>VMOF01000001.1:36747535-36797535 GCA_011764245.1 Trialeurodes vaporariorum
ATAGCTAGCCTTTTTTTTTTTTTTTTTTTTTTTTTTATTTTTACAAAATAATGTATAAACCACAATCATAAAAATAATTAGCAGCCATAAAAATAATTGTTCAGTTAATTTGTAGTTATATGACTAAGCAAATGAACTGTCGTTGAACCCGAAATCTTGCCTTTGCATAAAAGTTATGCTATCGAGCCCTTTCAGTGCAGGGCCTTCATTCGATTCTTGATTATAGCTAGGATTGCGCAACATTTTCCTTAATTAAATTCCAGTCTCGAATATTTCAAAACTTTGAGCCGCTGCGCTTGCTGTAGAGGGATTTGTTCTGTGTCATCTCCTTCTTCTCCACTTTGGAACCTCGTTTTTCTGCTTTCGGAGAAAAGTCTCAAATTCCGGACTGGTAGCCGAGCCGTGGATCTCGCGCATCTCAGAGCGAGTCCTCTTTCGGTTCTTTCGGCCCAATCCATTATTCCAAGAATGTTTACAAACGCGGCGGCGCGGCCGCAGCAAAATCAGACGCACATTGCGCAACGGGTCACTGAATTTTCGACCATCGTCAAATCTGCTCGCAAAAAGGGAATCGCCGTTTTATTTGATTTTTGGAATATTTTGACCCAAAAACGATGTAACCCATCACTACATGATTTTTTTTCTCAAGCAATTGTGGATTTTTCAATTTACTAGGTGATCAAATATATGGGAAAAATAAGGGAAATAAACTGTAGGGAATACCCTACGAACACTTTCTCACACCATTTTTATCTGGGAAAGACCCCCTAACCCCCTAAAGAATTCTGGGGCAGACCCCCAGACCCCCTTTAGGATTCTAGGAGAGACCCCCAGACCCCCTTTTAAAATACTGGGGGCGGGCCCCCAGACCCCCCTTTAAAATGCTGGGGGATACCCCCAGACCCCCCTTTAGAATTCTGGGGGAGACCCACATACCCCCCGCATAGCTCAAATATTTTCACCTTCGGACATAATTTTGCCTTCAATTCGAAGAGTTTGCAATTTTGTAGAGAAGCTGTAGGAATAGTTGCCTATTTTGTTATTTGAAGGCTAATTGAGAGCCTTAATTTCCATTCTAAAAAAATGTCTGCCTAGGCTGGTTACCAACTATGCAATTTTCATCGGACTTAATTGAGTCATACTTGAATTACTTATTCCAAATATTGTGTTTGTCTTAATATTTGCTTACAATTAGTTTCAAAAGATTTTTGCTCGATCGTACCTATATTGCCCCTCGAAACGGTCTTAAGGTTTTGATGAGGACTGTACCAGAAAAATATTTTAGTGCACACAGTGCAGTGATTAGTTTATTCTTTTAACACATTATGTTTGTGCAAAGTTTTGTCAAAATCCATCCCATTAATGATGGACTCCAAGTTTAAAATTAATTCCTCACTTTAATTCTTTATTTTTGGTCGAACACACTATTTTGATTTTTTAAACTCTCTTAAAGGTTGTATATTGTAACTGTAAGGACTACTTTCTTTTGTAAACTAATTGTAGATTTTATTTGCCAGATTTTGTCAAAATTTATTGGAGCAAACCTGAATTACCCGAAATAATAAGATTATGTTTTTATTTGCTTATATACCCCGATTTTTTTCTCAATCGCACCTATATTGCCTCTTGAAAAGGTCTAATCGGATGTGTATGGTGATCAAGAGAGGAAAATATGTTAGTACTTTGATAGTAGATTGTGCGTAAAATTTTTCGTGAAAATTCATCCAGCCATTATTGATTGACTCCAAGTTTTAAGATTACTTACGTTCCCACGATAATTCCATTTTTTGGCTCGAGCGCACCTATTTTGATTTTTTAAACGGTTTTGAGGGTTGAATATTGTAACTATAAGTGGTTTATTTTAAAGTAGGCTAGGTGAAGATTTTTTTTGCGAACTCTCATCAAAATTGATTGAACCAAACCTGAATTATCCCAAATAATAGGATTATATTTTTATTTGCTCATATTCCCAAATTTTTTGATCAATCGCACCTATATTACCTCTTGACATGGTTTTATCGGTTGTTTTTGGTGACACAGAGAGGAAAATATTTAAGTTTATTGATAGCAGATTGTGTGTACAAAGTTTTATCAAAATTCATAGAGCCATCATTGATTGACTCCAAGTTTTAAGATTGATTTCTCACGATAATTCTATTTTTTGGCTCGAGCGCACTTATTTTGATTTTTCAAACAATTTTAAGGAATGAATATAGGAACTATTATTGGTTTATTCTATAGTAGGCTGAAAATAGATTTTTTTTGCTAACTTTCATCAAAATTTATTGAGCCAAACTTGAATTATTCCATTTTTATTCATTTTTATCCATTTTACCATTGATTTTAATGAAAATCATTTTTTCCCCAAAACTACCCTAAAAGTCAAAATTTCAAAAAAACAAAAAATTCCCCCTCTGGAGAATCTAGAAAGCAACAACTGTGCAAAATCTGGGTGCATAAGGATCAACGGTTCAAAAGTTATGCCCAGGTACGGACTGACGGACTGACGGACTGACGGACTGACGGACTGACGGACAGACGCCACAGAATTTTTTTGCATAAATCTCTCTATGTCAGAAAGCTTTAAGAAATATGAAAATATGATGGAAGGATGTTCTTATGGATAGTATTAGACATAATGAGAGGCCATTACTTTGACTAAATCATGATTAACTTTGTCGTGAGAGGCCAACTATCGCAACAAAATACCTTGAAAATCTCTGCGCCATCGCAATACTTTCTCAATTTTTCTAATTTCATTAGAGTGAGAAAGTAAAAATAATTTGACGGTTTTTCGGTCAAAATTCTCTTTTTTCTATTTTTTACTCGTTTTTTACTTGTGATATAACACCATAAGAAATAGCGGGGATTTTTTTTTTTTGAATTTTCAAAAAAACAATTTATTTTACTTTAATTGGATTTTTCAAAAAGCCATTGCCGAAAACTTCATAAAAATAATCAAACTGTGGATAATTTGGATACGGGGGCAAATTTTTCCCCTGACATGATTTCGGTTACGAACCCTTCACTGCATGATGTTTTCTTTTAGCCAACAATTTTTTTTTAATGTGAGTTCAAATCATGTCTTCTCCCGCGTTGACACACCTTGCGCCGAAATCATATCTCAAAACCTGCAGTTTTTATGAGCGTTTAAGCAAGTTGTTTTCCTTGAGAGGAACACCATGCTGTGGAGGGATAAGGTGGTTTCTTCTGGAATAAGGGCAAATTACATTTGAGATCAGTGGCAGCTCCTGCAATTGGGGCAACAATGTTTTTCCTTTATTCGATTCTATGTAAAACAATCGATTCGTTAGTAAAGCAGTGCTTCACCAACAATCGAGTGGTGTACGTATGTATATCGACTCAAACGGAGGAATGATATTAAGCGAATTTTCGCGATCGAATATGATTATAAAAATACCAACCTAACATACATAAGGTAAGTGACCCAAAGGCCACCTAACCTATAAGTAAGTAACTTATGCTTCTGGCCAATATGCACGTATAAATCACGAGAGATAAATAAAAAAAACTAAATATGTCAATTAACGATTCAGACAGTTGGCTATCATATGTTAATTTCATTTTTCTAAAATTTGATTGTTTTTGAGGGTTTTCTTTTTTGCGTTTGAAAAAAAGTAGAGTTTTGACATCGCGCAAAACATGCACCCAAGGTGGCCACCCCTAATATTTTTGATGCACCTAAAGGTGGACACCTCCTTTCAAATTTCATTAATAAGTATTCAAATGCTATTTTATCGTTCAAAAATGGAATCTAGACCCTGGTAACACCAAACATTGTAATGATTATGATGAATTGAAAGTCAAAGGTGGAATCAATTTAAGGGCTTAGCTTTTACGATTGTTTACTTCCGTAAAAATTTGCTGAAAACCTGCGAAAATGGACGTTGCACTGTTCCACGCCGACTGAATCTCCCGATGCTCTCGATTTTTGGAGTGGGGGAAGCGATAGCATTCTGCTACTCAGCACTAACGCCATCTATCGTCAATTCGTGTAATTAACTTAAATAAGCTTGGGTGGGCCACCTTAAGAGCCGGGCCACCTTTGGGTCACCTACCTTATTCGAGGAAACTCAACTGTGTTTTTAGGTGTTTTCTGGGCATCGATGGCATCAATTCGATTTTGAATTCACCTCCAGACTTGAACTCAAAATCGAATTGATGCCATCGATGCCTGAAAACACCGAAAAAGTTCGAAAAACACGATCCAGTTTCGTGTCATCCACTGTTGTCATACGTAGGTAGGCAATGATTTTGTATGATTCTGTTATGGATATATTCGTCGCGAAAATTCACTTATCGTTGCAAATGGAGCTCTCGCTCACTTTTGCTACAGGTGATATTGGGTCGTTTCAGGTGGAGGTTGTAATGCGTAGTCTACTGTAAAATTAAACTCTTAAAGAGGGGTCTGGCGGACTCTCCCGGAATATTAAAGGAGGGTCTGGCGGTCTCTCCCGGAATATTAAAGGAGGGTCTGGTGGTCTCTCCCGGAATATTAAAGGGGGGTCTTAAGGTCTCTCCCGGAATATTAAAGGAGGAACTAAGGGTCTCCATCAGAGTAATAAAGGGTTGTTTGGGGGTTCCCCGGTTAATTTTGATGTGAGAAAGTGTTCTTGTGGTAATCCCTACAGCTTATATTTCAATATTTATTGTTGATGACGGTAATTTCACGTGTTCCAGTACCCACTACCCACTGTGTTACAGCAACGCTGCCATCTACTCTGGGTCGAGATGCGCGCGGCATAATCCTTTTTTAAGGAGCAAGTTCGCTTCATCACCCATGCCCCATCATGCCCCGCTCATACGAAATCTGGACTCCAGACTGAGCAATGACATGTGATTAAAAAAACGCCGCCTCTCCTCTTTTTAACGCAGTCTGAGAGGGAGACAGAGACTAACCTCATCCAACAAGAAAAAATCAACCGTTGTTTTTTGACCGAGAAAACAATTTACAATTGAGGCCGTCTTCGAAGTAAGGGCCGATAAAACAACAGGTGTGCTCTTCAGCTAGTAACCTCCATTTGTTCAGAATGCACAATTCTAGGGACGAGCAGGCAGTCGAGCACACCCATTATTTTATGAGCCCTACTTCCTGAGCACTAGCGAATCCATGATTATTGTCTTTCTCTCTCTTTGACCATTTAAACGCATGTGTTAGTAAAGGATAGAAGAAGGGGCGAAAATCACGTGACTGCCATCGAAACTGTCCTTTTCTTACACGCACTTTCTAATGGGAGAAGAGAGAGAAGGATAAATTCCTGGATCCGCCAATGGAACCTGAGACGGCTTCAATTGCAAAGAGGTAGTGCGAGCTCAAAATGATTCTAAAGAAAATGTTTATGGAATGATTCTTGAAATGTCTGTCTCTCTGTTCAACACTATGCCCCTCCCCCCCCCCCCCCCCGCCCGATGTCTTCAATGAATTGACGCAGTGGCGTCTTGTGCAGTCTGTGGCAAATCTGCAGTCTGTCCATTTAAACCCATGAAGAAGATCGAGACATGGGTGATGCATTCAAACTTCAAAGTCGACCCTCTTCCTGGGGTTAAATGGACGAAATGCAACGTTGCCACATTACTGAAGCCGCCACTAAAATAACGATGTTTCTTCGGATTCGATATTTTTTAGAATTTAACAAAACGGATTCAACATTTTTCAAAAAAATGAGTGACCCATCAAAGTTCTTTGAAAATTGTCTTTTTTTTTAACGGTTTAATAAAATATCAATAATAAACTCTAATCCCAAAATACGTGCAAGAAACGGGGTTTATAAATCAACTGTATCTCTCTCTCTCTCTCTCTCTCTCTCTCTCTCTCTCTCTTTCTTTCTCTCTCTCTCTCCCTCTCTCTCTCTCTCTCTCTCTCTCTCCCTCTCTCTTTTAGTGTAGAAGGACAGATACAGGGGCTGAATTCCTGTGATAGTCTCTCTTTTTATCCTTTTCTAACGCATGCTCCGTTCAAATAGGCAAAGACCGATAGAAAAAGACTAATGCCTGTTTACAACTATGTTCATGTGACGGCTGAGCGCGAGCAAAAACAGGACGAGGTAAAACAGATTCACTTGGGATTTTAATTGACCGTGATTCACCCATCAGACCAGACTGCTCGATGACCCGGCCCTCTTCCGTCGCGTTGCATCGGATCGAATAATTCAATTGATATGATGAATGTTAATTTCATAAAGCCAAAATGTCGATTTGATTAATTAATTATTCATAGTCTATAATGCTGTGGGCGAGTTGCGAGCACGGAGCAACGGGGGTTGAAGTTGATATCGATGAGGAAATGAATCTGAGGCTCTCTCGATTAAAATACATCGGAGCAGGAAGTAGCTCCATTAATATAGCGCACTATGGATGAGTCCAGAGGGAGCTGTTGTTGTTGGTTGGTCGCTGGTCAGAGGCTCTCGAAGCGAAAAAGCACAGTGAACCGAAACATAGACACTGGCGGATCCAGGACTTTAGCCTTCTCTCTCTTTTTCCCATTAGAGTAAGTGTGTTAGAAAAGGACAGATCAGAAGCAGTCATGTAACCCCCCCCCCCTCCTTTTTTCTTTTTTAACACATTCGCTCTAATGGGAAAAGAGAGAGAAGGACAATTTCTTGGATCAGTTTGTGAACGTATACAGGGTGTCCCAAAATTCATAGCAAACCTTTTTACCCCGTATTTTTAGGGTCAAAATAAGCCTTTTTTTCCCTATAAACATGGGTCCGAAATTGTAGCCTTTTTGAGTTACAGTGTTGCAAAGTTTCCGAAAAACAAATTGAAAAATTGTCATAACTCCCTCGTGAATTGTTCTGAATGCTCGTAAATAGGTACTCCGATATAATTTTTTGCCGATTTTGGCAGTAAAAATGCTGTATGGAATAATTTGAGGGGGGTTTTGGGGGTTTTTTCTTGATTTTTCTCACTTTTTTGGCCAAATTATGTGAAAACATGCTTTCGGTTTCATTAAACCCAAAAACGATTAGCATTATTCAAAATTTCGTATAAAAAAAAAAAAAAAAAAAAAAAAAAAAAATGCATTTTTGGTCCTTACAAGTTTTTCCATTTCGCAAACCATTCCCGCAAAAATCGTCCCTGAAGTTGGAGAAGTCGGCCAAGAATCGCCTCTTCTTTGATTTTGTCAATTCTATTTATTATTACTGCTCCTGATGTTTATTCGTAAAATTGTGTCCGGGAAATTGCAAGGTTAGATCCACTGTAAAATGCCGGAGAGCTTCCATGAAATATTCTGCCGGGAATTCTAAGTAATTCACTAAATTGAACTTCCGGGTCGAAGCTCTGCCTCTACGAGAGCTTGCTATTTACGAAAATTTGGAAGCGAACCACGGTCGATGCACCCCCTCCTCCCCTCCTCCTCCTCCTCCTCCTCCTCCCCTCCCCTCCACCCCTCTGACTCATCAACTCACCCTCGCCGCACCGCACCATAGTCTGAGATCGAAGAAAAGTGGCCGAAAATCAGCGATAGAAATTCTTCAAAAAAGCATCGTTTCAGATGTTTTAAGCTTAATGGAGCTGTTGCAAACTTTTGCTACAGGCTTATTAGGAGTTCATTGTATGGGATAAAACCCTGTAAAAATATCGATCAGCGCACTTAAAAATCACGAAATCCACTCCTAAACTCACAAAATGCTTTTAAACGCGAGACCGTAATAGCGGCCGGGGCCGCGGTTTGCATTGGGTTTCCCTACCTTCAATCAGCGCCGTCTACACGAGGTGTTCTTGCAACACCACACAACAAGAAGAAGAAGCATACACTTACCATTAGATCTGGGCGGCTTCGGCCGCCATTACGGTCTTGCGTTTAAAAGCATCTTGTGAGTTTAGGAGTGAATTTCGTGATTTTTTAGTGCACTAATCCTTATTTTCACAGGGTTTTACGGCCCGTCATCAACTATTATAGCAAAAGTTTGCAACAGCTCCATTTCAAACTTTCCCGTGACTTTTCTAGGTTTAAAATGACTTGTTAAAAGTCCGTTTTCTATGGTTTAAAACTGGTGTTATAAATTTAGAAATGATATTTTTGATGAGAGTTTTATACGTTCTGGTTTTTTGGCCACGTTTTGATGATCTCAGACCTCGCAGTGCGCCACTTTCGCCGCTCCGATGAGCCGTCCAGATCGAAATTCGATTAGTGCGTTTTAAATTAATGCGTTATCAAACGAGATGAGCAGTTTGTGTTTTGTTTACTCTTTCTGATGGCGGACTTGAAAGCTTGCATCTGATAACAGCGTGTGAAATATCAAACCGACTCCCCTCCGTTTCTCCACCCGCGTTTACTTCGCCCCTCACCCTTTACCTCCCTACTCGGCCCACTCTCCCTCCAGCGACACAAATGGAGGCTGTAAACAGAAGATTATCCGACAGCCGGAATGTGCCCTCGAGCTTTTCGGCCGCCCCATATATACATATACAGGGTGGGCCAAAAGTCCCGGCACCCTTCCATATAACTTTTGAATGGCTGCAGGTACAGAAACTAAACTTGCGGGATGTATATATTAACTTTAAAAAAAAACTGTCTTCTGAGCGGGTCAAAATGTTGACTTTCAATATCTCAAATGTAAAAAATGATATCGAGCTTTAGTTCGCGTCAAAACGCTTAGTTTTTAATGCCCTTTCGATCCTTAACTTTTTGAGATGCCCCCCCCCCCTCCCCTGAGGGGCCAAAACATTAAAACTTTTCGGGGACGCTAAATCCTAACTTTGACTAAAAATTTGCGTCAAAACCGTATTTTTTTCTGAAAAGGACTCGCTTTTTGAAGTATTTTAGACTCCTGGTTTTTTAAATTCCGATGTGTCAAAGTAGATTAATTGTTTTTTGAAATGGGTCCATATCGTACTTTGACCTTCAATGTATCAGAAGCGAAAAACGATATCGACCTTCGGTTCGCGCCAAAAGTCTTCAAATTTTATGTCCTTTAAAATGATGTATCACAAGATAAGGCGGGGTGCCATTTGAAAATTTTTAGTTGGGGGTCGGTTACCCCTCGAAAGATTTCCTTTTAAGTTATGAACATCATTCAAGTTTAGTCCTTTTATCTGCAGCCGTTCAAAAGTTACGGAGGGGTGCCGGGACTTTTGGCCCACCCTGTATACATGTAGACTATAAGTCGGTATACAGCCTGTACATATATATGTATATAGGGAGGCTCTCACGTTGCATGAAACATGACCGCCATTAACACCCCCCCCCATTAACTACCCCCTTCGCGTCATAAGATAAATCCTACCCTTTGCCTCTCTCCGTGTCATTAGTTGGTCTCCGGTGACATTACTTAGCCCCAACGTCTGTTCGTTTAACCCTTCAATGTCGAATAGTTCACTTGAATTAATGTTGATAATGAGCGGTCAAAATGCAATAGGGGATACACCGAAAGCACAGATTACTACAGACAGAACGGAAACTTAAATTCATTTTGAAACTTTTTTTTTTACTTCGGGTAATTTCGGGTCTGCCGTGTTGGAAAAGGAGCGTTTCCGGCTGTCTTTCGGCAACCAGCCGAGTTGTGATTGGTTGAGCGTGCGTCAACCCTGATTGTAATTATAACCCAACGATAAGCTATGTACCGATTTAGGGGCTATATTACGTCATGAGTCTTATCCCAAAGTGTGACAGTGTGGACTATCTGATTCTGGTTTTTTTATACTTACCTCATTTTTTTTTTTTTTTTAACCTTCAATTAAAAATTGTAATTAATTCAGTGGAAATTGGTTTTAAATGAAAAAGCAGGTGTTTTAGAGTGGCTACCTGTACCTCAGACTTCTATAATACATTTATTCATGTGAAGAAATGTCGCTCATTTCTGTCATTGGTCAGTTGATTTATGGTGCAAATTCCTAAAAAAAAAAAAAAAAACTATATCAATTTCTGTGTCTAGATCAGCACTTTAAAACACTTGCACTTTTGTTTCAAACCAATTTCAAATGGATTCGTCACAATTAAACTTTTAAGGTTAAAAAAAATGAGGCAGACTAACCAAGCTCGAGTGAAAATGTCCATAAAAGATTTCCATATTGGCTGCCTCCTTGTTGTTTCTTTACGCCCCTCAAATCCTCTCTATTGGTACAGCTGGTTGAGTAAAATTCAAATTTTTCCATTGATTTTGGTTTTTATTTATAATAATTTTTTATTGGATTTCGGATAATTTATCGAACTTTCTGCAGAAGATGAATTTGTTAGCGAATAACTGCAGTTTATTAAAATCTACTTTAGCTGATTGTGAGTCCGTACGGGTGGGCAAGGAATATTCTGCGAAGGATTTGTTACGCCTGGAAACACTAAGATGCCGCGAGAAGTATTCAGGAAGTATAAAGAAATGAAAGCCGGAAGTTCTAATTTCCCGTTTTCTCCGAGAGATGTTTACTTTGCCAAAGAACTCACTTCGTTGGTAGAGTAGATTGCAATCGGGTTAAGCGGGTGAGTCAGTGCGGCGAGTCAGAAAAAAATGTTAATAGGGGTGCGATTGCATCTTCGTCACCGACCCTTTTAAAAATAACAACCTCTTTTCTTAGAAACATTTCCTCGCCTGATCTTTTGCAGGGTCGGTTAGTTGTTGACTTCAGAATTCGAGTTAGCAATTTCAGCGTTAACCACTTTCAGGCGCGATTTATTATCAAGTAACAAAGATTGAAGAATTTCTCTCCACATTCAATCAGATCAAAATGTTCGATCGTTCAGCTCATGGTTACCTCTTTCCAGTAGCGTACGCAGGAATCTATCTTTCTCTCTCTTGCCCCATTAGAACACGTGTGTTAGAAAAGGACAAGAACAGGGGCTAAGACGTGACTTCAGTCCCTATTTCTTTCCTTTTTCAGCACATACATTCAAACGGGAGAAGAGAAAGAAAGACAAGTTACTGCGTACGCTATTGCCTCTTTCTCTAAAGAATCTAATTGAAGCAAAGGATTCTTTTTACCTTCATATTAATCCCCGGAACGCCCATACATAAGCAGTTTGCGTCATCGAATTAATCAGTTTTACTCGTTTCTACCCTAAATTTTTACAATTTTTACCCCTTCTTCTTTTGCACTGAAAGAAGGAAAAAAGAAAGAGAAGAAATGGGGGGAAAAATAGTTGATTTCATAATTCTGCTGTGTTAAAAGTGGTAACCGAAAAATTGCAATAAGTAGTTAATTTTGAAAAAAAACGGGATGCTAAATTAACAAAATAGATTGTTTAATCGCCAACAAATTAGTTTGTGAAATTCACGACAGTTTTATTAATTTAACAAATTGTGTTATTAGCGTAACAATAATATTTTGTCGCTTTAGCATTCTGTTTTGTTAAATTAAATTTCACCATTTTTAACAACGGTAACGGCTTTTAACATTAAAATTATTGAATGAACTTCTTTTTTTTTCAGTGCAACTCAACTAATGATTTATATTTAATAATATAAATTGATATTCGACGATAATTCTGTATTGATCACTCATCAATCAGAATGTTTAGCACCATCCTAATCTACATGTGTCCAAAAATAGAAACATAATTGAGGTTTTTTCGTATTAAGGTGAGACAGTTAAGAAAATTTAGCCGAATGAAAACGCTGATCAACTTAATAAACCGACTTGCTATAAGCGATTTAATAGTCGATTCTGGTGTAAAAACCTCCAAAAATAACGATGCAAAAACTTCCGAAATCCACTCCTAACCTCAATAAACGCTTTTATTTGCGCGAGTGTAATGGTGGCATAGGGCAGTAATAATGGGAAGCAGGGACATCTGTGCTGACAAAGATGATTCTCAGAGTAATTAGTCATCAGAGTAGTGATCCACATACGATGAATGGTACCTTGACATCTGGGGACACCAGTGTCAAATGAAAGTCGTCTCTTATTGGTCACTTCTTGATGGAGTTACAGTTGTTAGATGGAATCTCCCATTATTACTGCCCCAAAGCTACCATTACGCTCGCGCAAATAAAATCGTTCATTGAGTTTAGGAGTGCATTTTGGAAGTTTTTAGTGCTGCCATCGTTATTTTTGAAGGTTTTTACACCAGAATCGCCTATTAAAGCGCTTATAGTAGAAGTGTGGAACACTAGAACAGCCCCATTCATGTAAAAGGTATATTATATTCCTTTGATTTGTATGCTTTCGCCGGGAAATACATACAACAGATTTTTTTTTTTTTTTTTTATCATCTACCGGATTTGAAAAGATGTGCGGATAATATCCTGATTAGGTCATAAATCGATCTACTGATACCTACTTGTTGAGCGAGACGGCCGGTGAAAGGTGAGGAATCACCTCAAAAGCTGGACACCAGGAGTGGACGCCACAAGTGTTAATAGAGTTTATGGCTTCTCTTCATGTTATAAAATTTGATTCCATCGCCCGTAGAGATAACAATGGATCTTGGTGATTCCTCTGACCATCCTTTTTTAAGTAGATTCCATGAATCTACTTATTGCGGAGGGTGCGATGTTGGATTTTTCGGGAAATTTTATCAAATGAGCACGTTTCATGGTCCCCTGAGTGAGAAAATACCACTCGTTGAAAATTGTATATATATATATATATATATATATATATATATATATATATATATATATTTATATGTATGTTTCAGCCAGTTTTACCGTTTTTATGTACCACGATCCTGTTCGTAATTTTTGGTTTTTATTTTTGAAATTTGTCTCAACTATTCGTTGGGTTTAATTCTTGGATGAGTTCGAAGATGGTGTAAATCCGACAGTTAGTTTTCGAGTTATGGGCCGTGTTTGAGTCGTAAAATGTGTTTTTGAGGTCTATTTTTAGGAGTGTTTGTTTTGAGTATTTTTTTTGGGAAAATTTATGTTAGCCGTTTTGTTACGCAGCTTTTTTACTCGAGTCATTTTTTTGCTATTTGCGTTGTAAGCGAGTTATAGCGATGTGTTTTTCGGGTTTTTTGGCAGTGTTTTTATATGAAGAAATTGTTTTTTTGGTTCAAAAATTTTAGTATATATCGTGGAGGATGTTTTTAGTTCATATGCTCCATTTCTTAAATTTTCCTTGTGTTTTACGTGTTTTACGAGCTATTTAGTTTCTTATGGGATTTTACAAGTGAAAGACAAGGATGGAATATTGGTATAATTGCTCTTTCTTTGTTTTACACGTACACTGTTGCTTAGGTACGTTATTTATTTATTTTCTTGTTTTATCAGCTGCTCTTATTCAGATTTATTCCTCATTACAGTTACAAAGATTACACATTTTTCAATCTTTGTACTATAATCTTTTTCTCATGGTCATTTTTATTTAAATGTTGAACAGCTGATAAAAAAAAAGAAAATTGAATAATTCAAAGAAAATCATAACATAACCTATTTATTGAAATTTGTGAAAAACTCATATAACCTAGCTTTTATTTCTCACTTGCATTGTAAAGATTACACATTTCTCTATTGGTAATATAATCTTTTTCACAATAATATTTGGATTTTGAGCAGCTGATTAAATAAAAAAGAAAAATTCAACAAAAATGATAACCTATATTTAAATTTGTGAAAAAATGATTTAACCAAGCATGGAATCTACTTCGTCTTACCGGCCTGCCGGGAGGCATTTTTTTTTTTTTTTTTTTTTTTTTTGTCCATGGTGTTCCATGACTCGGTCAGATCAACGACCGGCACCTGAGAGTGGTAGGTAGTTGAATGCGCCAAACAGATTACAACTCGGTATCACCATCCACCATGCCCTCGCATCTTCAACAGCAACGTTGCCAAGTGTTCAAAAATGTTTAGGACTCCCCAATAAATTATGTTCTCGTGGGGCGAAAAAACACAAAAAATTGTCATAGGATGGATCTAATGCAAAAAACATGTTTTAAATGCCACTTTGATGCGTGGAAAGTGGAAGCTTCAAATCAGCCATTTACAGCAAAAAAAAACAAAACAAAACAAACAAAAAATCATCTCTCAAAAAGTTGTATATTGAATTTCTGATGATACTTGGGAAACTTGGGTGTGGGTATCTTGCAAAATTTTGCTACACCGTTTTTGAGGGACAATTCTTATGAAAAATTATTTGAAAATGAAGTTGAGAGCATTAGAAAGTCCCAAAATCCACTCACAAACTCAAAAAATGCTTTTAACAAAATTATAAGATGGTGGTCGAATGATCGGGTGGCAATGAGGGAATCCCATCTTTAGTTGTAGCTTTTCTCGTGACGAATCACTTTTCTCAGCCTAGGAAGCTTCAAATAGATGGGGGGGGGCAATGGGACTCTTCCGCTTTCACCCGCTCATTCGATCACCATCTTATAATCTTGTTAAAAGCATTTGTTGAGTTTGTTAGTGGATTTTTGAACTTTCTGATGTTCTCAAAGTTAGTTTCAATTATTGATTTTACTAGGGAACGATTCGTCTGCCAAGTAACGCTGTAGCAAAAGTTTGCAACAGATCCGTTTGAGGACCGTAGTAGTGAAAACTTAAAAATGATTGAAGCAGGCACTGAAAGAAATAATTAGTTGATTTCACAATAAAAGTCGAGACAGCAAATCGTTTTGTCCCTTTAACCAAACGGTTTATGAATCAAAAAAATATAATTTTTAAACTTACAAAAAATGTTTTTTTCTATTTGTCCCACATATTTGACCACTCAGTGAATTGAAAAAAAGCCATGGTTAAAAAAAATGCTCATGCAGTGAAGACTTAACAAACCCAGTTTTCGATCACAAATGATGGCATCAAAATTGTTAAATCCTTTTTTTTTTTTTTTTGTTTTTTTTTGCCAGTGGGTCCGATTTGTTCCTTTGTCTCTTATTCACATGCAACAAACCAATTGACTCTCAAATCGCAATGCATGCCGGGCGTCGACGAGCAAGCTGCACAGGATACCATTAACAAATAAACACTTCTATTCATCAGGTTACAAGCCTCGTTTGGCAACCCTGACACCCAAACACAACAATGCTTTCAGACAGAGACGGAGACGGAAACACACCCTGAATTATTCTCGGGCAAGAGTGAGATAGATGACACAGTCTGGTCTGCTGGAGCGCGCTGTGGATAAGGTTAAAGAAATGTGAGTGAGGAGTATTATATACGCATGTATGTGTGTGAGTGTAAGTGATTCAGGGCGCAACAATGGTAATTATTCGAATCGTAGGCGCATGCGCAGAGTAGAAAACCTGGGCATCGGCGGGAGTGCGGGACGATCCGACCCGCGGAGGACCAGAGTCGTGTGTTTACTACGAGCCATACGAGCGGCACTCTCGGCTTTCCGTCCGCTCACTCTGGCTCACTCTTTCAGTGGAGGCTGCGCAGAGCGAACGCGCACGAAAATCAATATTATTAGGAAACCACCCTTCGTTCCTTATCTAATGCCCCGTGCACACGGAAAGAGCTAGTGTGAGTGTTTCGTCACTGTGTTTTTTTCTCAGTCTTCAGCAACCCCTCGTGTTTTCCTTTCGTTTTTTTTTCTCCTTTTCCATTCCGCCTCCCCTAAGTTAGTGTGTGAGTGCGCGCCTCCTTATCATTTTTATACTTTTAAAAATGTGTCTCCGCTCTGTCTCGTACGTGCTTCAAACTTGCGAGCTTTGAGCGTATATCTCACGTGTTTTGCTCTCTCGGTTTTTTTTTAGTGTCGTGTTTTTTGTGTTATTTTTTGTGGGTTTTTTTTTTTTTTTTTTTTTGCTTTCCTTTAAATTTTGATTTGAATATTTCCCTCGAATATTTTTTTAAAAGAGGGGGCGTGGTTTACGAGTCTTTTTGATAAGAATGTCAAGTTTATTTGTAGTTTTATCTATCCAGTTTTGTTTGTGATTCTTGTGTTTTTGAGTGTGATGAAAAAAGTGTTTGTTTGTGCTGTAAAACTCGAGGATAATTTGGATGATTTTCATTTGGATTCCTACATAATTTAGAGGATTAGCGTATTTCTGCGTTGGTCTTAAAAATGAAGTTTTGGTGAGTTATCAAAATTATTTTAAAATTAAACACAAAAAATTGATAAGTAACGGGCTGATAAATCAAACGCAGCCTCTGTGGAAGGAAACCGTATATTTTTAAAAGTGTACTACAATTTCCTTTTTACATTTGTATGTGTATATGGATATTTATTTATATGCCTGTTTAATTCGATTATCTGAGCAAATTCGAGCTAGTGCTCTGACTTTATTCGACGGGAACATCTCTTTTTGAAACTATTGTACTACTTGTATCATGCATATTCGTTGATATATGATCTAATTTTCTATTTTCGGTATCAAAATTTGGATGAGCGACACTAGGACTTTCGGGTGTGTTATTGCAATGATAAAAGCTTCAGTTACGAATCCTCTTACTCCATCCTCTCATCTCACGTTTTTAAGATGAAACTGAAAGAAATGTCCCCATGCATTCATGCTTTCTCCAAAATTTCGAAGAATATTTGCCTGCTCGTTCTTAGAGGATGGCCGAATTTCGCAAGAATACTGCTCATTTTCTAGTGAAAGTATGATATTTGAAGTAGTGGTTTCTTCTGACAGTTGGTCTTCACATAATTCATGTCGTTAGAAACTTGATGCTCAGAAAATAAAAAAACAAAAAACGAAAAAACAAACAAAGGAGACCCACGTCCAATCTCTAACATTCTTAGCTATGAACTTGCATTGAGAAGAAGTTCAGAGTCTTGTGTGTAACACTGGAGGCTCGTGCAATGTGGCAGCAACTGATTTTCTCCTTTGAACCCCTTATGGACCAAGCCCGAGTATATTCGGTTTTCCTCTTCTAGTCTATTTCACATTGTTCCAGTATCATAATTCCGAATAAACACAATTCTCGATGTAGTATAACAATATGAGATTTCGTCTGGCGCCTTCAATCCGTCATATAGGCAATTCCAACTCCCCCGAGTACGAACAGTTAACTACACCTTCCCTTAGTGAACGGAAAAGTGATGAGAACTGACCTGGTCTTTAGAGAGTTAAACCCACGTAAATAATCGATCGTCAAGGTTTTCACTGAGTCCTTGAGAAATCAATACTTTTGTAGAGGTTCAAATGACAAAAAATCGTGTTTGCCAAATAGCACAAACCGCCACTGGTGTATAAATTGGCTCTTCCTTTACTCCTCGTGCATAAGCCCGAATGTTTTCAGCACATTTTGCCTAATTTATTCCGAAGTAACGACACGATGATGCCACTATCAACAGACGTTTTCGACTCCTCGAGTTCAAGGAAGGACTGATACTAAAACTGGTTAAAGTTATTATCAGGAGTTGGTTCAAAGTGATAATTTTAACCACTGCACTAGGATCTGAGATGGAAAAAAAGTAGCGAAAAATAGATGGATAAATAATCATCGAAAATCATCGTTTTCCACCTTTTAAACTTATTTCAAAACTTTTCAGTGACATTTCTTGGGTTAAATTATACTTGGTAGAAGTGTTCCCTGTAATTAATTTGGTCTTGAACGTTTAAAATTGGAGTTGAAATTCCCCTACTTGTGGGTCTATTTTAACCGTTGTACTACCAGGATCAGGTTACTAAAAGAAATCAAAGCTACCTCTCTCAAATTCAGTGGGTAGCTAAATATTCCTACTCCGTAGTATTCATTTTGCCTATCCCAGTAATTGAAGGCGCTCAGTGAAACATTACAGTTCTAACGATTTGGAGTAGCTTTTACTGTCAGTGAGAGATAGAGATGCTAATTCAGCGGGTAGTTAAATATTCGTACTCCGATGTGTTCATTTTGCCTCTCCCGGTAATTGAAGGCACTCGATGAAATGTTATTTTGCTAGTACTAGCGATTTTGCGTAGTTTATAATATCAATGAGAGATAGGAGTACGAAATTGAATATCTCGGGCGAGGTATTGAAAGGTTAAACATCAAAAAAGCAATTGTAAGATGCAATGTTTATTTTATATACTTTATTTAATTCAGCAATGAATGTGTATCTCTAAACAATGTTGTAGTGATCCTTTATTTGATTTAAATAAAGAAATAATGTATATTATAAAGTCTGGTTTTGTAGCTCGTTGGCACGAGTAATTGGGAACACCCTGTACAAAGAGCAAAAAGACGGGAAGAGTTTTTTATTGTTTTTCTCCGATCCCTCCAGCTATTCTACACAACCCTCCCCGCCTTTTCTATTCCCGTAGATGTTTCGTTATCGTCACCATTGCAATTGTAAATTACACTTTATTACGGACAATTCAAAGCGTTAGTTTGGCGGATTCAAGCAGCCGTTTTATTGTTACAAAGACGAGGTTGATATGTTTATAGTCCTAGCGTTAAGTAGCCTGATGCCCGATCCTGATTCGCCCGGAAACCTTTATTAACACTTGAGTATAATAATTGAAATCGATCCTCCAAAAACAGTAGGCACTTATTCCCGCAGCGGATGTGTCGTCTGGGAGATGAATTTAGGACCGTTCTCTATGGTCGTTTGCGTTTGGATATGTATAGCTTTAAACTGATGACGGACTGGGGGATACTAATTTTCAATTAGACTCACCCCAACTTTTTCCGCGTCTTATTTCTCCTCCTCGCATGATCTAAAGTTTTTTTCTTCTTCTTTCTTTTAAGTATATCAAAAGGCGATCAATAGAGTCCCTATATGTAGAGATTTAACCTTTTCAATACCCCGCTGGAGTATCCTCGTTTCTGTGATTAGATTTGTCTTGCTCATATTTCAATTTTTTATTCAATATAATGGAGCTCTTGGGAACTTTTGCTATAGGGGATTAAAGGGTTGATATTCTTGCATAAAAACCTGTAAAAATGACGATGAGCACACTAAAAAATCACGAAATTTACTCTCAGAATCAGGCTCAATGGCGGAGAGACGCAGGTATCATGGGAGATTCCCATCTAAATTGAGACATATGGCTGTGTTTTCGTAGAGAAATTGACTTATTAGACAGGAATCTCCCATATGATACTTGCGTTGAATCGCCATTGCGGACTTGCCGTAATAGCAGTTATATGAGTTTATTACTGAATTTTAGACTTTCTTAGAGTGATTTTCGTGATTTTCACCGGTTTATACATCATATTGAACCACTCATTTGCTCACAGCAAAAGTTCGCAAGAGCCCCATTGCGACTTCAAATTGTTACGATTTAAAAAAAAATAATGTTTAAGCGCCTTCAATCTATTGTGATTGCAAAATCAACACAGATGTGTAGGCATATTCAACTTCAACTACCCACTCTATTTGAGCGAGCGAACATTGATTTGTCTTCGTAACAAGGCAGTAGGTAAAAGGGTTAAGACAAGTGAAACCATGATCGCCGCCATTGGAAGCTTTTCTGCCCATTCCTTTGTTTACATTCTGATTTCTGAGGACCGTATTGATGTGTTTTGGCCCAGTGCAAAGATGACAGTGACGTATAGAGTTTCTAACGGTGTAATCTTTCACTGCCTTTGCTGATCGAAATCCAAGGTTATAGATTAAAGAGGTATGCTCATCTGACTTCGCGCCACGAATTCAATGGCGCGCAGTTCAAAATCACTGCAGGCAAAATGGCCGACAAAAGCAGAAAACGTATTCTCTTTGCAGAAAACATTGGGTTGTTTTTTGCTTTCCTGCAGAGGGCAGCCTAATGTATTCTGCAAAGAGTATACGTTTTCTGCTTTTGTCGGCCATTTTGCCTGCAGTGATTTTGAACTGCGCGCCATTGAATTTGTGGCGCGAAGTCAGATGAGCATACCTCTTTAATCTATAAACTTGATCGACATCTATTTATCTGAAGATCCTTTTGGGCATCATCGATATTCTTGAGGTGTATCATGATTAGAATTAACAGATTCATCGACAAAAATTATTTTTTTCATACGTAAAACACCGAGAAGCCTCTGTGTATGGTAACAAATGTGCAAAGACGCATCCAATGGCGGTGTCACACTCTCAGAGCCTAGAAAATCGCTGGCCAATCAGAGTTTGACTATCCTCTAGTCGTAACTCTCTTCATGTAGGGATTCTAGCGCTCGAATGTCTTCACTGAAAAGAGAGATAACCAGAAGCATGAAAATATGTGAACCTATGGAACGGATTACAACTACTAGAATTCTAGTGTTTGTACCATAGTTCTTGAATTTTTTTTTTGGAAATTCCAGTTCGATGACCATATTCTGGTGCTTACACCAGAATTTTCTGGTCAAAGGGCAAGACTGTTTGTCGTTCACATATCGTTGTGCTTCTGGTAATATGACTATAGAATCTGGTATTATGACATCGCCTTTTTTCAGTGTTAGATGAGTCGCACTTTCCCACGGGAAAAATATTTGACTGAATCAATTGCCTTCTAAGTTTTGACAGTAATAATAAACTAACGACATTCTTATTTATTATCAGACAAACTCATTCGAACAATTCGAATTTTACCGATTTTTTTGCCTCAAACTATGCTCGAAGACAATTTCTCCAACGAATTGTGCCCGAAAAAAAAACTCATTCAGCTCCCTCCCCCCCCCGTTCATAACTGACCACAGTCGTTCCTAAGTTCCCTTGTACAAAATTCTGTGACTTGAACCACGAATGGATCACAAAAGACGCGGCTTGTGCATTTGAAAGTGAAGGAAATTCCAAAGCTGTTCGAGAGAAATTTCTTAGACTTTTCTTATTAACTTAACACTTAGACAATATGCTCTATTTTGTTGAGCATTGTCTGATTGTGAGCATAATATAGTGCACTTGTTCATTATGCTTATCCGGACACAGTTTCCTCACTAAATCGGCTTTATCTAATCTAATTACCCTCTTGCATTAAATTACGCATGACACAGAGAAACCTTTAAAGTGTGTGAGTGCGTGACCGTTCTAATTTAGGGCGTCAAATCGAAATGGTGGAGCAAGAGCGGGCGTTTTGTTCCTCTTGTTCCTTGTTCCTTCTTCGATCCACATTTTCATGGAGCACGAGCTCGGCAATGGTTGGTCGGGGGGGGGGGGGGGCATCTCGGCATTCGTAGACTTTGTGTCTGAGCCATCGGAGGCTGAGCTCAGTAGATCAAAACAAAAAGTATTCTGGATATCTGCATCGATAGCTTCGCGTGTCATCCGGCAA
Organism: Trialeurodes vaporariorum; assembly: GCA_011764245.1. NCBI lineage: Eukaryota > Metazoa > Arthropoda > Insecta > Hemiptera > Aleyrodidae > Trialeurodes > Trialeurodes vaporariorum. Next base: position 36,768,528 of record VMOF01000001.1, read on the forward strand.
CGCTTTGTTTTGTTCATTTAATCCCATCATGTATGGCAGGGGTCTCCAACCTACGGCCGGCCCGCCAATCATCTGAATCTTTGAATTTTTTCAGATTTAGAAAAATGTACTTACAGAAACCTTGAAAATATATGAATGTATTTGCTTCTTAAATTCCATTTACTTCCCTCTCTTTTCCTAGCTTTTCAGTTTCTCTCTCTCTCTTTTTTTTTTTTTTTTTTTTTGGTCAGTGCATGTTGGTCAGGCTGCTAGCCTGCGTTGGAAAACTTTGAGGAAAAAAGTACCTCTTGTAGTTATTCAAATAGGAAAATTATGAAATTAAATGTATAAACATAAAATAAAAGAGAAAATATTAAATTATGCAGTGCACAGAGAATAATTACGTATATTTACTATGTTTGTGGAGTGGTGGGTTTCCGTATGGGGGGAGGGGGTCCGGCCCGCGACGTAGAGGCTAAAATCAAATTTGGCCCACCGAAAAAAAAAGGTTGGAGACCCCTGATGTATAAGATCGAACCGTGAATCAGCAGGCTGATTATGAACAATCGTATGATAATGCCATCGAGACGATGATCGAATAGTGTTATTCTTATGGGTGGTATTATTTCGATATAGGTTTCATTCCGATAGAGACAATCCCATTTCTGCGGAAATTCTCCGATAGCTCAAGAATCATCGGCGAATTTCCGCAGAGATTGGAGGGTTTCTATAGGTATATGAAACCTATCGAAATAATACCACGCAATCACGCATAAGAATAACACGTATTTGATCATCGTCTCGATGGCATTACGATACGATCGTTCATAATCAGCCTGCTGTTCGGTGCCGTGTGGGGCAAACACCCTCTAATAATACTCTTTAAGGTGATTCCTGGCGAAACTTTTCTACGTTTCAATCCGATGAGTAAGCGCCACGTCTTATGTAGGGAAAATCGTGTTTTGTGATTTTTAAATTAAAAACAAAGAAAAAACACAAAATCCAAGAACATCGGGCACTTGCGTAATATTTTATGGATTTCTCGAGCACAAAACGAGACAAATTGATTGAGAGTTTCAGTCGTATTGTTTATAATTCATTTCGCCATAAACTTAGTCAGTGCAAGTGATTGCAAGTGATACTCCTTAATTATGTCTTCGCACTCATTGAGGTATATGGGAAGTTTCGTATTTCCAATATCCCGGCTTTATTTTTGAGTATGTTTTAGCTTGAACCTTCTAGGTATCTTCCTGAAAGTATGCTTGCAGGTGCCGACGTTCCTCAAAAGGTGTACTTTATGCGTAAATTCATCAATTTTAGCCAAAAACTGTTGGCTTTTTGAGTAGCGCGATGTGGAGTTTACAGTTCGAACCAATTGACCATTGAATCTCCTTAATATCTAAACTGAAATTTCTATGAAGCAAAACTTGTAATGCAAAACTTATTGTGTCCGGGAAAATATATATTTTGACCCAGTGTACTGTGAGTTGCGTCTACCCGACCCGGCCCGGCCCGGAAAAAAGAACACTCAAATTTGAACTAAACACCGGCAATTAACGAACCTCTAGCATCACTCAACTGTTTGATGTCATCGTGGCGAAGTTCTGATGAAAGTCAGGGCGGTGCGGCGCGGAGAGGGCCGACCTTATGAGGAGAGAAACCATTTTTCGTGAACATACTCAAATTCTCTCGGATTTAAGTACCTGCAGCGTTACCAAATGGTCATGGAAGTCTGTAACACAGGAATCAGGCCCACACAGCTCACAGGCACATAAATCTACCGATTTTTCTTAAAATCTGACAACTTGATCGGAGCCATTTTCGTGTCCACGAATCACGATCAGAACACCTGAATGAACGTGCGTTTATATGCCTGTATACAGAGTGCGCATTAAAGCAATCATCAATTCTACTCTGATTTGCGATTCGTTTTACAAGTTTCCTGTCCTTGCGCCATAACCTTGGTGAAAGAATTCCATTTCGAAATAAACTAAATCTGAAAGTATTATAATTCCTTAAGAATCAAAACTAAAATACACTATAATCTCTCGCCTTTCGCGAAGGGTTACGTGAGTCACTTAATGGGAAACACCAAAGCTCAGACCCTTGCAATAGCATAATTGAGACAAACACTCTTAGCAAAAGCAAATCCCTCTAACATTTTCAGGAACTGAAATTACGTATGCATATGTCCCCTTGCTCCTTCAATTCTTTGTTTATGCAAAAACCATACAATCGTGTAGCAACAGTCATCTCATAACAGCGCCATTTATTCCCGGTGCTTTTGGGAGCAGGTGCAAGGTTGTGTTGTCCTAAAATGTAGTCTCTACTAGTTGACTCAGGTGACTCTATCGCAATCATCTTGAGCTGCGCCTTCAATTCTTGGTTTATGCAAAAACCGTACAATCGTGTAGCAATAGTTATCTCACAACAGCGTCATTTATTCCAGGCGCTTTTGCGACAGGTGCAAGGTTGTACTAAACTTTAGTCACCACTAGTTGACTCAGAAGACTCAAATGTAATAATCTTCCGCTGCACCTTCAATCCTCGGTTTATGCAAAAACCGCACACTCGTGACGGAACAAGTAGCTCACGACAGCGCCATCTCGCGAAAGGCAAAGACACGGCGCTTTTATAGCGCGGTTTTTCAGCCGGAATTTCCGGCCAAAAATATGAAATAGCTGTTTCAGTATGACCACCAAAAGAAAGCATTCTTGAATATTTTTAATTTTATTTTTGAAGTCACTTTTAGATCTTTTTACAACAAACAGGCAACAGTTTTAGTGTCATGTTGTACGCAAAAGGTAGCGCTTTGAAAAACTTAATACTGCTATGTCGATGAATTTGTGATAGGAACTCAACAAATGAAATTGTATTTTACACATACTCTGCTTTGGCCTCATCAGAGTCATACGAACTCCAGCGACGCCTCAAAATCCGACGACGGCGCAAATCCCATGCTCCTACCAACGAGTCGTTGTGCAGCACTCGAAAGCATAAAACCGGACAGTCATCATGATCTTGTCAATAATGGACCTTATCTTTATGAAACACTCTTTTATTTAAATTCTTCGAAGGCTCGTGTGAAGTGATTGATAGTTACCTGAAGGTGGTCAGTCCGTCTTCAAGTCAAATTTTCTTCCGCCCCGCCGATTAGGGAACAGATGTTTCGATGATTAGGTATTATTGATGTGTTACTGCCTTTCGATCTCTGCGTCTCTCTCTCTCTCTGTATCTCTCTCTCCCTCCATCCCTCCCTCTCTCTCTTTCCTCGTCTCTTCTCTTTCACCTTTAAATGACGCCTGATTTTTTTTCAACTTTTTGTACCATCTCTTATCTCTATCTTTTAAACAAATTTTTGGCTGAACGAGGAAAGAGTTGGCGTGGAGGATTTGTATGTTTGTCAACCAATTAGCACCTCGATCTCTACGCAGTTTTAGCGAGAAAAGAACGAAAAAAACCGTATATTTGTATAAAAGTTGATACTTTTTTGTAATTTTATTGACTTGGGCGATACTGTTGCACGTTTGCTCCCTCCTCCTATACGTGGGCGGATACAAGACTTTGTCTTGCTCTCTCTGCTTTCATTCAAACGCTTGCGTTGGGAAAGGACGAAGATAGGGGCTGAACTCTGAAGTCACGTGAAGGCCCCCTGTGCTATCCTTTTCTAACAAATGCGTTCAAATGGAAGGAGAGAGAGAAAGACATATTCCTGTATCCGTTCAGGTCCTCCTATTTTGCACTTCACTTTTTTTCCAGTCTCATCTTCTCTCCATCAATGCTCATTATTATTTTTTTTTAGCGTCTGATTATTCGCGAGTTAAAAACAACCATTTATTTATTCCTTCGACGATAACTACAATCAATGAAAGGTTTGTCGGCAGTAATTGTGGAGGGGGGGGGGGCGCAAATAGCAAGCATATTCGACAGAATGGACAAGTCGAGCCCCAATAATATCTTGCATATTAAAAAATTCCCTCATCAAAAATTAATGTTTAGATTCTCAAAATCTAGAAACATTTGCATTTCACATAATGAAGAACCTAATATAGACTGCCCTATAGTCAAGTTAAAGATCGATTCCTTTGTCAAAGCGCATGAAAATCACATTGCAAGCGTCGGAAAATCTCACAATCCACTCGTAAACTCAATTAACGCGTTTAACAAAATTCAAGTTAAATATAAGCAGGTCCCATTGGGGGAGTCCCATTTAATTACAGCTCTCCCTCTATTTGCGATTAGATGGGAGACTCCTTGTCCCCCATTGTGACCCGATCAGTCATATATTTATGTATGATTTCGTTAAACGCGTTTATTGAATTTGGAGGCGAATTTGAGACTCTCCGATGTTTGCAATGTAATTTTATCGCAGTGCGCAATCGACCCATTAAATTGAATCGTGTTTTCACTGATAAATAAATAAGGAACAAATCAATAGATTCAAAAATAATAAAAAACTGTACTGTTTCTTTCAAGATTTTAATCCAGAGCTAACAGTTTTGTTTCAATTCTAATTTTGTCAAAATCCAGATAATATCAGCGTGCATTCCAATACACATTGCTGATTGTTTTGGAAGAAAGAAGAAAAAAAGTAAATTTGTATTAAAAAAAAAAAAAAAAAAAAAAAATCCATCGTTTTCATGTAAGTAACAATGCATCGATCGGACTTCGCGCATCGTTGCACTATACCCAGATAATAAACCAGTCATCGACTTGTTTAACGGTCTCTGAGTGAGGTACCCCTCTAGCAATGAAGCAACTCTACTCGAGCGAGATCATGGGCGGATTCAGGCATTTTTCTTTCTCTCTCTTTGACCATTTAAACACATGTATTAGAAAAGGATAAGGGTGTCCAACATGGGACTGCCCCTATCTCCGTCCTTTTCTAACGTGCAAGATTAAATGAGAGGAGAGTGAGAGAGACCAATTCCTGCAGCCGCGTATGAGCGAGATAGCATCGACCTTAAGAAGGTGCGCCTCGAAAGTTATAAGTTGGGGCTATTTATTAGTGTCGTGGCGAAGGTGTAATTTAGTAGCTGCACACGTATAATTTATATTAATAATTCTACACTACACTAAAAATTTTCATAAATCTATCTGAAATCAGTGAATCGTGTTATTTCTAATAAGCTCGGGCTCGGCCCTTAAAAAAAGTGAAAAAAATAAAAAATAAAAAACTCTGATGCCCTTCGGTGAAATTAAATCACTCCACGCTTCTTACTGTACCCTTTTTTCCTTCAATAAGACGCTAATAATAATCTTGAAACCTTTAACTATACCTACCTAGATCCTAAATATTCGGTTTTTTTCCTTCGTTCCCTAATGCAGAAAATGAACTTAAAATATATAAACATTCAACCGACATCCGAAGAACGCATTTAACGTGACGCCATGCACTGAAAAAAATGCTAACTTTTTAGGTAAGTATTTAATTCTTAAAAGTATGGTCAAGACAAAACATTCTTAGTTTTACCATTTAAAATGGTTAAACAACCCCGTGCTGTTGTAATTTAACTTTAAATGATAAACCTAAGAATGTTTTGTATTGACCATACTTTTAAGAATTAAATACTTACAGTCATCAATTTTTTTCTTTCTTTTTTTTCAGTGTAGGTATCTTACTATAGTATAACATGTATATATTCCGTTTGGATATTTCGAATTGCGACTTGACAAAAAAACCATATCCTTCAAATGGGGCAGTTGCATGGGTCTGACTTTTAATGTGTTTTAGTCGGCAAATAAAAGTAGTCGGTGGGCTGAAACCTAAGGATGCATCGGGCTACTGTTTCTAATTCGGCGCAATAGTTCTGGAGACGAGATTTCGGCCCAAACTAAAATACATTGTTTTAAATGGGCAGTCCGCGTTTGTAGCATCACAACGCACACAATTTTCGGCAACTTTATAAACGTGTGTATCTCCAAAATCGGGATACTCGCGGGAAAAAAACCAAAGTCACCTATGTTCTTCATTTATTAGTTTCATTTTCTTTACGAAAAAAAACCATCAAATTTCAGACCCTTACAACTGCCCAATTGGGCGCTAGTAAATTCCGCCGAAAATGGGTAAATTCCGCCGATTTTTCATCCACCGAAAGTGTAAATTACGCCGATTTTCAATATAACGAGAGTGTAAATTCCGCCGATGAGGGAGGCGGAAAATGTTTTTGGAACGGCAGTAATATTTGATACTCCGGACGTAAGTATAAGATTGAGGTGTTATCTGTAAAAGCTTGTTTGTGGAATCTGCGAAAGCATCAGTGAACTAGGTATCAATTAGAAGTGTATATGTGTCGGTTCCCCTGCTAAGCTTCGCTTAGAAGTTTCTGAACAGAAAGCTTATTTAGAAAAAGCAATCACTAAATTCAAAGATGACAAAAATCGTTTTAAATTTGTTAAAAAAGTGTCTTATTGGTTCAGCCGTTTGAAAGAAAAAAAGGAAAATAAGTGAACTTTCTTTTCTATTGTTTACGTTGTGGGGCTCTTTACACCCTGATTATTTTATTCGCTCTCCTCTCAAATATCTCCAACATAGATGGAAGAAAAATTTCGTCATGGATTTTTTACATTGGAGCTTTTGAGCTAGCGATCATTCATCAGGTAAATACATTTATATTTTAAACTACTTGGAAATACTGTCATCCTAAAAACATTCGTCGGCGGAATTTACACTCCCATTAGATTGAAAATCGGCGCAATTTACACTTTCGGTGAATGCAAAATCGGCGGAATTTACAACCTCCCGCCCCATTGACGGGCCGGATTAGACGATAAAAAGGAGATTTCTCCATAGAAGACCCCTTCAATGCAAGTGCACACTTGAGATTTAGAGGTTATGTTCTTTCGTTAAACCAAGTCTCCTCGTGCCGTCACACTAAAGTGCTTCTGTTGCTTAAGATTAATTTAAGAACCTTTAATTTCGCTCTTTCATCTCTTTTCATTTTTCCTTCTCTAGAAATACATAATCAACAATGAACAAATTTACAGCCTTAAGTTTATTTCTTTTTTCATGCCGCCATAAATTTCACAAGTAGACGTTCTGACGTAATATAAATAGTAAAATGAAAATGGGAACAAGTTTTAAAAATATGGAGTAAAATACGGGCGAGACATTCTCAGACCAGCATTAAAACTAGGAGAACACATACGTTGCATAACTATACTAACCGAGGCTTTGTTTTCTTCTTCCTCTTTCTATACATATACGTTTTTATTCATGTTTCAAGCGGCAAACGCGACCCCTCTCAACTCCCTCGAGAGTCCTTTAACATCTATTTATTTTTTATTTTTTTTTTAATAAAACATATATTTGCGCTTCGATTGTATTCGCGCAACCGGCGAATTTCCACGAAATCAAAAATCTCGGTTAATAGACTTGTGGACTGGTCCATTCTTGTAAGTCCAGAATCATCTCCCATTGTGCATTTTCAACGCCCCACCGTTGGCGGTAAAATCCAGCCCCCCCCCCCCCTTCGCCCATTGAAGCACATTCCCGGCGTATAACTTATCCTCATAAATAGAGTCAAATGCTTCCAGCTATGAAAAATATTGAAACTGAGCTGGCACTTTTTGCGGAGTTGCCAGGTTTACTTCCCTCTAATAGTATTGCAATGTCGCATTGGCGCAGAGATATTTTCAAGGATTTTTTGTTTCGATACTTGGCCCACTACGACTAAGTAAATCATGATAATTACAAAAGAATTGGCTCTCATCATGCTTAATACTATACTAAAGAATATTCATCCATGAAGTTCCAATCAATATTATTTAACCACATGTGGCTTAGAGGTGTAAATGCACACACTTCTTGTTGCGTCTGTCTTGTCCGTAGCCATAGAACGTGGAACCCAGCATAACTTTTTAACTAGTGATCCATATGCATCCAAATTCTGCGGAGACGTTGCTTTCAACATTTCCCGCAAAGGGACTTTTTTTCGTTTTGTTTTTTTTTTTTTTAATTTTAATTTTTAGGTTAGTTATGGATGAAAAATGGGTCACAAAAAAGAAAGATTTAAATATTTCAGAAATGGATCTTTGGATCTGGATAGAAATTTATTTCAAAAGGGGGTCTGGGGTTCTCCCCCGGTCTGGGGGTCTCCCCCTTATTAAATTTGATATGAGAAAGTGTTTGTAGGGTATTCTCTACTTACCCTCTTCGGTCTCCTTAAATAATAATGAATGGCAGAAGCGTCGCGTGAAATCTGTGATATTACATGGAGCGAGATGACTGACCTCCCTATTTATTTTTTCTTCTTAATGGAACTTTAGCCGTAGGACCAGCTCAACAATCTGGAAAAAAAATTCTCGAACAAAGTGCACGATACGTAACGTACGTGATGAATTAAAACCTATTTTTTGTCTATTTCTGTACGACTTGGCAACACTGCTCATTTGAGTCAAACAGGTAGCTGAACCGTGAGAGATAGCCCAACCACACTCACGCTCCGCGGGTAGCCGTCGAAATGGATTTTCGCTCCTTTTTTTCTATCGTGTTTTGTTTCTTTTCTTCTCTTTCTTTTCTTTTCAGTTTTTATATGCGTATCGGTATCTTTTTATATAGAATGATCATTCTTTGCGGCTTGTGCGCTTTTTTATAAGTAGGTATTCTGAATTGCTGAGGGGTCTGTTTTTCGAAAAAGGTCATCTTCTTGCGTAGAAATACCAACTGATTGTTATTGCCGCGTGTGATTTTTAGACGCACATTTATTGCGTGCCGTAAATTTTAAATAATTAAATCCACTTGTCTTTTTTTTTTCAGTCAGTTTGTTTTTTCGATTCGATCAGGGTTGTTTGTCAGTTTGTTTTGACCGTCGTCAACGTTAATTCAATGGGTTTATAGGTGTGATGCTTACTTTGGAATAGGGCCCAGCAGAGTTGGGCACATTGAGGTGGTAATCGATTACACGTACACGATTACCTAGTAATCGTAATCGTCGTTTTTTTGGAGGGTGATTTTATGATAATCAGGGCTGATTTTTTACAAGCCACCCATCATATTAGTTGTAGATGAGTTACATCTAATCGAAAAGTGCTTAAAGTTTACTACTTATCCGTGAAAAATACGTTTAATTACCATCCAAAGGTTTGACGATTACCGCTTACCTAGTAATCGTGTAATCGATTACACTCCTATTTGCCCAACTCTGGGGCTCGGGCAGACTGGCTACAGAACTCAAGACTAGCAAGTGGCTGGTTTAGGCTCGATGAAAGTGGATTTTTAAAAATACGTCCCTCGTCTAAACAGTCGATCAATAATTTTAAAACTTTTGACTCCCCTGGGGGGGGGGGGGGAGGTCATAATGTACCAGATTCTTCTTTCAGTTCTTTCAAAAGTTCCCAAGAACAAAATTAAAAAAGAAAAAGAAAAAAAACTTATTAAGTATTGATTCACGGAAAAAAAGACAAGTAGAATTTACCATCTGCATTGCTGCAGATTTTGGAGTCTGCTATCAAGAATGGTAAATTTTACCATCATGCAACGTACTTTGTGGTAAATTAACTTAATCTGTTGGTACATTTCACCACAAGGTACGTTGCATTTACCGTATGATGGTAAAATTTACCATACTTGATAGCTGATGGTAAATTCTACCAGACTTTTTTTCCGTGTTAGTATGCTTACGTAACAATCGACACCTACCTGAACAATATGCACGATACTAATTTTGTTCTGAACTTCTAACATCTTTTAAATTTTTCGTGAAAATTAGCAGCGATTCTCTTTTTTTTTCCTTTGTTCACACTAATATTTCAACTTTTTTTTAAATGTCCCCAAAATTGAACTTTTTTTTTTTTTTTTCAGAGTATACAAAAACTGGCTCACTGAGCTACGACTCTTGACTCACGGCCATACTCACCCTTAATACCTCTACACTGGCCGCTCCATAATCATGTAATCAAAAAGGGCTGTGGATAGCATATTATAATCAATGGGGGGTGTTTTAACCAAATCTAGAAACCTCATATCGATCAGACCCTTGAGACTTCGACCTTCGGGCTTCGCTCTCTCCGTTTTTCAAAGAACAAGCTCATAGGAATGTTGATTCGGGGAACCTGCGGTACGGTCTTGAGTCATCGATTTTGTCTTTTTACCCATCCGTTCATGATTTTAATCAAACGAAAATAGATAGACTTTGCAGAGGTCATACACAATTTTCCTAACTTCACCATCGCTATACAGTGGCGGCCCGCGCACTTTGGCAACAAAGCTTTTCCTCCATTTGATTCTATATAAAACAATCGATTCGATAGTGAAGCAGTGATCAGCATTCGATCGCCTTACTTTTGGTTAAGTGGCAGGAAAAATATTGCTGAGTAAGCCCCACGAACTAGAGACAAAAGTGCGTATACATACATACATACGAGCTTTACTGCATGAGATGGTTTACACGATTTTCCGCGAATAGGCAATAAAAAAAATAAAAAAAAAAAAAAAAAAAAAAAAAAAAAAAACACACCCTGAAAGAAGAAAAGAACTAGTTTGAAATAATAACATCCTGCTGGAGACTTTTGACGTTTTAATTGCTTTTGAACAGACCGCTCGGTTAAGGGCTCCGGTTTTTAACATTTTTACTGGTATTTATTTTAACATTTCAAACATCAGACTGTAAATTGAAATAGGTAAACGCTTAAAAATAAATTATAACTCCGCGCTGTTCGGCTGTTATTTTTCCAGCATCATGAAGAGATGTTAAAAGAATGCTGCCCAGCGCGATTTAATTACGTCGATTAAAATGTATTTTTGATATTTGGACCAGAGCTGCCATTTTTCGTATAATTAATCGCATTTTTCAATCCACCGATGATTTCCACCGGTTGACAAAAGATTACAGTTCAGTTCAGTGTACGACTGCAATGCACGAAAATGCTCGTATCTGTAATATTTTCTCAAATGGTGGAGTCGTCGATGACTTGAAAAAACTTGCAGATATTTTAATTAATCAACGGAGTTTCCACCGATTCAGAAAAGATTACAGATCATAGTATTTTCGTGCACGGAAAAAAAAGATTAGTGAAATTAACCATACGATAGCTGATTTTGGCACCTGCTAGATGTTATGGGAAACTTGACCAGAAGTATGGTACATTTACCGATACTTTGAGTAAATTCGACATGCAATCAGGTAACATCACCTAGTACCTAGTCAAAACATAGTATACTTTTGGTTAACATTGCCATAACATCTAGCAGGTGCCAAAATCAGCTATCGTATGGTTAATTTCACCGTAGTTTTTTTCCGTGTGCATTTCAGTCATACATTGAACTGAACTGTGTAATCTTTTCTCAACCGGTGAAATCAAAGGTGAATTGAAAAATGTCATTAATTATACGCAGAACGGCAGCTCTGATTTGGACTCAGCAGTGTTGCCAGATCGAGGGAAAAAAGCCGTATCGTCCCCCTTTAAATCAATGTAAAACATACAGCGTTTTCAACCATATCTGGCAACACTGGGACTTATATAGTGAAATCTGATACTAATGAGGGAGTCAAGCGTGCCTTTGTGTGATTAGATATGAATCAGGAATAAAAGAATGGACCTCCAACCAACCGACTGTTGTTTGGTCGACTTAGACCTAAACCACATAACTTGTATAAAATTGATCACGTATAAATTTTCAAGACCATTTTTAATTACAAAAGTCATCTTTTGCAAGTGATGTGAACCCAGAAATGTGGCCGGATACTTTTAAATTATGCTTATAAGATCGAAAACGATTAATTTTGATGAATTTTACTCAATGTTTTTTTTGCCACCTCATAGACAATATTGCAGCGCCACTCGTAATTTATAATGGGCAGTTTGATCAAAAGTAATGTAATGATTACATGACCAATTGGAACCACACTTCGCTAAAAAAAAGCGATGGTCATGATAGCAGATTCTAGTCATATTACTAGAAGTACAGCGATATCTGAACTACAAAAAGTCAAGTACTTTGACCAGAAAATTCTTGTGTTAATACCAGAATATGGTCATAGAACTAGAATCTTCTAAAGATTTTCAAGAACTACGGTAGAAACACTAGAATTCTGGTTATTGTACTGTCCCTTACATATAGGTTCACATACCTACCGTCACGTTATGCTTCTGGTAAACTTTGTTTTCATTGTTTAATTGAGCGCAGGCTAACATAAGTCCATGATGGGGAGGGTAATTTAAAGTTGGCATTTTGGCAACCTAGGTTTTGGAGGCAAGACTGATAAGGGGAGTCCCGGGTCATTGAAGGGAACAATAGTTTTCCGAATCTGAAAACAAATTGCCCGACATTGTTCCATTGTGCATTGCAATTCAACCACGGTCGGTCATGCAGACAATGATAAATTAGAGTCTTAACACTGTAATTAAGGCGAGGGAGGGAAGAAAGCAACGGAAGGGGGGAAGTTGGGGGGGATGTGAAGGAGTTTAGCTGAAAGTCTCTAGCCTCGTAAAAGCAGCCGTATGCAAACAACCACTTTCCCGGACCTCAAGCGACGCACAGTCATCAGAATTGTACCTATATTTGGCGGCGAAAAATAACCACATTAAAATCAATTAACCCATATAATATGCGCAGAATTATTTAAAAATTGTGGGTGTTTTTCTCAAAAAACACAATCTGAGAACTACAACCACGAAAAAAAAAAAAAAAAACAGAAATTTGTGGTCCATCCAAATGACACGTGCCAATTACCTTAGCGGCTCCAGAAAATCTTCTTTCTCTCTTTCCTCATAAGAGCGCATGTGCTGGAAAAGAATAGAAGAGGGGCGACAACCATACGTGACTGCCCCTAATCTGTCCTTTTCTAACACAGACATTCCAATGGGAGCTAGAAGAAAGAGAATAAGGACTGATTCCTGGATCCGCCAATTTAAACCTTCAAAATAGGTTTTTGAGTAATATTGGTTCAAAATGACTGAAATTTGGTTCAAAAATGACACAACAAGTGGGTCGTTAACGACCCACTGGGCATGTATGGGCATATATGGGTTCAGATTCCGTGGTCATCGCCGATTCCTAGATAGTTCGATATTTTTCGTGAGTTCCAATTCGCCACTGTTTTAAGTGATTGTAACTCGCTAACTTTTGGCCTCGATATCCTTCGGTTCTGCCCAGTTTGCAACGGAGAGAGACTCATCGAAATGTATGCACTGCGTTTCACAGCAATGCCAGTGCCAGTATTGAAGTCGCTCATCCTGAACCGTGTAATGACTTTAATTCCGCGCAATTAATTAGTGCAGTCACCCGCCGCAAGATCTCACCCCTCCCCCCACTGTTCCTCCACCCTACTCAGTCACCCCTTCCCCCGCTACCCTTGGCATTGACCCCCAGTCTGCCACGAGTATTTAAAGTAAATGGAGCTTTCCTTCCTTGAGCCCCCCCCCCTCCCAGGCATACCACGACCGTCTGCTGGGGTGAGGTCTCTCTCTCTACCTCCGCATATTTTCACGCCGCGATCAATACTTGCGCTGCGTCCACCCGATGAAAGTTCGGATCCTTCCATTTTCTTATTCTACTCAACAATACGATAGCATTACTGCAAATCCAATAAATGCATATTTTAAAACGAGATTCGATTTTACTCTGGAAAAAAAAAGATATAGCAAAAATACTAGAAGCCCTGTGTGAACCAAGGTGAAGGGTGGTCCTTTTATTAGAATTTCTATTGTTTGCACTATAGAGTTGTTGAAAATGTTCAGGAAATATTGGTACTGTGAGTTGTGACCATATTCTGGTAGTAACACCAAAATTTTCTGGTCAACGCACTAGACTCTCCACAGTTCACATATCCCTGTGCTTCCGATAATATTACAAGAATTTCAGATTTAATTTTTTTTTTCAGTGTACCGAATCCTATTGGTTTAATCGGCACGTGACCCCGTGAGCATACTTACATAGCGTCTACTGTTCCAGAAGTATAAACTCTTTGTCGTTTTTGTATGAAGATGTGATGCCGTTTAAACCTTTAAAGGATTAGGTATGATCGATTCGCGTTTTCTCTTGGCTATAGTCGGTTGAAAGTATAAATGTATAGCCCCAAAGACAAGAAGAACGTCAGACGACCCCTGAAGGTAGACTACCCCCAATACTTATTTCAGTGCATTTAAGAATTGCAGGTGATTTATAAGTCAAAATCTTTGGAGTCAACTGACATCCTTGAAGTCCCCGTCTGTACATAATAATCCCTGCATGTGTCGGATCAGTGGATTTGTGACGCCACTGAAACAATCTATTCTGGCCTACCTTTCTAGTTCAAATCACGGTTGAGACCTTACCGCATCCAGTCAGCTCTCTTTGACTCTTTGAAATCTGACGAGTTACGAGACATGCACCTGCACGCAAAGCACGGTGGGATCGGCTCGTGATGACATGTCTCCACAGAATAATAAATAATATATATAGAGACCTGCCAACTCACTAACTGCAACAGTCGGAGAGAGCTCGTGCAAGTCGCACGACTTTATTTCTTTTATTTCTGTCTCGTCACTTATACTTGTTGAATGTTTTCAAGTAAATAGCGTGCATCAGTGCACATGCATGCCAGGAGAGGTGCCGGGAGCTCCAGCCACGCAGCAAAGCTCTTAAAGTTACAAACTTGCGATTAGACATGAAATAGTCCTAAATGCGGCCGCGGCTCACCATGCCTTGTTTAAATGTTTAATGGGGTACAGCCGTATATCTCATTTCACGCATGCTGAGGGATGGGGTACGAACAAAGAGGGGGGGGGTGAAAAAAGAACAAAAAGTTTGTTGGGTGCTAGCCAAATCCATTCTTAAAGTCGACGCCGCCAAAAACTTCGGTTCGGCTGCGCTTTCACGCGCGCGTCGAAATGTCTTCTCTGATTCAGCGAAATGGGAGAGCGATTGAATTGTGCAATCCCCCCTTCCCCCCTCCCATTACCCTCTCCCTCTCCCCCTTACCCTTGCTTTTCCTCCCCGTCCTCTCGGTCCATTAGCTCTTTTTTTGGAGATGATTCAATTTCCGAAATTAAACGGAACTTACTTTCCGGACAATCTCCGCCGCGGTCGGTACGTATAGCGGGTTGCTAGCCTGGAGCGGTGCGGCGCGGCGCGACGAACGAGCCATGCCCGAGAGCAATCACTTCCATAACCCGAGCTGTGAGCACTTTATCGTCGTCGTCATGGCAACCAAATCTAACAATGGATATGTATAAAGTACGAAGGATTGAGGATTTCAGAGTGTACAGATCTCCCTTCAATCGTGCGTGATGAAGTGACACAATAACGTCTCTACTCATACCAAGTTGCTTTTTTGAGGTTAGGGTCATCGTGGTATGGATTTTACACTTACTCTTATGGGAGTTGAGAGTAAAACTGTAATAATAGAAATTGAACCCAACTTTCCAGTTCTAAAACCTTTTCAAACGTTGTGAAAAGTTTGTTGGAGTTCAATGAGTAAAATCAAAATCCCCAGTTTAATTAAGAAACATTGATTATAAGGACTATCTCCAGGTGGGAGGGGTGGAGAGAGTCGTTACATCTCCTCCGCCCATCCCACCTGGAGGCAGTCATTAAATTCAATTTTTCGTGGTTTCGAGTAGCATTCATGAATTTTATTTGCTCTGGTAGCACTCAAGGATCACTTCCAGAACGGTTTTAAGAGGTTTCTAGGCCTAAAATCAGGTTGAAACTAAATAAATGGTAGTTCTCCACTTCACTTTCATAAGATTGCATGTAAATTTTATACCAAGACGAACCCTAACCTCCTACTCTCCAACGGAGCAACCTGGTATGCGTAGAAACGGTATTGAGTGACACCGTATGCCCTGAAAAAAAAATATATATAACCACAAGCGCAACGCAACGATATGTGAACCAATTAAGGTGTACCAGGACTTGCATAAAAAATTCCCCTCATCGACTTTTATTTCTTGGTGAATTTTTCTTTTATTTTCCATCGTTTTATAAAAATTTCAAAGCAAAATGCCACAAAGTGGCAACACTGTGAGACTCTGAAGTACCTGAAACCCTTTAAATTTTTCCAATTGATTGAGAAATTAAATAATGAAAATGTCTATCAGGATGCTTTCTTTTCAAAGCCATAGTACCATAGGTCTTGAAAATATTCAGGAAATTCAGATATTGTGATCATATTCTGACAATAACGCCGGATTTGTCTGCGGCAAAAGTATACTAAACTTTTCGCGGCTCACTCTTCCGTTGTGCTTTTTATACTTGATATTAAGAGAATATATGGTCGTTATTCATTTTCAGTGATACATTATACAACTGTGGTGTACGGACACTTTTCAGTAACGAAAAATGAAGTTGCTTCAAGTTTAAAAAGTTCATTTGAATCATTGAATGGCATTCTGACGCACACTTTTAATACAAGGTAGTGGAAGGATCAATTCAGATTTAAAAACCTCCTAAAATAACGATGGCAACTCTTTACAAACTTATAAAGGGACCCGTAATCGTTGAAGAGTATAAGTTTGGTTCTTTTAAAATTACTTTTCGTGGCTCTTCCAAACACGAGTTATGAAATGAAGGCTCCTTTACACTCATTTTGGGAATATCGAAGTTTCCAAAGCTCTGGACAACATGTCATCGCCCGAAACTTGCCTTTAAATGAAGAAGGATGAGACAACATCTCCGCTCTTCGTTATCTTCACGGAGGCGTCAGAGGCCCTTATCGACCTTAAGTAATTTGTAGTCACTTGGAACAGGAAATACAAAGATAAACAAACAAATAACTGTTTCGTGGAGATAAGTCATTTTAACATTTTGAGGCGAAAAAAAAACAAAAAAAAAAAAACATGATTGTATGTATATACGAGTTGTTTGTCGTGAGCCGTGGGCTATCTAGCATTCTACCGAGCAGTTTGTATTTCGCGTATTCCCTATCCATGAGTTCATATATACGCAGGCTATCTGTAGTGGGTAAATGTTGCGCTTTGAAACAGAAATTTTGAGAAAAAGTGTAAAATATGGCATTTTTCAAATATTTTCTGTGTTATTCGAACTAACCATTATTTTTCTCCCATTTAACCGGAATTTAACTTTTTGCATTGTTAAAAGTATGGAAAATACTTGAAAACTGTTAGTTTTACTATTTACTTTGACTAAATTAACACAACACAGAGATAATTAAGTATACCTATCTCAAATAGTAAAGCTAAGTAGTTTTTGATAGATACGCATACTTTTAATTTTGTAAATAGTTACATTCACCCCTTTTTCCATTGTATTGATTGGTGTTGTAGCGTGCAACTTCGCAACGTTATATTTCATCTATTTTAATACTTGTAAAATATCGAATTCGATGGTGTTCGAACACCTGTAATAATTCGAAATTTGTGTGGGTTTAAATGGAGAAAGTATACAACGTCGAAAAATCGCACCACTGGTCCAATCAGGATCTCTTCCAAGTTCCACCTCTCTCATTCCCCATTTGAATGTGTAAGTAAAAAAAGGACAGAAAGAGGGGGTTTTATCCCCTTGTCCATCCTTGTCTAACATACGTTTCTTATTAATGGATAAAAGAGAGAGATGAAGAAACTCTCGTTGCGCTATTATGAATCGCACGCTTCGCCACTGTTATAGATTGAATGCGACACCATTGGTATGATTTTTTGGCCTCCGTTTTAATCCGAGCTGTGAAATGTAAAATAGACAATAAACGAAAACTCGATTTCCGTGCGAATCTTACCATATTTACTTTGGTATTGTTTGTTCCTCGTAAATCTGGCGTCACTGTTTATAGTGCTTCTTCTGACCTCCTCTCTTCCTTCGCGTCGCGCGAAGACTCGCAGAACCGTTTATGTCGTGCTCAGCGAAATATTTTATACCTTGTTCTCAAATTCTAGCTCATCGAAGATTGATCGGTCTTCCATATCGGGCATACTACAATCGGTCGGTCTGTTTTTAAAATGACATGCGAAAGGAAAGGAGAGGCAGAGGAGAGAAGAAAATCAAGCTGATTTAGATTTTTTTTTTTTTTTTTTTTTTAGTTGTTTTCCTAAATCTGTCTGGTTCGGAAAGAATTTTGTGCTGACTTTTGCGCTACTCAATTCGATTGAACTGGCGATTTCTAAACGTTTGTAAGATTAAATGTCAATGCCAGATGCATTGATATAAATCACGAAAAAATTGTCAGACAATATCTAGTGAAGGCGGAGTGTGACATGCAACAGTAAATCCGGCGATTCCAGTGGAGGAGGGGGAGATCTTCTAACGGAGTTTAATAAATCTTTGCAAACAAAGTTGCACTTCCCTCAAGTATTGGAAGCAGCAAAAACATCAATAACTTGTCTATGTTATAAAAACTTCGTTCACGATATATATTCGGGCTATCCACGTATGAAATGCCTTATTCTTGTTGCACATATTTTTACTTTCTTCTTACACTGAACTGAACTGTGTAATCTTTTCTCAACCGGTGGAATCATCGGTGATTTTAAAAATATCATTAATTGTACGCAAAACGACTGCACTGCTCTGTATACAGTTTGATGATTGATTCACCTTTTTCTTTATTATTATTATGATTATTATTATTATTATTATTATTATTATTTCATTTACTGTATTTATTTATAATTTGTTTAAAGAATCACGGAAAAAAACTACAGTGAAAATAACCATAAGGATACCTGATTTTGGCACCTGCTAGATGTTGTGGTAATGTTAAACAGAAGTATACTGTGTTTTGACTAGGTACTGGGTGATGTTACCTGATTGCATATCGAATTTACTCAAAGTATCGGTAAATGTACCATACTTCTGGTCAAGTTTACCATAACATCTAGCTAGCAGGTGCCAAAATCAGGTATCCGTATGGTTATTTTCACTAATCTTTTTTTCCATGATATAATTGGCAACGTTGTCACCGAGCTTCCAAGAGTACCTGGGCTCAGTCAGGAGAAAAACCTCAGGACGACCTGGCGAACTATAAGACTAACCCGCGTAACCACGCGCGAATCGTGATCATTGAGGGAAGATACACGATACAGATATACACACAGATACACTGACCGCATGGAAAAGCTTTGATGCGGACAGAATGTATGTAAAATGTAAACATCAGCTTGGAATCAGGAATCGGTGACTCGCGACTGTAATTTATGCGAGCGTTCAGTGTCCTGACTCTTGAGCCAGTTTTTAACGTCCTCATTTGACACCGAACACCTTTAGAGCGAATCCCCTTGTCTGATGGATATAAGTAGAAGTTCAGGTGGGAGTTGCCAAATGAGGCTCTTGCAAACTTTTGCTATATGCAGTGGCGTCGCGTGCAATTTGGCAACAATGTATTCTATCCATCTAAACTCATGTGAAATATCGAATTCAGGGGGTGCACAGTGCACGAGGAAAATTCGATATATTTAATGAGTTTAAGTGGAGCAGTTGCATTGTTGCCAGATAGCACGCGACGCCACTGGCTATATGGGATTGAAGAGTTGATTCTTGCATAAAAACCTGTAAAAATGACGATGAGTACACTATAAGAACTCACGAAATTTACTCTCAGAATCGGGCTTAATGGCAGAGAGACGCAGGTATCATGGGAGATACCTATCTAAATTGAGACATATCTCTGTGTTTCCTTATAGAAAGTGACAAATTAGACAGGAATCTCCCATGATACCTACGTTGAACTACCACTTCGAACTTGACGTTTTAGCAGTTATGTGAGTTTAGGTATTACCGAATTTTAGATTTCCTTCGTGATTTTCGCTGGTTTTTACATCAGATTGGACTATTCATTTGCCCTCAGCAAAAGTTTGCAAGAGCCTCTTTGGGCCATTGTAGAGAAGGTCTGTAGTCTCTACGGCACGGAAAGTTTGCTACTTGGAACTTGGGAGTCCGATTTTGACTGGCTCTCAGATTCAGGCTGCTTATGGGGCATCCTGTTTCCTGATGCCTGAACTTCAATGGGAATTCGTACGTAGGTGAAATCGAGGAGTTCTTCAGTAAAAAGGCCGATAAAACAGAGGATGTGCTCGTACTGAAAATGTCTGTTTTTAAAGTGCTATTGTGTGTGAGATTCTGATGAGAAAAACTGGGTTTTATTAATTAACTTAACAGTCGGAGCGTATTGTCTGATCGTCAGATGATTATAACGGGGAAAAAACTACTGTTAGGAGTAAACAGTAACTCGATTGTCACTACAACGAATCGGAGTTCATATCGATACTGATGAATTGTGGTGATTACAACCACGAATGAATAGTAAGTTTTACGTAGTATTTTTACCACGAATCTTGGTTTCTTTACCTAGGACTGAGTAATTTTACCTCGAATACCAATGGAATCTGTAACCCGCCACCTTGCTAAATTTACCACAAATCTTGGTTTTTCTACCAAGAACTAAGTATAGAAGAAACACAATCCAACACTTTTTAATCTCACACGTACAATAATCTTTTACACTTGGTTTTTTTGAGAACGAGCACATACCCTCTATTTGATTCCATCTTCTATATATGTACCTCTATCAAAATTAACTCGTGGTGGAATTATTCGTTAATTTTTCGCAGCAGGTCAATTAGTTTTTTATATTTTTTATTTTTTATTATTATTTTTTAATCTTTTTTGTAATTTTTTATTTATTTTTTTTTTTTTTTTTGCACTTTCACTTCGTCTGCGTGATATCACGTCAAAGTATATCCAACTCAATACATGAATGGCGTGATATCACGTCAAAGTACATCAATGGGCCAGTGAATAAACAGAGTTTTTCGGTGCTACCATTGTTTCTCCGCTGGGTGTTACCCCAGAAATGATAGTTGATTCCGTCCGTAGCGAAAGCTTGCAACAGCCACATTTTCATTTTCTGACTTTTTATTGCTTCCCGCGAAGTATCATGTCGTAATTGCACGCGGACACTCTCGCAGAGAGGGCACCGGCACGCGCAGGATGGAGGATGGGCAGTTGGGCACACGCCACAAGGTCATCGGCTGCTGAGCTGCAAGAAGCAGACCATTGCATGCATCTCGGATCATCTTACCCATTCTTCATCCTAGAATTCCGTTCTCCTCTCTGGCCCTTTTGTTTGCGGCCGAGCTGAGCATCAATCATTTTTGGCCCCCCTCGTGGCATTATATCACGGGGGGGGATGCTCACTCAATCTTCATCCTTATCTCTTTTCACGGAGAGATGGTAAAGGGCCGAATTTTAACACGTCCCTTGACTTTTTTTTTCCGAAGTTTCCTCGACTTGAAAATGCCGTTTGAAATACATGGAGGATTTTGAATTGAATTGAATTGAAATTTTCTTTATTTGCATAACTTCCACAGAGAGGCTTTACAAATGCGTCATATACAGAAAAAGAGGATACAGAAGATAGAAAAAGTTAAAAAAAATAGTATTACATTTACAGTGTTACATTACAAACAGCAATATTACTACATATTTTATTATACGCACTGATGTGGTGGAGGTACAATGATATTAGATATCTTTTTAATCTACAAAGGAATCCTGGTTCATTATATGTTCGTTTAAGGGCAGAACGTAATTTGGAAAAGTACACAAAACCTATTTGTGGATCAATAAGGTTTGGAGGAAGAATTGGGGAGGATGCAGAAAATGGGGAATTTTGAAGTATTGGATTGCGGATGAGCTAATGAGATATATAGAGAGAAGGTAGGTCAAATTTATAGAGGTAGATTGATCATTATTCAGGTAGTTAAAAATTGGCGTTAAAAAATCTGAAGACTTGGAGAAAATCTCGAGAGTAGTTTAGACCAACCTTCAGATGTCCTCAAAATATGAATATTTTCCAAACTCAATTTCAATGAATATTTATTCCATGTCTATCAATTAAACATTTTCTTAGTGTATCCTATCTGTTATGCAATCTAATAATTTACAATTCTCCATTTCCCTCACTCTCCCCAAATCTTCATCCATAGTTGATTTTCGTTCTCTTTTCATCCTGTATGTATTTCAAATGGCACAATTCAAGTCGAGGAAGTCTCGAGGAAAATTCAAGAAGCGTGTTAAGTCAAATTTGTAATTAATTTTTGTTGCAAAGCTACAGGTGTAAAGAAACGGGTCACTCTGGTGTAAAATCACTTGAAAAACACTCCTTTGTGAGTCTGAAAAAAATCCACAATTTTATTGACTCAAAAATTCATTAATTGTGTTTAGACAAAATTCCAAGATGGCTACTATGTGATCAAGTCACAATGGGGGAGTCTCATTACGCGTCACGCATTGGTCTGCGAGACCGGGGGAAAAATGACAAAAATCGGTGACAAAGAATAATCAAAGATCATCATTTTCGACCTTTGCTTGATCTACTATTTTTCAATTCACTGTTGATTCCACCGGTTGAGAAAAAATTACACAGTTCAGTTCAGTGTATTACTGTAATAAACTGAAATACTCGCATCTGTAATCTTTTCTCAATCGGTGGAGTCGTCGATGACTTTAAAAAAACTTGCGGTTATTTTAATTATAATTAAAGGAGGTTCCACCGATTAAGGAAAGATTGTATATCATAGTATTTTCGTGCATTACAGTCATACACTGAACTCAACTGTGTAATATTTTCTCAACCAGTGGAATCATCGGTAAATAAAAAAATAGCATTGATTATACGCAAAACGGCAGCTTTGCTAGATTCAAATATTACTTGTGAAAAGTGTTCTTTGTGATTAAAATTCGTCTTGAAAGTTTACAAATGATAAATTAAATTGATGACTTTACTGTCTGGTTTTTGGCCACACTCTGACGATCTCAGACCATAGTGTGTCGGAGTGGAAAAATGTCGCTTATAATGCAGACTCACATTTATCAGACGCGGTTTAATTTAAGTGTCGGGCCCAAACGTGGACCCACGTAAGTCGCGGCTGTGATAAAGAATTGTTTGCACCGGGGGGGGGGGGGGGGGGGGGGGGGGAAGAGGTGGTATAAAAAAAAAATGTCACCGCAACGAGCATGACCGTGTGCAACGATACGTTTTATGAGATAGGGCACAGAAACACGAAAGGTACCGCACATTGCCTACGTTGCACGGCGAATTGAAGAGAATTTCCTTGCGACGCATTTCCTGAATTTTAGTTGCAAGCTTTTCATGGTATCTACTATGAATGGTCTGCAAGTTAAACTTTCATAAACCGCTTTTCTAATAATTCTTTCTTTACTCAACCAAATACCATCGCGTCCATTATTTAAGTGAGTTTAGTTAACCCCCACCCCTTCCATTTTTTTTTTTTTTTTTTTTTTTTTTTTTTTTTTTTTTTTTTTACAGGACTGACAACACAGTAAAAGCACACAATAGGTCTGTAATAAACTTTTTCTACAGCAGTAAATCGGGTCGTTTCAAATGTGAACTCACTCAAAAATAACATTGGAAGCATCGAAAAGATGACACGTTGTACTCTCAAACTCAATAATATCATACGTTCAAACAAAATTCCCAGATGGCTGTCCCACAACTAAGTCCCACAATGGAGGAAATCTTATCTCAAATTTGTCTATTTCTCTATGACGACTTCCTTTTCCTCAACATAAATGAATAGGTGCAATTAGACGGGGCTCCGCATATTGTATAGTGACTATTTATATACAGAAAAAACAACAATAAAAAACAAACAAAAAACGCTTTGGTAGCGCTGATAAAACCGATAAAACCTTTTGGTAAAAAAAAAAGAAAAATAACGTAGCAAAAGACTCAAGTATAGGGTATGCGCCAAACTAAAGAAATTTTGCTGGCTGAACTAAAAATTTGGTTGGCTCAACTAAAGTCCTCAGCTACGTCATTTTTCTATACCATAGGTTTCGTCCGCGCTGACAAAGTGGTTTTTTTCCTATTTTTTCTTTGCTGATCTACGACATTCGTCTTGAAAATTTGTTTGGGCTCATTTATATAGAGTTTCCTAGAAAATTTTACAACTTTTTGATGCGCCGAACTTCATTTTTAAGTTATTTTACGCTGGGAAGTTGACCCCCACTTTAATGCCATAGCGCAAAATTTTGTAAGAGGCCCATTGCGATTTGCGACTCTTGTTTTCTTGATATCTTTCGCACGGTTACGTAAATGAATCGTTATTTCCCACTATTGCATTTTGCTCTTAGCTTTTTTCCTTATTTATGAATCTATTTGCAATTTTTCTACATTTCTCACATAGTTTGCTGCGCACCGTACCGTCGTGCAAAAAATTCTAGGAAAAATCGTTTGTTTTCCTAATCACGCGTTTAAATCTCCCCTTGTGTGAGATCCAAAATCAAACTATCGATCAATAAAAAAATTATTGCATGCGTGGTAGCAGCAATCAGTGATATAATCTCGTTGATTTTATAACAAATAATGTAATTGTTTATGTTATAGAATATTTAGTGATATATGTATGTATATGAACACAATTAAAAAAAACAAAAACAAAAAACAAACAAAAAACAACACGCGTAAGGAATGGCGTGATACAGTTGGGCAGAGAAATTTTCCAAACGATCTCGAATTGTTTTTGAAACATTTTAGAGGCTTTTTGGGGCTTATTGCTCATCAAAAATTTAAAAGTGTTATATACTCTCCGCACTAACCTATCGAACCCAACACTGAAGCCTATAACTCTACCTGAATCTGGTCACACGCTTTTATGGTTTTGAAAGAATGAATTTGCTTTTGGAAAAAGTTGTACATACATTTTTATACCCGCAAGGAAGGTGCACCCAATTCGGTTGCGTCTCTTGCAATTTGGCAACGCTGCATTTCATTTGTTGAACCATTTGAAAAAAGCATCCGAACTATTGGAGGAGCACAATGCACTCCCTCGAATCAATATTTTGCATGAGTTTAAATGGAAAAATACGGTGTTGTCAAATTTACCGTCACGCCACTGACCCCATTACCACAGAATAATACAACCAGAACAGAAACTCTGTCGGATTTTGAAGCAAATCCATCTCGCGTCCGCCATGTTGGGATATAGGATGTTTACATCTGGATTTGCGAGCGAAAAAAAAAAATATAGGACATGATCCGCGAAATTTTCATTCTGAAATGCCAATAGAATAAAAGTGAGGCCGGAAACTTAAGATTTCTTTCAGAATTTACAGAAATAAATGAGTTTCAACACAAATCACACACGTCCGCCATGTTGGGATATGGGACCACAGCGTTGCCTATCGGTGCCGTTAAATTCCAAACTTGCTTCCATTGGCTCTTACGGGAGTTTACGTTCTGATTTTATTATTCTGTGCCATTACTGCTACTAGTGCTACTTATTTGTTCTTTTTCTTCTCTATTTTTCTCTTCCTTAAAAATTCATTCTTTTCGTTTTTCTTTCTCTTTTCACTACTTGTTCTTGTGTAATCACCAATCAAAACTAATACTTACTATAAGAGCTTTAAACTTAATAACTTGTTTTGCCGCAGACTTGGTGGTTTTGCTTTCACTAATCTATCGCCAATGGTGGGATATTGTTTGGCAAAGGCTGAGAAACGTGCCGAGAAACGTGACTTGGTTGGAAACTACAAACAGTCATTTTCCAGCGCTCCGTCTGCTTGATTCTTCCTTTGCTTGTATACTTTACATTCGGCTTTTTACCAATGAACCTATTTGATTTTAACATCTTTTGCCTTATCAAAGTGCAATAACTTCTGTACCAATCATTAAACTTAACACTAACTATAGTACTTTCAAACAATTAATTTTTTTCTTTCATCTTTTTAATCGTAACTGCATGCTTGATTGGATAACTGTCTTCTTGCAATGGGTTTGTTGCAAACTTTTGCTACAGGGTTTAACAATAAGAGGATAGATTAGTTTGAAACATCGCATGAAAATCACATTGAAAGCGTCAAAAAGTCTCAAAATCCACCCTTAAACTCAATAAATGCCTTTAACAAAATTCAAAAATGGTGGTCGAATGAGCTGGTTACAATATGGGTCTATAGTCTATAATTAAAATGAATCACTTTTCTCAGCATAGGAAGTTGCTGTTATACGTGGGTCTCCCGCCCCATTTTGACCCGCTCCTTAGACCGCCATCTTTGAATTTTGATAAAAGCATTTATTGAGTTAGTGAGTGAATTTTGAGACGTTTTGTCATTTTCATGCAGTTTCACCTAGAAATCGACCCTCCGTATCGATGTTGCAAAAGTTTGCGACGGACCCATTTGTATAGCTTTTTTCACTAACCTTTCGATCATTATTGTAATTTTCTTTTTTCCCTATCTTTTTTCCCTATTTTTTTTCCTCCCTAAACACTTCATGGTCATTAATTATAAAATAAAATTGTTGGTAAGAGTTTAATAAGAAGGTTTGTAAAAGAATATAAATCATAAGTAATTATCTCTTCTATGTTATACTATCTATTCTGCTTATTATTTTTAGTACTTTTATACTTTGCTTTTAACTGTAACCCTCTTCTCAATAAATTCTCTTTTGTACGTCGCTATTTTTTGCGATTTACTAGCATTATTATTTTATTTTTTCCTTCGCTTCTCGCATGCTTTGCTTCTTTTAGTTCATCTGCTTTTTTATTTTTCAATTTACTTCTTCCAGTTTCGTGCCAATCCCCTTTTAAAGGAAAACAAAAAAAGACAAACAAGAAACTAACAGAAATCAAAGTCAAATTGTATGATAGAACTCCACTCGTAGGCAATGTCTGACTTATTGCCTCCCTTTCTTCTGGAGGGGGAAAAAAACAAAACAAAAAAACAACCATAACGAGAGTCAAATTTCATGATGGAATTCTATTCGTAAACTAAGTCTAACTCTATAGTCTACTCATTCTATCGTATCGATTTCGATTGAACGTTGGACAACACGTCAAGATTTTTTGCAACTATAGCCCAACGAGCTGAATTAAATAAGTCCTTCTTGATTAATGAAATTTTCATAATTGACCATTGACCTCAAATTGGTTTTCACCGTTATAATAACATACCCAATACAACTCAGATATGAAATATATCGAACGAAGCGATCTACCAGCAGTTCTCGGGGATCTTAGGGTTCAAAGTCTATTGCATGACGTCGCGTGTCAGCGCATGCAACGATGCATTTTGTCCATTTAAAGTCATGAAAAAAGTCGAACTATATAGGAGATGCACAGTTCACTCCCTCAAATCGATATTTTATAAGAACTCAAATGGACGAAAATCAGCGCTGTGAAACCACATGCGACGCCATTGCTCAAAGCATATCCATAGTTAGAAGAAGAGTCATCACACTGCAATGAAAAAAAGCTATAGTCATGATACCAGATTCTAGTCATAATACCAGAAGCACAACGATATATGCGTGATTATGTGAACGACAGAAAGTCTAGTACTTTGACGAAAAAATTCTGGTGTTAATACCAGAATATGGTCATAGAACCAGAATTTCTGGTCAAGAACTATGGTTACAAACTAGAATTCTGGTAATTGTACTATCCCTTACATAGGTTCACATATTGTCATGATTCTAGTAATCTTTTTTTTCAGAGTAGAAAAAGATCTATTTTCCAACGGCGCGGGCACGGTACTTATCGTGACCAGTCGACTGTTTGATTTTCGTGGTATGAATGAAACAAATCTGCTGACTCCAGACAGTCAGGAATCAGGTTTTTTTGGAGGAGGTTCTTCTTTCAAAAAGGTTCATTTCTGAGAAGTCAGCAATTTCTTTCGAAGCGAAAACGCGTGTCTCGCTGCACCGGAAACAATCCACATATCTGTTCCTTAATGCGGCACTGCACCGCTGCGCTGTCATAGGGGCAGACACTGCTTTTACAGTAACCGTCGTGAAACCACTATTTCTCTACTTAAAATACGATCGTTTGAATCGATGCATCTCTTTCTTGTTCGATCAATCGAATCAATTTCCCGCATTGTTGTTCAATAGCTTGAATGAATCCTCCTCTTCTTTTTCCTTGTAACTCCAGTGGCGCACAGTGCATTATGGTCTGAAATCGTCAGAAAAATGGCCAACAAATAGTAAACTTTTCATCATTTATAAACTTTCAAGACTAGTTTTAATCACAGAATGTCACTGGAAAGTTTTAAATTGTACTCAAAAGGTCGAAAACCATGATTTTTCATGACTTTTTCCCCACTGATTTTTGGCCAATTTTTTCGATCTCATAGACCATAGTGCTATGGTCCGAAATCGAAAAACAGTGGCCAAAAATCGGTGAAGAAAAAGTCGGTAAAAATCATGGTTTTCGACCTTCCAAGCTGAACATGAAACTTTTTAGTGACATTTCTAGGTTTAAATTACATGTTGGAAGTGTTCGTTGTGATTTAAATGGGGCTCTTGCAAACTTTTGCTGTCAGCAAATGAATAGTCCAAGCTGATGTAAAAACCAGCGAAAGTTACGAAAATCACACTAAGAAAGTCTAAAATTCAGTAATAAACTCACATAACTGCTATATCGGCAAGTTCGTAATGGCAGTTCAACGCAGGTATCATGGGAGATTCCTGTCTATTATGTCACTTTCTCTACGGAAACACAGATATGCCTCAATTTAGATAGGAATCTCCCATGATGCCTGCGTCTCTCCGCTATTAAGCCCGATTCTGAGAGTGAATTTCGTGATTTTTACTGTACTCATCGTCATTTTTACAGGTTTTTATGCAAGATTCAACTCTTCAATCCCATATTGCGAAAGTTTGCAAGAGCCCCATTGTGATTTTTTGTTTTTTTTTTGTTTTAAAGCTTATAATAAGCCAAACAACATGGATTTTGCAAGAAAATATCAGCAATCAGCAATAAAATTATTTTTAAGCGAAAGCCCCATTTAGGTTTTCTTGTCCAGAAAAATTCATTATTCAAACCAATGTGCGGCGCAAGATCCAGAAGTGACTCATGACTCGCCAACGATCAAGTCGAGTCAAAAGCATGGATGAGACGATAAAAAGCCGTTTTCCGATCACCGGCATTTATCGAGTACATCCAGAGGAACTTGCCGCGGTCGTTGCAGTGAAGCAGCGTTGCCAGATGTACGATTTCATGCCATATTTTTACCATTAGAAGCAATATAAAATGTACATTTTTTACCCTCAAATCAGACAACGCTGTGGCCGGAGTGCAAGGTCCTCTGACCGGCCGCAATACACGCACGTTGCAATCCGCATGCCGCAAGGCAAGA
>VMOF01000001.1:37467535-37547005 GCA_011764245.1 Trialeurodes vaporariorum
TCGGCGGCAAGAAAATCCAAGGAATGCATTCATACGGCATATGTTTAGAACCCAATATTTCCATTTCCTTCACACGAGGAATTACGGCTACGTTGCCGTTTGTTTCCGAGTTGGGGTGAAGAGGGAATCATTAATTTTTATAAAGCCCCAGAGCTTATAAAATCAGATCCTTGCAGAGCGAAACCGCACATTAAGTCAAAACTCACATTTTTCTGGACACATAAACTTTTATAGTTATTGGTCCCTGAAAAACTTCAACATAAAAGTTTTCAGTCCACAACCTAATCTTCTTTATGCCCTACAGAATGGGACTCTTGCTAACTTTTGCTATAGGGGATTGAAGAACTGCTTCTTGCAAAAAAAAAAAAAAAAAAAAAAAAAAAAAAAAAAAAAAAAAAAAAAAAAAAAAAAAAACTGTAAAAATGACGATGAGTACACTAAAAAATCACAAAATTCCCTCTCAGAATCGGGCTTAATGGCAGAAAGACGCAGGTATCATGAGAGATTACTATCTAAATTAAGACATATCTAGCTGTGTTTCCGTAGAGAAAGAGACATAATAGACAGGAATCAATCTCCCATGATACCTGCGTTGAACCGCCATTACAATCCTGTCGTTACAGCAGTTCAGTTATGTGAGTTTATTACTCAATTTTAGACTTCCTTAGTTTGATCTTCGTAAAATTCGCTGGTCTTTACATCAGATTCTACTATTTATCTGCTTATAGCAAAAGTTTGCAAGAGCCCCATTAATATTTACACGCGTTCCTTGACGAAATCGTTCCATTGAACGTCCATTACAGATCATTTCAGAAGCGGAGATGGAGCTTAATCGATAATCTTCCGAATTTTTTTATCTTTATTTTTCATCCTGAATGATCAAATTCACAGAAGAAAGAAAAATGTATTGGATTTAAAAAGAAATATTCTTGAATTAAATTACTAAAATAAGTATTTTAAAATTGAAACCAAGTTTTGTTAAATTAAAAAAAAATTCATTAGATAAAAATACCGAAATTTTCAATTTAAAAACGATTATTTTTATTTTAAAAACAATTTAATTTACTTTAAAAACAATTTTAAATTCAAAGTACGTCTTAATGTCACATCATTATTATTGTTTTTTTTTTGTTTTTTGTTTTGTTTTTTTTTTTTTAATCCAAAACATTTTTTCTTTCTGTATTGATTGAAAATGAATTTGAAAGATTCGACTTTTATAATTAAAGAGCGCTTTAAAATCACAGTGTCAAAGTCTTGAGCAAGTTTTGTCTTGATTCAAGGAGATAAAAATTAAAAAATTGATTCATAAAGATTACCGATTGAACTCTACCTCCACTTCTGAAACGAGCATTGTCCTGATTTATATTCTTGAGACTATTGTAAGGAAAATTGCATGTTAGTTTCCACTGTGAGCCGAGGGCTATGCACGCAACGGGCAAGAGACTTAATTCAGAGTCACCGCACGGTGGGGGTCGATCTATGGAATTTTCTAAACAAAAACATGGGCAGCAAACAGTTGGAAAGCTAAAAAAAAAAAAAAAAAAAAAAAAAAAGAGCTTGGTAGCTGGTTTGAAATAAAAACGAATCATGCTGGTTTCTGCAAAAAAAAAAAAAAAAAAAAAAAAAAAAAAAAAAAAAAAAAAAAACAGAAAATCAGTGTTGAAACATTTCGGAAGCAAAATTAAAATGAACTTTGTATATGTCCGAAAAATGTGTTTTTAAAATCCACTGTGCGCCGGACAGGTTTTAACAACTGCGCGGCGCATTCCACCATAGACCATTACCCAAGAATGGGAACCAACAGGTTGAATTTAGGAGATAAAAATGGAGAACGTTGATGAGTTAAATCATAGACATACGATTCACCGACCAACACACAAGCTTACTTTGCTTTCGTTTCCTATTGCAACGCTCATAGTTTGTTTTAAGTTGGAGCTTTGGTAGAGAGAGAAGAGGAAGCCCAGGACCGCAGACACGACTCACGGTGAGGTAAAACATTCATTTCTCTGGCACCACTGGCGCAACCAGGATATCTTCCATCTCTCTTATTTCCCATTTGAATGTATGAGTAGGAAAAGGACAGAAGGAGGGGGTTTTATCCCCTTGTCCATCCTTGTCTAACATACGTTTCTTAATGGAGAAGAGAGAGAGATGAAAAAACTCTCGGTGCGCTACTGTCTGGCACAGGCAGATCCAGGAATTTGTCCATCTCTCTCTTTACCAATCAGAAAAGATCAACTTAGACGCAGCAGTAACGATATTTCCACCCCTTCCTTTATCTCTTTCCTGCACTGGATGACCTCTATTTAACCAATGAGCTATTGACAAACTGTATTCGACTTTTCTATTCACGGACTAAACCTGTAGTGGTGCTTGTACGTGTTGCAAGTCCTATACCAAAGTGCGACAGATTGGACGATCTGATTCTGGTTTGTTTGCCCCATTATTTTTTAAACCTTAAATTAAAAATTGCTAACCCAACCTTTACATTAAAAAAAAAAACAAAAAACAAAAAACAAAAAAACAAAACAAAAACAAAGAATTGGGAAAAATCCATTCGAAATTGGTTTGAAACGAAAAAGCAAGTAATGTAGAGTGGCTATTTGGACACAAAATCCAAGTGAGACATTACGAAAATTCAAGTGTTCTAGGAGTGGCTATCTGGACGCAGAATTCTAAATCCAAGTGAGAAAATATTGCTTGTTTCTGTCATGTGTCATTTTCTTTATTATTCTAATCCTTCCAAAAGTAACAGTTATTTCGATTTCTGTCTACAGATAGCCACTCTAGAACACTTGAATTTTTGTTTCAAACCAATCTCAAACGGATTTTTCCCATCAATGGGTCTGTTGCAAACTTTTGCTACAGCGCTACAGAGTGTGCAATCTAATGTAAAATTGCCTGGAAAGTCCAATGGTGGCATCAGAAAACCATGAAATGCAATAATAAACTCACAAGAGGCGTTTAATGATATCCAAGATGGTGGCAAAATATTGAGCAATCTGTATGCATGCACCACGAACATTCAAGGATAGTCAACCTCACAATATCCATCACAACCAATCACAACGTAAACAAACACATAACCTCTACCTCCAGTGAGGTTGTCAAAGTTGGCAATCCTTGGATGATCACGGTGCATACATTCAGATTCCTCGATATTTTGCCGCCATCTTGGATTTCAATAAACGCCTCTTGTGAGTTTAATAATGCGTATTTCATGACTTTATGATGCCACCAATGGACTTTTCAGGCGATATTACATTGGAATAAGCACTTTTTATCGCTGTAGCAAAAGTTTGCAACAGACCCATTGTTTTATTTTTTATTTATTTTTTTTTTATTTAATTTAAAGGTTAAAAAATATGAATTAATCACAGACTTTAATTTAAGGTTTAAAAAAACTAGGCAAACAAACCAGAATCAGATCGTCCATGCTGTCGCACTTTGGAATAGGACTTAAAACACAAATAAGCTCCTCTCCAATCCAACCCAATTCAATTTCAATAGTGAAGTTTTCACAACTTTTTTTTTCAAGGTTAAAAAAAATGAGGCAAACAAACCTAGCCCGTGTAAAATGTTCATAAGAGATTTCAATCATGGCTGCCTCCTTGAAGTTTCAAAATCACGTTCCATAAATCCTCTCTATTAGTGTAGCTGGATTGGTCATAAGGGATGAATGTGGTTAGTGGCGCACCCAGAATTACTTGGGGGAGGGGGGGGGGGTAAAAATTCGAAACCTCTTTAGAATTTTTTTTGCATCACAAAATTCAGAGTACGGCGCGTCGTAACTAAACGCCGCGGCGTTTAGTTATGGACCAGCCCGGAAATTTACTCTGCGTTGTGGGGGGGGGGGGCTTTAGCCCGATAGCCCCCTCCCCCCTTTGGGTGCGCCACTGAGTGTGGTCGCGGTCACTTTGAGGCTATTTTGATCCAAAATTGACTGACTTTGATCCACCGTGCGAAGCGGCAAAAGAGGCACCGAAGATCAATAATTACAGAGGGGGTAAATGGACCGTACATTTTAAACTTTATAGTGATGCAAAGGATAGATATATATTTTATGCGTTTTTATTCTATCATGAAGACATTTATGCCAACGGTGCCGGCCATGGCCTCGACGAGCCTTGCGCATACGCTTCGGTTGGCCTGAGCATAAAAAAAGGTTTTATCTGCTAAAACAGCCGTTCGAACACCTTTACGAAGGTATATTCATCAATCAGCCCATAAAAGTTTTTGATTAGGGAGGGGTTTCCTGATTTGTTTTCCATTAAACTGGAGTGGGGATGGGAACAGTCAGAGGCGGGAAAAGAGGAGAGGAATGAACCTCGTTGACTGAATACAAGGTGCCTCGAAAGTAGGTGACCGATACCATATCGTCGTGCATCTGACTCACGCAAGTCGAATCCAACGTTTCAAAATTTCCAAACTCATATTCATTTTTTCATCCGCGATCAATCAATCATTCAATTACTTCAATTACTATTTCATATCTGTGATTCTATGACTCATGAAGAACAAAGGAAAAAATATTCAAGGATTATTCTTTTATTCGCAATTTATGAGTTCATTACTGAATTTTTGTGTTTTCTGATGCTGGCATTATCGTTTTTACGGCTCATTTCAAGTATGCATAGATACTTGAAAACGCTCTAGCTGAAGTGTGCAATCATACCCATTTTGATTTTAAGATATGCGGTTACCTTTCGGACACCCTGTGGGTACATTAGATCGCGTGGAGCTGTGCGTTTAGTCCAACCGGCGTTTCCTTTTTCCCCCCACCACGACGATTTGACATTTATTCACTCACCAACTTTACTTTGTTATTAACGCTCACCGTGGCATTCGGCCGTTCACATTCACGTTCGCGTTCGAGCTGATGCGTTCAACGCGCGCTTGAGTGTGTGTATGTGTGTATGAGAGAAAGAAAGAGAGAGAGAGAGAGAGAGAGAGAGAGAGAGAGAGAGAGAGAGAGAGAGAGAGAGAGAGAGAGAAAGAGAGAGAGAGAGAGAGAAGCTGTGTGCGTGCAAGCGCAAGTGTGTATGTGCAGATTAAAAAGCGGGGAACGGGGCTGCTTCGCGCGGGGCGTAAGTCCGTAAACTCGGTTGTTTGTGGACCTTTTGGCGATTGCCGTGTGCTGTTGCGCCTTGCCTTCATCCAAACCCTTGCCTGCGCCTTGTGCCTGAGCAATGTGCCTGTCTCCTTTGCCGTTTTTGCCTGGACTCTTACTCCGCATAAACTCGGGCATTCCCGTATTTGTCGAATCCTGTCCATTACGGGACGAGGATGCGATTCCGTACAATGGTCATGCCTTGTTGCCGCGACACACACAGGATTTTGGGGGGTCCATTTCAGCGCAAGTCTGAAATGGTTAAAAAATATCCAAAAATAAAATAGTAAATTTCTCATCAATTTCAAGACCAATCTCAAACACAGTGAACACTCTTAGCAAGTATTTTTAACCTAGAAATGTCATCGGAACTTTTAATTTTACCTTAAAAGGCCGAAAACGATGATTTTTTACGACTTTTTCTTCGCTGATTTTTTGCGATTTTTATGCCTTAACGACAAAGTGTGTCCGACTGCTATGAACGTAAAACCAGGTTTTCTCATCATTAGATACCTCTTTCTCACCCCTCTCGCGGAATCTCTCATGTAATGTGACCCGCTGATTTCCAATTCGGCTTTAGTTTTTACTCAAAACTCGACATACTTTTTCCGGAATTTTGAATTTTTTGCTAAGAAGACGTAATTTCAAATTTACGTAAAATCTAGGCCAATTTAATGAAAACTAATAGCAATTTTGAAATCAGCGTCTCGAAAATACATAAGATGGCGGTGATGAAGTGAAATTGAAGGCGGATAATTATTCTAGAACCCTAAAAATTAGTAAAATTTACACTGATGGATGGTGAATGTTGCGGACAAATTATGCCGTTTTGAATGTTTACAATTATTTTGTCCCACTTTTTTTCGATCTCTGACCATAGTGCACATCTGTCGCTTTAAGGAGCTTTCAAAGTGATTCCTCACCTGTCTGGAGTGAGATTCTGGCTCAATGGATAGCGGCACTGGTCACTTATTGAGAAATAGACTATAAAGGCTTTCTAATTTTCTTCCTAGAAGCATTAATCGGAAGGGGCGAGTCTCCAGAGGAACTGCGTAATCATCATACTGCGATGTCGATCAGCAAAGACAAAAAAAAAGTTACAACGATAGGAACTTTGAATGCAAAGATCCAGGAACGGTTGAGTATAAGTTTGCTTCAAGTCGGGAAATTTCGCTCTGACAATGACGATGATGACTCATCACATCATGGCCATTGACACATTGAGTATATTAAATTGCACTTCTAAATTAAATGGTGAAACACCGGTGGACATAAAAAGAATAATTAATTTACTATCACCCACTGAATTTGGGAATTTCAATCAATGTATTCGGAGTTGAGTAAATTTCAACGAGCTATACCAAGAGAGAACCAGTGGCGTCGCGCACAAATTGGCAACACTGCATTCTACCCATTTAAACTAATGTAAAAGTTCGAATTCGGGGAGTGCACAAAATATTCGATATACTTAGGGAGTTTAAATGGAAGAGTCGAATTGTTGCCAGATAACACGCGGCGCCACTGAGAGAGGCTATGCTATATTTTAAGTCTTATCCTAAAGTGTGACAGCATGGAAGGTCTGTCTCTGGTTTATTTGTCTCATTTTTTTCAAAACTTAAATAAAAAATTGTAATTAATTTAATGGAAATTAGTTTTATAAATAATTGCAAGTGTTTTGTAGTACAGCTATTTGAACACAGAACTCTAATAAAACTATTCAGATGAGTAACTTTTACTCTTTTCTGTTCAGGGTCAGTTTCTTTATCGAGCGCAAATCCTCCCAAACGGAACAGTTAAATCAATTCCATGTGTCCAGATCTATGGCCACTCCAAACTATCCCACCTTCATTTTAAACCAATTTCAAATGGATTTTTCATAACTTTTGTCTTAAGGTTGAAAAATAAGAGGGAAACAAACCAAGCCCGAGGAAAATGTTCCCAATAGATCTCTACCATGCCTGCCTTCTTATCGTGTCTTCAAAATTACGATCTGCATAGCTGATTTTGGAGTCTGCTATCAAGTTTGGTTCATTTTACCATAATCTGGTAAATGCAACGTACCTTGTGGTAAATTAAGATGAAACCTGTCGGTACATTTCACCATAAAGTATGTTGCATTTATCATATGATGGTAGAATTTACTTTACTTGATAGCAGACTCCAAAATCAGCTATAGCTGTGGTAAATTCTGACACTCTTTTTTTTCCGCGTAGTTAGTTCCTTTCTGCAAAAAAAAATCCGTACAATTGGGCAACGCTGGTCTATCCATTCAACCAGCAGGGGAGTGAGAAGAGAACAGGAAGCACCGATGGAGTGGTGGAGGGAAGAGTGGGAGAGGAGAGGAGAGGAGAGGTTTCCATTACTCGAGCAGTGTAGAAGGAATTCAATTTCAGTTCATTAAAACCTACTTTGTTGCATACTCATAAAAAAGTTGGGGATACGGACGGATTTGTTTTATTTTACCCTTCTCCCTCTCCTTCTCTCTCTCTCTCTCTCTCTCTCTCTCTCTCTCTCTCTCTCTCTCTCTCTCTTCTCTCTCTCTCTCTCTCTCTCTTTCTCTCTCTCCCTCCCCACTCTCACTCTCTCTCACTCACTCTCTCCCTCTACCCACCTCTCTCTCTCTCTCTCTCTCTCTCTCTCTCTCTCTCTCTCTCTCTCTCTCTCTCTCTCACTCTCTCTCTCTCTCTCTCTCTCTTTTAGTGCGCAGTGCTGGATTTTTCATGCGTCGCGTCGTCGTGTACACGGGGGACGGGGACACGAAACGGGAAGAAAAATTGGAGAGACCGTGCGCACAACTACTTGCGCACGACTTCATACGTAGAAGCTCTTTCATTTTTGTACAGATTGCAGGCGGAGTCAGAGAGGGCAGACAGACATAGACGCGGCGAGCTTAAGTCACTTAAGATGACTTCAGGTGAAGCATGCGGCATACTGATGTTGTGCGCCTTCATTTTGAGTGCACGCCCAACGCAATTCACGGAAGAAACTACTGCACTCCATCGTCGCTATATTTGTAAGTCAACACTGAAAAAAATCAATTGTTAAAGCAACAATTCAAAATTTGCTGATTTGACAAAAATTGAAAGTTGCTAAAATCAACCAGGGTTTTCTGTTAAGTTAACAATTTATTTGTTGAGTTTACAAAAATAGTTCTTCAATCAACCACATAATTGTAGTGGTAATACACCATTTAGTGTGTGTGCATGTATTTTCCTATTGTTTTATGTCATACATGCTGACATCAGCTTTTCCGCTGATCGGCCTGCTGCCGGTCAACGGATGGACGAGACAGTCTAGTTTTGAATATGAATAAAGCATATCGTACTTCTCAAACCGGGTAATCTTTCATTTAATTAAACTCCCTAAAACCTGCGCACAACATGGCGACCGTGACAATCGGATCTTCTTCGGAAAAGTTTTTTTCACTTTAATATTTTTTTTTTATCTTTTTTTTCCGGTTGTTTCTTTTTGCGCGTTACCCTTTTTTAAGTTATTTTTACGCATCATCGAATATGGGTGGCTCCACTTCGAAATCCGAGAAATCCGCGAAAGAAACAGTAGTTGTCTCCGGGCAGGCAAATGTAACTTTTGGTGAATCACACCACGATGCGGCCCAATGGTGGTGCATTGGTGCTCTATTGTTTCTCTTTTTTATCATTGTGGTTGTTTTTGCGATTGGCCGGGTACTAAAATGGTGCCGTGCCTTGGAGCAAGAAAGGAATAACTTGCGCGCGACGGTGCTCGAGCTTCGCGGAAGCTCAGTTAAATCTGTTTAAAACTCAAATATTGAGTTAATCGTTGTTTATGCGGACAATATTTTTTCTGTTTTTTTTTTGTTATTCTAGAGAATATTCTCTTGTTTGTTTTCTCATTGGTTGATTTTCATTATATTTTTTTAATTGCTATTTATAATAATGATAATATATAATGATATATATAATTGATTTTGATTATTTCGTTTTTTTTTAATTGATATTTAGTGTGTTTTTTTTGTGATCGATGTTTTAAATTTTTCGCGTTTGCAATTTAGTGTTAAAATTGTGTGTGTAATAATCATGGAACGATTTCCACAAAAAATTTTGCAGGCTCCTCGCGAGTATTTAGTGCGAAAGAGCGAGAGAGTACTTGTACCTTGTTATGGCGGATGACCTTTTTCGCTTTGCCGAAACCTTATTTAAAACACCAAAGGATCGCCGACATCGCGAAGCATCGGCTAAATCGCAGCAATTACATGAATGCTGGTTAAAGCTATCCGAAGCCGAAAAAAGTGCGGAAATAGTCGGGCTCTACAACAGGTGTGTAGTTTTTATTAAGGCTGCATCAAGTGAAAAAACCGAAGAAATGGCAGATTTTGAGCTTAAAACCGCATCCTCCATTGTTCCGGAATTTGACGGGTCTACGGACAACATCAATGATTTTATAGATTGCGCTAAATATTATAATGAGTCCCTAAAAGCTGCAGGGCAAAAGTTATTTTTAACGTATCTTTTAAAGGTAAAATTAAGAGGTAAGGCTAAGACAGCCATAATAAAAGCACCCGAGTCTTTTGAGGACTTCGAAACTTTATTAAAAACGCGTTTTAAACCCAAAACTACAGTTTCAGCACTTCAGCATAACCTTTCTGTATTACAACAGGGTACTAAACCGGTCACTGATTTTGCCGCGGAAATCGAAACTATTGTGAATCGCTTAACGGACTTACAAGTGGCTGAAATGGGAAGTGCTTCTCGCGAAACGGTACAGGCTCTGAACGAACGGCTGGCTCTTAACGTTTTAAAAAGAGGGGCAAATACTAAAATTCAGCCCGTGCTTCTTGCTTCACAAACAGCAGATTTTACTAGTGGTGTTACGCTCGCGCTTGAAGCCGAATCTAATTTGGGATCCCTTAATCCCTCGCACTCGGTAAATTACGTTCAAAAGTCGTACTCTCGCAGATATTCCAACCACAACCGTGGCGGTTATCGTGGAAACAATTGGCGTGGCAAGAAACATTGGAATTCATCCGACAGAAGTCACAACCAATCCCGTTCTCAGGGTCAAAGATGGCAACGAGGCAATGGATCTCGGAATAAACACTCACAATCAGACACTGGTAGCAATTCATATCAGGGCAATGGCTCTGGACACTATCGAGGTAACAATCAGCGTTCCCGTGGGGGAAAAAACTCTTACCGTCAACAGGGAAACGGCAAAGGGGTCGTCGCTTCACCGCAGTCAGCAGGGGTGGCGACCGTCCAACTTTTACCAGAATCGTCCAATCAGGTGCCGACCCACGAGTATTTCACGTCAACATAGAAGGTAAAACGAATTACGTATACCTACATACCGATTTTTCAGAGCGACCGCTCACATGTTTAATTGATAGTGGAGCAGACATATCAATTTTTAAGGAAAACGTAATAAGTAAAGCTCAACAGTCTGAAATATGTACAGAAAATAAATGTGTAATTAGAGGTGTAAGTACTACAGAGCAAAGCACTCTGGGTACTTTAAATACTCATTTGAGATTCGAAAATTTTGAATTTGAGCAGCGAATATATGTTGTTGATAGTAAGTTTCCTATTTTCACCGATGGTATTCTCGGTAGAGACTTTTTTGTTAAATATAAGTGTAAAATAGATTATGAATCCTGGTTACTTTATGCAACTATGGGAAATGTAGAAATAAGTATTCCAATGCATTTTCGCCTAAATACGGGGAAAAATATAGTAATCCCGCCGAGAGTTGAAATTTTGCAAGCTATTTCTCTTGATTTGTCAGAGGACAGTGTAATTTTTAACAGAGAATGGGCACCAGGTGTATTTCTAGCAAACTCTATCGCTCCTAGAGTAGGCATCAAACACGTGAAAATTGTGAATACGACGCAAGAACCAGTGACGTTAGGTGTTTTTCAAGTATCATTTAAGCCTTTAAGTTCATATAATTTGCATATTCCAAAAAAAATTAGTGCAGAAGAGGCACAAAAACGCTCTTCTTTTGTTAAAGCTGAGATAAAAAAAGACATGGTTAATGCTCCCCCTGAACAAGTAGAATCTATAATGGAGATTTGTGCAAAATATCACGATATTTTCCATTTACCAGGTGATTTGTTAACAGTTAATAACTTTTACGAGCAGGATATAACCTTGCTAGACAAAACTCCTTTCCATGTAAAAAATTATAAACCTATTAAATCCCAACAAGGAGAATTGCGAAAACAAGTGCAAGAATTAATTGACAATAAAATTATTGAACGGTCAACAAGTCCTTATAATAGTGCAGTTTTTCTAGTGCCCAAACCCTCTGAAAATACTCTAGAAAATAAGATGAGAATGGTTGTCGACCTACGTGAACTCAATAAACGTATTCAGAAGGATTCCTTTCCTTTGCCTCATATGGATCAGGTCTTATCAGAGATCGGAAGGGCTCGTTTTTTTTCAGTCGTTGATCTCCAAAGTGGTTTCCACCAGATTCCCCTTCGGAAATCAAAAAGGAACTTAACGAGTTTCTCTGTGCCAGGTTTAGGAGCTTGGCAATTCACTAGATTACCTTTTGGAATTTCGGTTGGTCCGGCAAGTATGGTAAGAATGCTCACAATAGCCTTAGCAGGTTTAGAAGACTGTGCTTTTCAATATGTTGACGAAATTTTTATTTATGGTGTCTCATTAATTCATCATAATCGTAATTTAACCAAAGTTTTTGACAGGTTTCGTTCGTGTAATTTAAAGCTCCATTTGAAAAAATGTCATTTTCTTAGAAAAGAAATTAGGTTTTTAGGTAATAAGCTCACAGATCAAGGCGTATTACCGTGCAACAAACGTTTTGAAATTTTAGATCACTTTCCAGTTCCTACGAATCAAAAAGCAGTTCAAAGACTCGTTGCATTTGGAAATTACTATAGAAAATGGATACCAAACTTCAGCCTAATAGTAATGCCATTAAATAAATTGTTACGTAAAAACATTAAATTTGAGTGGCTACCTATTCATCAAACTGCCTTTGAAAACTTAATATCAGCCCTCAAAAGCCCTCAGGTTCTAGCCTACCCTGATTTTTCGCAACCTTTTATACTGTCTTGCGATTCCAGCAATTTTGCCTTTGGCGCCGTTTTATCTCAGGATTTTCATGGTTCGCGAAGACCCATCGAGTTCGCGAGTAAAACATTGTCAAAGGCAGATCAAATGAAAAGTATTGTAGAAAAGGAGGCTTTAGCCTGTCACTGGGCGATAAATCATTTTCGTAGCATTTTATATGGTAGAACATTTTTGCTTGAGACCGACGCAAAATGTCTTGTTTCTCTTTTCAAACAAAAAGATCCTTCAGCAAAAATGACACGAATACGACTTGATCTAGCTTCATATGATTTTAATATTTCCCACATTGCGGGAAAAACTAATGTTGTAGCGGATGCACTTTCACGTATCCACTTGTCTTCAGACGAGTTGAAAAATATGACACCGACCGACAAAGATGTGCATGCAATAACGAGATCTATGACTGCGAAAAATATTGAAAACGAATCTCAAAAGAAAGACGTAATTATGAATGAGTCTAGCCAACAACCAAGTGTTGAGAACGGCCAACTCAACATTTGGGAGGCTACATCTAATGTAGAGATAGAGAATCTCGGTAAATTGCGTTTTCGTATTTTTCCGGTAAGTGACACTCGTTTGAGCTGTAAGACAAGTGAAATTCGATACGACAACGGAAATTGCGACATCCATTTGAACCTCAGCAATAACTCCACTGCTCATTTAAGCAACGCACTGGAAAAGCTGAATAAACGTTTCAATGATGCCACATTTTCCTTGTCTTTAATAGATGATATTTTTAATTACATAGATATTAACGCATTCAAGACGCTAATTCAAGAAAAATTGACAAGAAACAAAATAATTTTGTTTCAACCGACTCAAAACGTGACAAATAAACGTGAACAAGAAAATATAATAAAACACGCGCACTCAGATACTTCGTCTGAAGCACTGCGGATTTAAGCGTACACTTGAAAAAATCAGACAACGCTTCTATTTCAAAGGAATGACTGCCTTAGTTAAGGATTATATTTCAAAATGCACTTCATGCAAACTAGGTAAAATTCAACGTCATTCAAAAGAGCCGTTTGTCCTCACAGACACCCCAAAAAATGCTTTCGAAATCTGTGAAGTCGACACTTGCGGTCCTTTACCTTTAAGCGAAAATGGAAATCGTTACTTCATAAGCGTTCAATGCATTTTTAACCAAATACATCGTACTTTTCCCTGTAGTTGATAAACAAGCAACATCCGTTGCAAAAGCCCTCGTAAATAACTTTATGCTGAAATATCAAATACCGAAATGCATTAAAACAGATGCCGGTACTGAATATGTGAATCAGTTACTTGATGAAATCTGTATTTTACTTCAAATAGATCGTAAAACCTCAACAGGTTTCCATCACGAAAGTTTGGCTAGCTGTGAACGCCAACACAGAGTTATAAATGAGTTTTATAGGACAGTTCAGGAGACCCAAAATTCAGATTGGGAAAACTGGTTACCATATTTTTCTTTTTCTTATAATACTAGTCCTAACACAGTTCATGGATTTACGCCCCATGAATTAATTTTTGGTTCATTGGCAAAATTGCCTAATTTGCCCGATATCCGGCAAAATAAAATTTATGACCTAG
This sequence comes from Trialeurodes vaporariorum, assembly GCA_011764245.1. Lineage (NCBI taxonomy): Eukaryota > Metazoa > Arthropoda > Insecta > Hemiptera > Aleyrodidae > Trialeurodes > Trialeurodes vaporariorum. The sequence goes on from VMOF01000001.1 coordinate 37,481,294, forward strand.
CAAATTACCGCGAGGAATTGCGTCATAAATTGTCCCACGCTCAGGAAATTGCCAGAGCAAAACTAATCCTCGCAAAGGAAAAACAGAATTTTAAGATGAATAAAGATTTGAAACCTTCAAATTATAACATTGGTGATTTTGTTAAACTCAAACAAGAGACTAGCTCTAAATGGCAACGGCCATATGCTGGACCCTTCAGACTTTTACGTCCTGAAGGTGTGAACTCAGTAATTCAAAATGTTCAGAATCAAAAAATAAAAAAGGTTCATAATAACCGATTACGACCTTTCTAATTTTTCACCTTTTTCATATTGTTGAAAATGTCTTTTTCTTTTCCTTTTTCAAAAATGTATTATACCTTTTTCAAATTTCAGTTGCGTTCCTGAAAATATTTTTAATTTTATTGCGTTTTCATTTGATTTTCTTTGTTGATTTGTCAACATCTTTTCTTTCTAGGTTCTAAGGTATGTTATATCGTGTTAGTATTATTTTGTCATAAGGTTTAGACAGACTTTCTTTTTTTAAAAAAAAAAAAGAAAAAGAGTAAATTCAGTGATTTTTTTTTTGTTGTTGTTGTATTATTTGCTGTAATATTAATTCCTTTTCTCTTGTTATTAGCATAAAATAAGATTAAAAATGGTTTGAATGCGTGAGAGTGAATGTTTCTTATAGTTTAAGGGTAAAATTTACAAAACTGTTATGTTAATTCTTTTTTATTTTCTACCACATGGTTTTTATAAATTTCCATTTTTGAAATTTAATTACTTTAATCTCATTTAGAAGTAATATTTTTAGACATAGTTTTTGTTAGTTAGATTTTTTTTTGAGAGGTATCTTCGTCCATTTTCAATTTTCAATTTTCAATTTTCAATTTTCAATTTTCAATTTTCAATTTTCAATTTTCAATTTAATGACCTCAGCTCCCTTTTAAAGAGTGGGGGTGTAGTGGTAATACACCATTTAGTGTGTGTGCATGTATTTTCCTATTGTTTTATGTCATACATGCTGACATCAGCTTTTCCGCTGATCGGCCTGCTGCCGGTCAACGGATGGACGAGACAGTCTAGTTTTGAATATGAATAAAGCATATCGTACTTCTCAAACCGGGTAATCTTTCATTTAATTAAACTCCCTAAAACCTGCGCACAACATAATGGTGTTCTTTTAACAAAATAGACATTGTCAAATTAGCAATTTAAAATAGTAAAAAAAAAATTCAGAACTTAACCCAATTCAAAATCAGCAAAATAAATTGCTTATTTTACTTACTATTTTTTTATTCCAGCATAAAAATTGTTATTTTACTTACTATTTTTTTATTCCAGCATAAAAATTGTTATTTTTACTATTTGATTTGCTGGTTGGGCGAATTAGTTGTTAAGCTAACAAAATGAATTTCTGATTTAGAATTTGAGTCGTTAATTTAACAAAATTATAGGTTAATTTAGCGAATCATTTTGTTCTGTTAACGAAAATTTGGCGGGAGCGCCAACGCGCGCCGTGAAGTTAAACGCGTCTCCCGGACGCGTTTATGCTTCGATCGTTAATCCGATTGCGCAGATCAATTCGAAATATTCTCAAATGTTTTGCATATTTTGTTCAGATTTTTCTAATCAAAACTGTGGATTTGGTGGGGGGGGGGGACTTACTTATTGAAAGACCCTCGTTGTTGACGAACGTACCTCCAGAGTTCAAACTTAGTTCAGTTTCAAAATAAATTATGGTTATTTAAGGTGATTTTAACTTTCTAATTTTTAAACAGACCTGATGCCTAAACTTATCATGTGTAAAAGCTCCCAGGACTATAAATTTTACTGACTTGAACTTTCCTTAATCCATGGTTCTAGCTGAACAGTGTACCTCCAGAGAGTTTAAACTCAGTTCAGTTTCAAAATGAGGCTCTTGCAAACTTTTGATGTAGGGAATTGAAGAGTGAGTTGATTCTTGCATAGAAACCTGCAAAAATGACGACGAGGACACTAATAGATCACAAGATTTACTCTCAGAATCGGGCTTAGTGGTGGAAAGATTCAGGTATCATTGGAGATTCCTATCTAAATTGAGACATATGTCTCTGTGTTTCCGTATAGAGAAAGTGACTTAATCGACAGGAATCTCATCCCGTGATACCTATGCGTTGAACTGCCGTTACAAACTTGACGTTTTAGCAGTTATGTGACTTAATCATTCTGAATTTTAGACTTTCTTAGTACGATCTTCGTAATTTTCGTTGGTTTTTACAATAGTGGACTATTTGCAAGAGCCCCATTGACATTATATAAGATGATTTGAACATCCTCATTTTAACTTGCTACTTTTTAGCCGCCAAATTTAAAAATTCCCGCCCACTGAGCGCCACACAGTGGAGCAATGTCAATGGGAGAGACCGGACTTATTGTGGCGACTTTAAAATGCGCATATCTTTGTTAATACGCAATGTAGAAGTTTGAAAGTGGTTTCATTGGCTGTATTGTAAAATTTCCTTCAAGAACCACCCTTAATAGTTTGTTGGTTGACATTAAAAACATTCAAATTTGCATTTATAGTCATATATATTTCATGTCCAACCCCTCATATGGACTTGTTCCACTGTGCGCCGTCAAACTATGAGAGGCGTTCACAACCGTCCGTCGGCGCATGCGCGCGATTCGATAATGACGCCTTTTGTCAGGCGCGCGCGTGCGCGCGCGGATGCGGGAACTGACCTGACGCAAATCCTGCAAGTCCTCGCCGATTAACGGTAGAGAGGATGGACACGGCCAGACAAAGAGGACAGATTCAGACAAGGAAGGCAATTCAAGGTGGGTTGCGTGGAGCTGGAAGGAAGGGGCATTAGAAAAGAGGCGACTTAAAAAATGTATACCAAGCATCAAGTACCAAAGGGGGCATCAGCATCAAAGGCAAAGGGGGCTAATCGAGGGCTCTTAAATTAGCTAGCGTGGATAGATGGCCAGATGGGTCCGCTACAGGAGAGATATGGGAGCATGCAAGACTGAGCAAAGGAGGCAAAACTCAAGGTATAGGTTATATTTAAGAGATCCGAATAAAGTGTTGCCGCATAATATACCTTACATTCTTCCTCATTCCATCCCCCCTCCCTTCATTTTTTTTTTCATTTTTCCCCTCCCCCCCCGGTCCACCTTCACTGGATCGCAGTGATGTGGACGTACGCATTAGAGACGTATTAAATCAAAAAAACCCCTTGCATATAAGAATATTATAAAAACAGCCATATTGTGGTATAATATTGAATACTTCACATTTTATACTCTCTGAATATAAAAGGGAGGCCGGGGTAATAGCAATGGACGTTATAAATGCCGGGGCCATAATAGTCGTATATCGTATAGCCGCAATGCATAAGGCCACGTTAATAATATCTAATATCTGAGTTGGATTCGCGAGAGCGCTGCCATGGCCAGAGAACCAGAGACTGAGTAGAGCTCTCCTTGCATGGCCACGGTCGTCGGAAGGGCCCTAGGGATCGATTCGACATCGCTATGAAATATCTTAAGACAACGTTTCATCTCGGGGACAAAATAATATACACTATCGTGCACTTCCGACGGGGCTCTCAACTCCACCGCCGCGCGCCGCGGTGCAGGCCGCAGAGAGAGAGAGAGAGAGAGAGAGAGAGAGAGAGAGAGAGAGAGAGAGAGAGAGAGAGAGAGAGAGAGAGACCCCCCAACTCCTCCAACTTCTCCCTCAACTCCGCACTCTTTCGACCGCCACAATGCACTGATCATGACCCCCCCCCCCTCCATCTCAACCCTCGATCCACCGCCCCCAACCCTCCCACCCCCTCCGAACCCCGCATCGCTCAAATTAGGTGCAGCTCCAATAACGCCTAACCCCCGGGCTTTCCACTCCAGATTCCAGATCCAGAATCTGGATCCAGTTTTCGCTGAGTCTCTCCTCCATGTACCGCGCGCGCGCGGAACGTTCATCGACCATCTTTTTTCCAGCCAGCTCCCCCCCCCCCCGACCACCATACGCCACAACCATGGCATTCATGCGCGGCGCGGCATAGCGTATACACTATTCACTATATATACCACTATATATACAGCATGCTTCTCTCTTGATCTCTCCTCGTGTTCACGTCTCGCGCGCTTTTGCTTGGGGCGGTGCATCCCCCCACCCCCTTCGCTCAGAACCGCCGTTTACTCGACGCGATCCACCTTCCATAGATCCGTCAATCTAGTGGATCCATGGATCCGCGCACCAGATCCTCCCTCTTCCATCCCTGCACAATGGAGCACCAACTCCCCCCTTGGAGGCGGCGGGATAGGACAGGATGGCGACCTTCCTTTCGGAGCATAACGATATAACATATGGAACTTGCAACTTGCAACTTCCCGAACTCTCTCTCTCTCTCTCTCTCGGAGGGAGGGAGACACGCCCACGTAGATCGGTGCCGCTATTTTTTCGCATTTCGCGCGCAATTTGTCGTTGTCGGTGAGGATTCGGGGTCAAAGTGGTCATCACTCACCGGGAAACTCTCTCGCGCGCGGTGCCATCGGTGCCGCCGACCCAGCCAATGATCATAACCTGACATTGCGTGTGAAAGGCACACATATATATAGATCGAGCTCTCCTATCCCATGAGCTGAGGAAGTTGAGTCAGGAAGAATGCGATCTTCTGATTGGCTAACGCATTTCAGATCCACCGTTTAGTGAGGCTTTTGCACTCTTGCAGACTTTTGCTGTAGGGGATTGGAGAGTTGATTTTTGCATAAAAACCTGTAAAAATGACGATGAGTACACTAAAAAAATCATGAAATTCACTCTCAGAATCAGGCTTAATGGCGGAGAGACGCAGTTATCATGGAAGATTCCTATCTAAATTGAGACAAATCTCTGTTTCCGTAGAGGAAGTGACAAAATAGACAGGAATCTCCCGCATGATACCTGCGTTGAACGGTCATTAAGATCTTACCATTATAGTACAATTGGGAGTTTATTATTGAATTTTAGACTTTCTTAGTGTGATTTTCGTGAATTTTGCTGGCGGTCTTAACATCATATTGGATTATTTATTTCCTTGTATCAAAAGTTTGCAAGAGCCCCATTTTAGTGAACTTGGGTGAGCTGGTTTTGTATGTTTCAATTTTTGGTTGGAAAATTTAGGGGTGAAAGGGCCCTAAACCCGAAATCAGAGACTATTTATGATATATGATATTGTGACGTTTATTTATGTCGAAATATTAGACTGAGTTGCATGCTTGCACTACAGTTACACAGATATTGATTCCGCAGACGTAGATAAAATTTTCTGAAATCAGATTAACATTTTCATTTTAAGTTAAGTGGCTTTGTCTTAATTCGTCGACGAGTTTTTAATTTTCTTGAATCTATAAATTTCGATTTGGCGCGGGCATTCGTCAGAAAAACCCGGCAAAAGTGTCTTGAGAGGAGAGGGAGAGAGTGCAAAAAATACTGAAGGAATTTGGATTGACGAAGGACGAAATTGAAGGATTCAGGGTAAAAACAGTAAAACGGCAAGCATAATTTATCACGTTGTAAAAATTATGAAATTATATTTCCTTGCTCTTTGAATTGAATCCTTTCATGCTTTATAGCTTTTGATTGGAGATATATTTCCACAGGTTTATTAAGATTTGCACCACTAAAACACGAGTTTTATGAAAGCTGTCAGCCGCCGTAAAAAAGGAGAAGAAAAAAAAGAGAGATGGATGCGTTTGTGATTTGTGAGGATGTCACAGTGGAAGAAGCCGGAGAGATTTCGTGACCAAATCTCTGGAAACTCAAAAAAGCGTAGAATTAAGTCGACAGATACATGAATCATTATTGAAAATTAGCAGGTTTATTGGATAATTTAAAACAGCTCAAGAAATATTAGGTTAGGGAGGGCAGTCCCTACGATGCTTGTGGACAGCGCAAGCCACCAGAAAAACCTTTTTTTTATAGCATCAGATGATATAATTAGAAACACACAACATGAGTTTTCTGTAAAAAAGGGGTTTCATTTAATTTTATGTTGATTGTAAAAGAGTGTAATGTATCTCGTTAGCAAAAAAAAAAAAACAAAAAACAAAAAACAAAAAAACAAAAAAACACATACACCCACACACATACAGGACAAAAAACGAGTCAGCAACTAGACATAAAAGGAACAGGTGGACGGGCAAATGCTAGAAAACGCGCACAAATCTTTGGTGAGGACATTTTGGCTTAAATTAAAGCCATTTTCAGCATAAATATTTAAAAAAAAAAAATTAAAAATAAATAACAAACAAACAAAAAAACAAAAAGATAACCGTAGGGGTACCCGGTATCTTCTAAAAACAAAAATTCGATTAGTGAGAGAGAGCCAAGTAGCATACACCTGCAAGCCAATATCCCTCTCTCTCCACTGTTTGAAATTATTTTTGTATTTTTTTAAATATTTGAGTTGAAACCTACTGCGATTTGAGCCGAAAAGTCCTTACTAAAGTTGTCATGGTTTCCACTTTGACATCCGATTTTCAGCGACATGTTATCTTTTTGAGCCACGGTGCGAAGTTATGACAACTCCACTCAAACTCTGAAATGCCGCTATCAAATACAAGCTGGGAATCGTTGAGATCAAGGAGAACTAGATTGGATCAGTCAAAGACCAGTTTTGCCATTATTTTTGAACGAAAATGAACATTCCACGCAGAAATGCGTGTGTGCCAACTTTTGGCTGTTTGCTCATCAAAGACCATGCATATTATACAGGCTGAGCAGAAACTCAACTGCGAAGACAATCTGGTTTGGTTTATGATCGGAACTTGATGATATGTGGGGAAATCAAACAGCAATAATTCAAACGGAACGTCTCAGAAGAAACGAATGCACAGTTGAGATCTAAAATTTAGTGGATGCAGCAAAGATTACAGGTATCGATATTTTAAATGCGAATAGATATACTAAAACACACAGTTACGTAAACCTTCCATTCACCGGTGCAATTCTCAGATGCGAGCTTTATTACTCTACTTATATATTTAGTTAGATGACTATTTTATGGTTTACGCAGACGCGAATCAATAGAAGATGCAAGGCGGCTCATAGATTTCTGCAATCCTGCATCAAAATTCACGATCACGATTAGTTTGTGAAGGCTTCTTAGACTATAGAATTTTGAAAGAAACAATTATTTATCATTACATTTATTAATTATTATTATTTATTTATTATTCATTTATTTATTATTTATTTATTTATTATTTATTTATTTATTATTTATTTATTTATTTATTATTATGCCATCTTTGCTCTTGATGAGTGGCGGAGCTACACAGGTGTCAATGTGTCATGTGAGATTCCTGTCTGATAAAGCCAGGGTTGTGTGATTCAAAAATTCTCATAAGCCTCAGTGAGTGCGAGTGAGGCAGATAGACATAGTACCACTCGCACTCACTCACACTCACTGGGAGGGTACTGATAACGTCGACACCCACAACGTCGACTCGCGACGTCGACAACCACAACGTCGACAAAAATTAGGTGTCGACGTTATGGGTGTCGACGTTCATAAATCGCGACACCGCTCTCGGAAATGAACATCGACACCCACAACGTCGACACGCGACGTCGACAACCATTACGTCGACAAAATTTTGGTGTCGACGTTATGGGTGTCGACGTTCAAAAATCGCGACACCGCTCTCGGAAATGAACATCGACACCCACAACGTCGACACGCGACGTCGACAACCATAACGTCGACAAAATTTCGGTGTCGACGTTATGGGTGTCGACGTTCATTTTTGAGCGTGGTGTCGCGATTTATGAACGTCGACACCCATTACGTCGACACCGAAATTTTGTCGACGTTATGGTTGTCGACGTTGCGTGTCGACGTTGTGGGTGTCGATGTTCATAAATCGCGACACCGCGCTCAAAATGAACGTCGACACCCATAACGTCGACACAGCAAATTTCGACTTGGCAACGCCGCCGTCGCACAAGAGTGAAAACACAAAAAAGACAGGCTTGTTCGGAAATCACTGCATCGTCGAAGACCAAAGATGCGGCTCATCAAGGCTGCCATGCTTCTTGACCATACTGGCCAATTGAAGGCGCAACTTGCGCTGGGTTTGTTCGAAATCACTGCATCGTCGAAGACCAATTCTCAGAGTAAATTGATTTCCAGAGTGAACCCGTTCTACTCTGATACTTAACAGAGAAAATATGGCGACAGGTCCTGCTGATTGTATGTCATTGCACGTGTTGCCCGCCTACATTGCAATGCCGAAGCAAGAGGCTCGGGACTGCTAGAGCATGTGGCTCGCTCCTACCGACGGAAAGCCCGCTAGTCACGGAACTTTGCTTCGGATATGCCTCCTTCAGCTTCCCGAGGCATGTATTCGGTAGAGCCAGAACTTTTTTTTTTTCAGTGCTCGCGGCCGCAGTTGAAAACTTTTTGTCAGCGTTACGCTGAAAACGGGGTCACTTTCCCCCTTAGAAAAGTGTGAGGGGGCCCTTTGTTGGGGGATACATTCTTATTTTATTCACTTTCTTTTCTAGTTATAATATTTAGTTTCGTTTTTTTTTTTTTTTTTTTTTTTTTTTGTTAGTTTGGAACTGTGTCTAATCTTAATTGGGGGAGGAGAATATCTGCAAGGCAACTGGTAATTTAGTTATGATATAGTGGCTGCGTGCCGATGGTACGGACTCATAACTTGTCGGGGGACCCGAAAGTTTACAGAGTGGCCCTATCTAATCTTATGAGAAAAGGACGCAGTCGGAAGAACGGTCAAATTTCTGCTTCAGAGATCATGGACAAAGACATGGGCACCCGCAAAAAAATTGCCCGGAGGGGGCAACATTTTTGAACCTCACTGGAAGGTCTGAAACCTCATCTTAATTTCCATGAGGCCAAGTTTGGACACTCGCATTTCCCTACATTTTTTCAGCCAATCAGAGGAACTCTTATCTGCATTGACCACGTTAGCTCTCAATTCAATTGGGATTCTTTTTTTACTCTTTGCATGCAACCATTGGCGTAAACTTGAGATTTTTATTGGGGGGGGGGGACTAACCAACTTTTGAGATCGGTAAAAAAAACATTAGTTCAAATGCTTCAATTAGAACTAGACACATTTTATTCGAAAAATAAAGGAAAATATTGCATTATCTTGAATAGTAGATTCGGAAGTGCCCCGTGTGCCAAGCGTCCAGTTCTCTGGACACCCTGTATCTCCGAATCTAATCATGGGAAAAATCTGACATTTTTTTCCCTAATTCTACTTTAGCTCAAATCTCAATTTTCATCAATTTCGGTTCACAGGGGAGCCTTATGCATTAATGGGTTAAATCCCCTCTCACGGAGATGTTTCTTCGCTACTCTCTTGCTACGCCAGTGTTGTCTGAGGTTTTCATCGAGTCTTATGACGCGTCACTTTTCGGACTGCATGATAGTTCAGCACGAAAGATATTAAGATCAGGCTCCTGTTTTTCTTAGTCATAGAGATTAAGAAGGGAAAAAAAGGAGCAGAGTGCGGAAACATATTTGCGAAGCAAGGAAGGACACTCATACGATCAGCAACAGTTAAACGAGAGTACGAAGAAATAGACTGCGCGATGACTCGCGACTGATGTGAGAGGAAATGTCCCTCGCAGCGCGCCCGTTCAAAACTCCCGCGCAAGAAATAAGGCTGGCTCACACGAGCTGACTCCCTCTGCAGACTCATCTCGCCGCGCCCGCGCCAGCCGCTGCCCGGAGTCAGCGTAAGGTTTGCCCTTCATGATCTAACATTTGTTCGAATTTGATCTCTCTGTGTCTCTTGGACGCAACAATGCTTTCTAAGTCTCTCTACTTTTCCTTTTAGTGCATGGTCCGGTGTAATTAAGCTTTTCAAGATCAACGAAATCTACTGGCGCAATAATCTCGGAGATAATACCGGTTATTAAAGGGCGTAATTTACTATCTAGAAGTGTCTAGCTTCTTTGTGGAATACCACGTGAGAGCGGAGTTAGATGGAACTGTAGCTCGATTGAAATTTGCTCGTGAAGTCACCACTAAAAGAAAAGTAGAAAGCTCAGAGTGGTATCAAAATGTTCCTTAGGATTTGACCTAGAACGCAACGTTCATACATTTTCGAAAAGTTAACTCTACCTCTCGCAATGAACGATTAAAGGCGGAAAAAGCATGGTTTCTGGAGCGCGGAAATGTGGCGTTATCTAGCGGATGAGAATCTTACTACAGGTCGCTGAAGATTCACCTTAATGACAAACATTTGTATGCGACAGAGAATCTAACCTCATTTCCAACAACATGAATAACGACAATGTTTACGGTCACCAGCGTACTGCACGTTGTATCACGGCCATTCTGCAGGCGTTTTTTACGGAGCCCGGCCAACGGTTTTTCAACACGGCGGAGATAGGAAGTGCCATATCTCATAGGCTTAGTAATCTCTGGTCTTCGACGATGCAGTGATTCCGAACAAACCCAGCGCAAGTTGTGCCTTCAATTGGCCAGTATGGTCAAGAAGCATGGCAGCCTTGATGAGCCGCATCTTTGGTCTTCGACAAAGATTACTTATACTCCAGATATGGCACTAGCTAAAATCTTGTTGAGCGCCTTCATTGCTAAAACACATACACTGGCCCACGGTTTGTTTACGTTTCGGCGAGCGAGAGACGCGCGGGCGGGGTGGGGCCAGTCGACTGGCCCATGACCCCCCCCCCGCCCGCACGCTCCTCGCTTATACCGAAACGTAAACAAACCGTGGGCCAGTGTATGTGTTTTAGCTCGGTTTTAGAAATGAAGGCTCTCAACAAAATTTAACATAGGCGAGATAGCTAGTGCCATATCTGGAGTATAAGTAATCTTTGGTCTTCGACGATGCAGTGATTTCCGAACAAGCCTGTCTTTTTTGTGTTTTCACTCTTGTGCGACGGCGGCGTTGCCAAGTCGAAATTTGCTGTGTCGACGTTATGGGTGTCGACGTTCATTTTTGAGCGCGGTGTCGCGATTTATGAACATCGACACCCACAACGTCGACACGCAACGTCGACAACCATAACGTCGACAAAATTTCGGTGTCGACGTAATGGGTGTCGACGTTCATAAATCGCGACACCACGCTCAAAAATGAACGTCGACACCCATAACGTCGACACCGAAATTTTGTCGACGTTATGGTTGTCGACGTCGCGTGTCGACGTTGTGGGTGTCGATGTTCATTTCCGAGAGCGGTGTCGCGATTTTTGAACGTCGACACCCATAACGTCGACACCAAAATTTTGTCGACGTTATGGTTGTCGACGTCGCGTGTCGACGTTGTGGGTGTCGATGTTCATTTCCGAGAGCGGTGTCGCGATTTATGAACGTCGACACCCATAACGTCGACACCTAATTTTTGTCGACGTTGTGGTTGTCGACGTCGCGAGTCGACGTTGTGGGTGTCGACGTTATCAGTACCCTCCCACTCACTGAGCTTACGGTAAAATTAATGCCCGCGGCGCGACATTGTGGCTTTATAACTGTCAACCGAATTGGCTCGTTTGGGCAAAACAAATCCACACAAAAAATCTACGCACAGTGTTGCCAGATTGGGGTGAAAAAGCCGTATGTTTTACATTGATTTAAATGGGGACGATACGGCTTTTTACCCTCGATCTGGCAACACTGGCTACACAGGTGCTGACGTTCTTGGATTTTGCGTGTTTTCTTGTGGTGCTATCCATCGGATTGAAATATAGAAAAGTTTCGCCTGGAATCACCTTCAAAGAAACAAAGTCACCTTTTAGTTAAATTTTGGAAATAACGCCGATTTTCAAATGGCAAAAACCATGGTTGCCAATGACCATCGATCCTTTATTACACGGGAAAAAAAGACTGGTAGAATTTACCATCCGCATAGCTGATTTTGGAGTCTGCTATCAAGTTTAGTAAATCTTAGCATCATATATGATAAATGCAACATATACCTTATGGTGAAATGTACCGACAGGTGTTATCTTAATTTACAACAAGGTACGTTGCATTTACTATATGATGGTACAATTTACCATACTTGACAGCAGACTCCAAAATCAGCTATGCAGATGGTAAATTCCAGAGACAATTATTAGAGGCACGCTAAATTCTCGCGGATTCAACGAAACAACAGTCAGCACTCTTCTGATGTCGCATGGAGTTGAATGTTGGGTACCTGCCTCTACAATTCCCAGTCTATCCCCCCCCCCCCCCCGTGTCTACCGAATGTCACCACGTTCATCACCATGCAACATCAAAAGGTGTTATGACTGTTGTTTTACATGTTATTTTGTTGAATCCCCAAAAATTCAGTGTGCCTCAAATCGTCCCTATGTATTTTAGCATAGGGCTCCGTCTCTCTATTTGTCTCACAATCAGGTAAATTCTACCGCAGTCTTTTGTTTTGTTTTGTTTTTTTTCCGTGCACGACTTTTCTCAAAAGTGTTAAGTGGCACTGTCCATCGGATTGAAATCCGGAAACGTTTAAACACGTTTCCGCAATCACTTCAACTCTCTATACATACAGGCACAGAACAATACAATCAGAACGGAAACTTCCATCACTCCAATCACTTCCAAACTCCAAACTTCCAATCACTCCCATAAGAGCCAATGTAAGCAAGTTTGGAATTTAACGGCACCAATAGGCAACGCTGTGGTCCTATATCCCAACATGGTGGACGTGTGTGATTTGTGTTGAAAATCATCTATTTCTGTAAATTTTGGACAGAAATCTTAAGTTTCCGGCCTCACTTTTATTCTTTTGGCATTTCAGAATGAAAATTTCGCGGATCATGTCCTATAGGTATATTTTTTTTCGCGCTCGAAGAGTTGGGCAAACTCATCAGCTGAGGTAAAGGTACTCTAAAGCATTGTCTATACCATGTGACCAAAGTATGCTGTTTTGCTTATAAATATATATATATAATATATATATATATATATATATATATATATATATATATATAATATATATATATATATATATATATATAAAATATATATATTATATATATATATATATATATAATATATATATTATATATATATATATATTTATAAATAAAAGAAATTTTTGTTAAGTATATAGTGTGTTATAAAATAAATTACCGACAATGTGGGGAGTGGTGCAGGGTACCGTGCTCAAAGCTGGTTAGGGGGCCCGCGGGATACTTGGGGCACTCTCTGGGCGTCGCGTATGGAGTCGCGCGCTCCGTCCCTCGTTTGCGCGATCCCGCGTCGGCTTCGCATGTGATCGACGTTCCCCAAACGCCCCTCAGGGCATCCCGTGGCTTGTCAGCCCCCGCCCCCCCCACCAACTTACTCTCTTTCTCATCCCCCCTTTCTCTTGTAAACTCACGCGCCCTTCTTTTTATCCCCTTCCGCCGCCGCCACCGCCGCTCAATGGGACGAAGCCTGGAATTTCCTGCACATTTTTCCATGGTCAAAAATTAAGATTATGAGCAATTATTGGCAAGATAATAATAATAATAATAATAATAATAAAAAAAAACTGCGTTTAATAAACGATTTCCTAAGCTCGAAATGAGTCAGATAACATGGTTTTTTTACAGGAAATAGCGACTTTCTAACGTTTCTGAAGCAAAAAATTATGTTCGGAAAAATTCGTGTTTTGGAGCAGTGTGCGCCGTTCCGTGGCCATGCACTATGCTATGATGCTATGAGCGCGCGAGCTGAAATATAGGATCGATTCGATGTTGCACGCAGTTCCATATTTATCACGTCGCGTTGCGCCTGCTAAACTGGTGCATACGACGAGTGAAGCAGATCTACAGCCAGTCCCAAGCTCCGGTGCGCGGCCGGCGCGGCGGATCGGCCGCGACCACCGTTTGGCGTGGCGTAGCGTGGCCGGGTCGAGTCGAGTCGAGTCGAGTCGGCCGCGGCATAGCATGAATTGTCTTCGAGCGCTGCTATGTCCTGAATACCGCGCGCGCGGCTGCTGTGGCTCTGTTACGTGCACAACACCGATCACCGATCGGATCGGCCGCAGCTTCTTGCTCGTACACAGTCTTACACCCTTTACCCTTTCCCCCCTCTATCCCCCTCACAACCACCACCTTTTTCCTTACGGATCTTCCCTTTTTTACATAAATATTTTCCGCTAAAGTCCCTGAATGTATAGAGAGTTGAAGTGATTGCGGAAACGTGTTTAAACGTTTCCGGATTTCAATCCGATGGACAGCGCCACTTGACACTTTTGGGAAAAGTCGTGCACGGAAAAAAAAAAAAAAAAAAAAAAAAGACTGCGGTAGAATTTATGCGAAGAATGATCGGCATACACGGATACGAATGTTTATCTCTCTCTCTCTCTCTCTCTCTCTCTCTCTCTCTCTCTCTCTCTCTCTCTCTCTCTCTCTCTCTCTCTCTCTCTCTCTCTCTCCCTCTCTCTCCTCCCATTTGAACGAGTGTGTTAGAAAATGACGGAGATGCGGAATAAAGTCACGTGATGGCCCCTTCTGCTATCCTTTTCTAACACAAATGTTTAAATAGTCAATGAGAGAGAAAGACAAAGTCTTGTATCCGCCCAAGACCAAATATTTGGTTTCGACTTGAACCGTAACGTATGCCCCGAGGGCAAAATTTGTTTATTGAGATGCACGCCCAAATAAAATATTGAATGGCGCTCAAGATTCTGACAATTCACGGTAAGTCTCCGTTTTTCCGTAGTGTAAGTACGATCATGAGAGATTAAGACCGTTGTTTACATCATTATCAGCTTCATTTCAAAATTAACTGGATCCAATCGCCCTTCCCCTGATTTCATTCTTCAATTTTTATGCACGATAAAAATCGATGATTCGCCGACAATGGGTCTTGTTCCAAACTTTTGCAACAGCGATACAGAGTGTTCAATCTTACGTAAAATCACATGAAAATTCCATCAGTGGTTTCAGAAAGTCATGAAATGCAGTAATAACCCTCTAAGGGCCTAGTCCGAGTATACTTGTTTTTCTTCTCTAGGCGCTCCTTCACATTGTTTCAGTCTTCATTTCGGATAAACACGACTATTGATGAAAACACGTACAAAATAAGAAGTCTTCGGGCGCCTTCAATGTGTCGTATGGGCAATTTTAACACCCCCGAGTACGAACAGTTAACTACCTTCCCTTTATAAACGGAAGAGTGGCGTCCTTATGAAATAACCTGGCCATTAGAGGGTTAAGCTCACAAGAGGCGTTTAACTGAAACCCAAGATGGCGGTAAAATATCTAGCAACATGTGTGCACACACCGTGAACATCCATGATAGCCAACGGTAACAACCTCACAACATCGGAGGTTATGAGTTAGTTTGCGTTGTGATTGGTTGTGATCGATGTTGTGAAGTTGGCCACCTTGGATGTTCATGGTACTTGCGTACAGGTTGCTCGATATTTTACCGCCATCTTGGATTTAAGTTAAATGCCTTTCGTGAGTTTAATATTGCATTTTATAACTTTCTGCTGCCACCAATGGACTTTTCACGCGATTTTAAATGAGATTGGTCACTCTGTAGAACTGTGGCAAAAATTTGCAACATACCCATTGCCTTGTTATGATAAAGTTTCGATGGTCAATTTACTCTATCATTATTTTAGGAATCTTACTCTTAACCATAGGTCTATAATTAACAGGTTTGCTCGACTTGCCTCCCGCATCATCTTCAGAGGGGCGAAAATCTAAATCAGAATCCAAGATGGCCGACAAAAGAAGAAAACACTGGACAGTTATGTCGGCGTAAAAGAATTCACGGAGAGATAATCAAATCAACTGAAATCGACGAAGCGAGACAAAGCTTTAAATAGTCATAAGTTCCACTTCCACCAATCTTCATAACAAACCTTCTCCTAATCATGTCCCACGTCATGTCCAGTGTTTTCTTCTTTTGACGGCCATCTTTGATTCTCCTTTTTACTTTCTCATTGCTAACACAGTTGGAAAAAAGAGAAAGTATTGCAATGGCGTAGAGGTTTTTAAGGTATTTTGTGTTGATATTTTGTCCACTACGACTAAGTAAATCATGATAATTACAATATAATTTGCTCTCATTATGCCTGGTACTATTCTAAAGAATATTCATCCATGAAGTATCAATACTATGGAACCACATGTGGCTTAGAGGTGTAAATGCGCAAACTGTCTGTGGCGTCTGTCTGTCCGCCTGTCTGTCTGTAGCTATAAAACGTGAAAACCAACATAACTTTTTAGCTAATGATACCAATGCATCCAAATTTTGCAGACATGTTGCTTTTAACATTCCTAAGAGGTACTTATTTTATTTTTTTGAAATTTTAATTTTTAGGTTAGTTATGGGTGAAAAATGGTTTCCACTAAAATCAAAGGGAAAAATTGAATTATTTCAAAAATGGATCTTCGGATCTGGATAAATATATCAAAGGGGGTCCTGGAGGTATCCCCAGAATATCAAAGGGGGGTCTGGGGGTTTCTCCCAGATTAAACTGTATTTTAGAAAATGGTCATAGGGTATTCCCTATATAGTTTATTTTTAGGTGCTATTGCGTAGCAAAGCACCTTATTTTATAATTTCGCCCGGTCATAAAAAATGGAACGATTAATAAAGGCAGTTAGGTTTGGTGGTCCAACAGAGAATCGTGGGGAAGGGAGGGGGTGTTAGTAAGCGACGCGAAGGACGAGTCAGTGGCATGAACCGCAAATTATAGAACGTTGTTGCGTGATGATTGGCGCTCCATTCTGCTCCACACACTCTTCGCCGCACGATGGATCTAAAATAAAAAAATACAAAACAAAACGAAATTTTTTTTGGGGGGGGGGGAGTTTTTTTTTTACTTTGATTGGATTTTTCAAAAAGCAAATGCCAAAAGGTTAGTAAAAATAATGAAATTGGGGTTAAATTGGACACGGGGGCGAATTTGTCCCCCCTCCATGATTTCCGTTATTAAATGTATTTTAATGAGTGCTGGTAGTCTTTTTGAAACATGTTTGAGCCCGTTTTTATGTTTTCTTATAATATGACACTGGTGATAAAATTTGAAATAAATCAAAACGCACATTACAATGTCTGATATAGGGCTTTTTACATCATATGACGTGTCACACTATGCAGTGGAGGGCTAATATAAAATAAAAGTCCAAAAAATCTCGCCTCGGGACCCACTGAGTGGTGAGCCCCGTCCGACGATCGCTAATCGATTGCTGCAAATTAAACAAACCCATTTCCTCCTGCCTATTAAAATAATTAGGCACTTGCACTGTGGACCTCTGCACAATGCACATACTATATATATACTACACAGCTCCACAGCTTCACAGCACCACGGCAGATAAATGAGGAGCTACCTATTTTAATTTACGACTGCCCGGCGAGACGTCGCCGGCATCGGCAGACAAGACGTGGCTCCGAAGATGACCGATCGTTACCGAAGGTACCCGAAGAGGGACCTATGCTCAGCCTTTCTGAGCACTGCATAGTGCGAGATGCAAAACTTACGATTTAGATCAACTAGATTTTCAATAATATTGGGGGTGATTACATTGTAACCAACGAGGCAGTGGCGTCGCGTGCCATCTGGCAACAATGCAACTGCTCCATAAAAACTCATTAAATATATCGAATTTTCCTTGTGCACTGTGAACCCCCTGAATTCGATCTTTTGCATGAGTTGAAATGGATAGAATACATTGTTGACGAATTTCACGCGACGCCACTGCAACGAGGTATACAGGTATATAGCAATAGAGAGGCTGATACATGTTATTAGGCCTATCTCAAAGTGAGGCAGCATGCTCGATCTAATTTGAGTTGTTTGACTCATATTTTTAACCTTAAATCAAAAATTGTTATTAATTCTGTGGAAATTGATTTTACACCAAAGTGCAAGTGTTTCAGAGTGACTATCTGGAAACAGAATTCCAATACAACAATATCCTTGTGAAAAAATTTGGCTTGTTTGTGTCACGTGTCAGCTTTTTTATCGTGCTAATCCTTCCAAAAGAAACAAGTACGTCGATTTCTACGTGCAGATAGCCACCCTCAAACACTTGTACTTTCGTTTAAAACTAATTTCAAATGGATCCGTCACAACCTTCTCTTTAAGGTTAAAATAAAAAAAGGTCGTTGGTACAAGGTGAAAACTTAAATCAACAAGATTTCCAATAATATTGGGGATGATTACATTTTGTAACAGGTATTTTTGCTGACGCCGAACAGTGCTGGCTCGTGCAATGTGGCACCAATGGATTCACTTCGCATTTAAACTTGTGTAAAACAATCGATCTTCAGGAAGCTCTCTGAATCCCTGAGAAATCGATTCTTTTCGCTAAGTTCACACTGAAAACAGAGATAGCAAAATCACCAGAAGCACAACTATATGTGAAATCGTGAATCGTAACATTTTAAATTAGAATCAGGTATTTCTGGCTTTATATCAAAAACACGCAACAGACCCATTCCTTTTCTTTTACTGCCCTCTCATTTATTAATTTATTTATTTCTTATTTATTTCTTTTTTTTATACTTGTTTGATGAATTACAACGAAGCAAAGTTACATTGTCTCGGATATTAAGCAAGTTCAACATCCGACCAACAACAACCATCAAATTTGGAGAAAGCCTCGGTCACCGTTTTGGTTATTGGGCGTGGACAATTGATCGAACAAGGAACACGAGCCCGACAAGAAAAAAACATATATATACATATATTACAGACATGATCCAGCATCGAACCACTATCTTCAAACAATTCAAACTATATACTGTCATCAATCAACGTTGTGATAACGCGAAACCGAAGGACTTTTAGAACGAAGCACAAGACAGTCGAGGAGACACGCTCATGCTCAAAAGGGTGGGCCACAGAACAAAAATCATATTCGGGTTATCAGATTCCGATGTCAGGCAGCCGTCCAAAACGTTAGATGCGGACATGAAGCCATTTATACCTGAGATTTGGTAGTACTTTTTGGGGAACAATTCTTTTAAAAATCGAAGAAACTTGCAATAAAAATGGTTTTTTTTTTTTTTTTACGGAATTTTTTAAGTATTCTCTTCATCCCTTCCCAGCAAGGTGGTACACATATGTACCATTTTCTGTAACATGGGTTTCAATGGAATTTAAATGGACATTTTGTAAAAACATGTGTGACCCATCAAAAGTCTTAGAAAAGTGTCTTCTTTTGAACGGTCTAAAAAAATCTCAAAAAAGTCAAACTCCAAAATGTGTGCTGGAAAGGGTTATTAGAGATTCTACAACCTCCTATAGATACACACAGACGAATTGAATTAATTACAGAGGGGTCTTTTTGTTCATTGTTAGAAGACACGAAAGACTTGCAATATCCATACTCTAAACACTCAGTATAATGAACTTCCTGTAATGCTAAAAAAGTTATACAACGAAAGAACCACCACTATATGCATCGGATTTACGTAAAAAGAGCAAAACATTTTCTTTCATAATCAGAAATCAAAGGCATCTTTGTTCTCAGCTCATCAAGTATACATCCATTTTCTATATAAAAACACAACACTGAAAAAAAAAAATTTAAAAAATGTGGGACACGTTCCAAAATGCTGATTTTACATTATGAAAATGCTGACGCAGCCATGGACGTAGTTAAATGAGCATTTTCAAATGTTGAATCAGCATTTTCATAATGTAAAATCAGCATTTTAGAACTTGTCCCACATTTTTTTTTTTTTTTTCAGTGAACATTTCAGACCCTTGCAACTGTCCCGTTGCGGCACCCATGTTTTCACGTGTCTTGACTCTACACTCTGGGACTCTACGTTCACCAAACGCTAAAATCGATACTCGATGTTTTCCGGAGATTTTATATAGACTGATGAATGATGACGATTCGTCAACTCAAAATCGCGATCGTCAACCTCGGCTCTCCGCGGTCTCCGCGTTCCGGTTTGTCCTTTTAACAATGCCACAGCCACTGCATTTTCTCTCCCTCTCCCCCGTTTACCCCCTTTATCCCCCCCTTTTAAACTCCCCCCCCACCCCTCCACCTTTTCCTTCATTCACGTACCTCTCCAGTCTCTCCGCGCGACATGCAACTTCTAGGCTGCTTCCAGACGAGACGAGACCAGCCAGACCGGGATGATGCGGGACTCCGTACCGGCTGGAGTTGAGACGAGCAGCGTCGCTCATTCAAAGGGTTCTTTTTTTCACCGTGATGCTTCGCTAGTACTGCGTCGCACCGTGTGAGTATCAGCAACGTCCATCATGCAGCGTCGCCACTAGTCTAACCCTTTGAGGGGTGTCTCCACCTGCGAATTTAAAAGCGCGAATAAACTGATTGAGCCAATGAGCTGCCTTGAAGTCGATAGGTCGAGTCCGATGTATCGACAACAAAGAAGCTCATTGGCTCAATCAGTCTATTCGCGCTTTTAAATTCGCAGGTAGAGACACCCCTTAACCCTTTACGCTCCGATGTCAAATAGATCTGTTTGGTGATGACGTCACTATCAAAATTGGATCCAAGCAAATGCTCAATCTCGCTCGATCTAGTGGATTTATCCCCCAAAAGAAATCACATCCAAATCGTCGAATTCAAATTCATGCCAGTAAACAACCAGTTTTATCAAATTTCACCGCGCCATTAGATTCCACATACCTTAAAGAATCTTTTCACTCCCACATACACGGAGAAAAGTTTATGATTGAAATTACTGAACGTATTAAGAAATTGGGGTAAAAAACAATTCCTTTCAAAATAATAAGAATTCTTATATGATTCAATGAGAATTATCATTGGTCCAATTGAACTAATTAAAAATTTTATACAGGGTGTTGAAAAACTGTTCCCGAATATTTCAGGGGCGGATTCTACAGG
Organism: Trialeurodes vaporariorum; assembly: GCA_011764245.1. Lineage (NCBI taxonomy): Eukaryota > Metazoa > Arthropoda > Insecta > Hemiptera > Aleyrodidae > Trialeurodes > Trialeurodes vaporariorum. The sequence goes on from VMOF01000001.1 coordinate 37,502,093, forward strand.
TCAAAATAAGACCTTTTTTTCCTATAAACATGTGTCCGAAAATGCCCCCCTTTTGAGCTACAGCCCCCCAAAGTTTTAAAAAATTTACGGTTTTTTTGGAATAGCGACCACTATTATGAACCAAATGTCTTAAAACTTGGTGTCCTACGGTAATTTTACAAGTAGAATCCATTAATGACCTCGAAAAATTCAGGAATTGAGTCTAACTGTACTTTTCACGCAATCTTGTACCTTTAACGACACGAATTTTATGTTACGGGTTAAAATGTTGAAGAATAATTAGCGTAATCAGATGCAAAAAACCCTTAGAAAGATTTTTGGTCCTCTTTGTTTCTTTCGATACGACGCGTTTTAAGCGAGATAATCACTGCACAGTGCGGAAAAGTCGGCACTTTTACCATAGCGGCCGGCCCGTAGAAGCAGTGGAGAGGCGGGTTGCATACTAACTGCCGTTTTTCATGGTAAAAGCGCCGACTTTTCCGCACTGTGCAGCGATTATCTCGCTTAAAACGCGTCGTATCGAAAGAAACAAAGAGGACCAAAAATCTTTCTAAGGGTTTTTTGCATCTGATTACGCTAATTATTCTTCAACATTTTAACCCGTAACATAAAATTCGTGTCGTTAAAGGTACAAGATTGCGTGAAAAGTACAGTTAGACTCAATTCCTGAATTTTTCGAGGTCATTAATGGATTCTACTTGTAAAATTACCGTAGGACACCAAGTTTTAAGACATTTGGTTCATAATAGTGGTCGCTATTCCAAAAAAACCGTAAATTTTTTAAAACTTTGGGGGGCTGTAGCTCAAAAGGGGGGCATTTTCGGACACATGTTTATAGGGAAAAAAGGTCTTATTTTGACCTGTGGAATCCGCCCCTGAAATATTCGGGAACAGTTTTTCAACACCCTGTATAAGGCTAAAATAATATGAGGCAAACAATTACCAGAATCAGATCGTTCATGCAGTCACACTTAGGGATAGGACTCATAAACAAGTATCAGCCTCTCTATTAGTAGGTATACCTCGTTGGTTTAAAACAAAACCAAATTCGAGAGAGCGATTCTCGGCTGGCTCTCCGTTAGCTATATAGCTTTCTTTTGGCGTCGACCTTGATTTATGCAAGATAATGGATGCGGCGCGGCAGAGCAAGGGATCAAGGCCCTATCAACATTTCTTAGCGAGGCAATTTGCATTCGGAAACTCCGCACGGGTACTACGGGTAGTTCCTCGGACCTTAATGCCCCTCGATTAATAATTCTAATGGCGCGCGCATGGATTCCTTTTTTTTCTCCTTCTTCTTCCTCTTCCTCTTTTTCTCCTTTTTTTTTCGTGCAACTGATATAAGTGCACTGCAATCGTCCACTGCATTACTTAACTGTCAATAGGAGCTTATCAACGGCAGCCACTGCTAATGCACTGATAAGCGCTTGATGCTTTCAACCGGAGTCGCTTCGCTAGGGCGCTTCCTTTTTCGCGCACGCACGCACGCACGCGGCTCGGAGAGAGAGAGAGAGAGAGAGAGAGAGAGAGAGAGAGGGAGAGAGAGAGAGAGAGAGAGAGAGAGAGACTAGGAGGAAAAGCATCGCAAATTAATTTGCGCAATTCGCTGCTGCAACTGCGGTAAACCTATAGTTACCTTGGTGACGCATAATGGATAACTATGTAAACGAAGTGCCGGGATGGACCGGGCAATGGGCAGCAGCAACGACGGATCCAGAAATCTTTCTCTCTCTCTCTCTCTCTCTCTCTCTCTCTCTCTCTCTCTCTCTCTCTCTCTCTCTCTCTCTCTCTCCCTCTCTCTCTCTCTCTCCCACTCACTACTCCTCCCTCTCCTCCAATTTGAACGCATTTGTTTGGAAAGGACGGAAATAAGGTCTAAAGCCACGCGATGAAGTCTCTTTCTGTCCTCATGCAACGCAACAGTTCAAATGGCCAGGAACCAAATAATGTTCGGTCCCGTACGTAACTTACGCACGATCAATGTGACCGTGCGTAAGCCCTCTGATTGGTCGAAACTGCACGCACTTCAATGCTCGGGACCTAACATAATTTGGTCCCTGAGCTATGGACAGACAAATTCCCGGATCCACCAATGGGCAACAGCGATCCTGTTGTAAAGCTAGGACCTAGGCGACGCGACGGTTGTGAGAGTTCTCATTTTAAATAGTGGGCTCTTCCTTTCTCTCCCACTCTCTCTCTCCCCCTCTCTCTCTATCACTCTCTCTCTCTCTCTCTCCTCTCTCTCTCTCTCTCTCTCTCTCTCTCTCTCTCTCTCGCTCTCTGCAAATAGTGGCCAGCCACGATTGATCTCCTAGCTATTTGAGGACTCAGTGGTTGTTGAAAGATCCACGCAGTGGCAGTGGCTATCGAATAGGTTTTTTTTGCCGCAGTATTTTTCGTTCAAAGTCGAGTTCAAAGTTTCCGATCTTCTGAAAAGGATCCAAGAAGTTGTCCTAACCTTCTCTCTCTCTCTCTCTCTCTCTCCCTCTCTCTCTTCTTCTCCGCTCCTTGGAACAACCGCGTTAGAAAAGGATAGAGAGAAAATAGATCAAGTAACTTTGGTCCTTATCTCTGTACTTTCTTTAACACTTTACGCGTTTGATAGGAAGCTTTAAGTAGAAATACTAAATCGTATGAAAACCGCACGGATTTTCTTCTTCCTTCGCGATATACTCCAAAATGTTAGGAATTAAATTCATGACTCAGCAGGCGCCTAACCAGTGGCAGCTCGTGAAAGTTGGCAACAATGTTATCTCTCCAATTGATTATAAGTGTAAAAATCGATTCGGAAGTGAAGCAGTATCTTCACCGTCATTCGATTGTTAATCATAGATTCAAATGGAGCTAAGACGTTGTTGCCAAATAGCACGAGCCACCACTGCGCCTAACTCACACTCAAATTGAGGCATCAAGTCTTTGGAGGCATCAAATCCCGGTTGAGTTATGAATAATTTGATTCCCTAACAAAAAGATCAAACCTTTGGTTTCTCAATCTCACACCACTGTCAAGCAATATCTCCCATTAAATCATATAGCTTCAAATGAAGAACATTTCTGAACCTAACTTTTAATACAAAGAGGCTTCCCTCACCGTAGTCACTAAATAATGGAAATGTGAGGCTATGTGCGTGTATAAGACGGTGAAGGGGTAAGGTGGAGAGGAAGGAAAGGAGAGAGGAGGACTATACACCTACTCAAAAACGGTAAACAACAACAGAAAACGGCCTTCTACAATCGTTAATCGCTTAATCCAATACCTAACCATTTAAATTATAATTCTGCCCGAAATTTATTCTATCCCAGTGAGCATCTCTTATTCTCTTAAACATGTTTATATATTGTACCGACCTGTATCACGGCGTTGTTAGATGCCTACGAGAAGCGTGCCTCTCTTTCGTACTCGCGAAATGTTTTATGGGGCGAGGATGCGAGGACGTGCCAGCGTTGCCACACTGTGTGCGGGAATTGCCTGTCATCAATATGAATCTATCACGATCACAATGGAATCTGGCAACGCAGTCCGATGGGCGCAACGTATTCTCGCGCCGAACGCGGACGGCTACGGGCGAGTCGAACATTTTTCGGTCGGTTATGCAAATTATTATCGGCGCGGAATCGTGGATCAAGTGACTGATTGAATCAATAATACGGGCGCGTGTTTGGGTCCGTAATAATTTGGTTTCGGTTTTTCATTTGTTTTTTCCTCTCCCTCTCTCACACTCTCTCTCTCTTTCTTTCTCTCTCTCTCTCTTTCTCTCTCTCTCTCTTTCTCTCTCTCTCTTTCTCTCTCTTTCTCTTTCTCTTTCTCTCTCTCTCTCTCTCTCTCTCTCTCTCTCTCTCTCTCTCTCTCTCTCTCTCTCTCTCTCTCTCTCTCTCTCTCTCTCTCCATATTACGGAGTATCTCCCGTCCAATAATTTTTGTCCAATAATGAACATCTAGTGCATTTTAAACCATCTTGTTACAGGCCCAATCACCGACTTATCAAACAAAATGTTTGGCCACTCTCAAAAAGTTGTCCAAAATTGTTAATGGTCAGTTCATGTCCAAAGAAAGGAATGTGAACATATTCCATGACAATTAAGGTGAGATACTGGAGAGAAACTTTTGCACTACTGTTTTTTCCCCGTTAAACCTTTCAGACCTGGTGTACATTTCAATAATGTACTTTTGTCTGACAAACATTGAATCTTATGGAAAACATAAAAATACAGTATGCAATTTTGATGAGGAAACAGCGCTAAGATCAACCACGGTGGTCAAAATCTGTTTTTGAACAAACAGATTTTCAAGTCTGAAAGGGTTAAAAGCTGTCACCATTTTTTGTTTGGACCATATGCTCCGCTAAACTTATTCGGATGCCTGACAACCAAGTTTCTTTTTGCACATTTTTGCTACAGGTGATTGAAAGGTCGATCCATTTGTAAAAAGCTCCAAAAGCAAAACTTAGTAATTTTACTATACTATAAACTCTAACCATCTCTAAACATCCAACCAATCCTAAAACATTTTCTTGAAGGCCGCCAGAAAGCCATTTTTTACCAACCCACAACTAAGCCCGAATGTTAGCTCCTCCAGCCTTGGATTTGCTACTTTTCGGAGTGGAAAAAATTATGTTGGCAACCTCTATGTATACTATGTATTTTTTTTTTCAGGTCCGCCATATTTTGTGACTAAAAAGTTACAATGAACCACAACGGTACGGCACCAACTTTGAATTTAAAAACACAAAAAAGTGGTTTGTGAATTATTTGCCACACGGTGCAGTAGAGGGTTAAATCGTCTGTGACAAAAAAAGTGTGCAATAGCTCCACTATTAAAATGATCATATTGTAGTATCGGTCAAACGGAATTTGGACGAACTTGCGCTCCTGAAACCGTGAAACTTACTTAAACACCTTGTATTTGCCATAAGATTGCGTGCGCAACATTGGCACGAAAGAGTTTTAAGGGGTCTCTCCACCTGCGAATTTAAAAGTGCGAATAAACTGATTGAGCCAATGAGCTGCCTTGAAATCGATAGGTCGAGTCCGATGTATCGACAACAAAGAAACCCATTGGCTCGAGCAGTCTATCCAAGTTTTCAAATTCGTAGGTGGAGAGACCCCTTCAGACACATTTTTTGCGTATTTGTTTATCCGAACCAGGAAAAGGTTCATACTGTTCACCAATGAAGTTCGAACTCAGAGGAGCCGATTCTTGACCGTTCACTTCTCGGCTTTGCGAATACTTAGCGACCCCTTCCCCGCGACACCCACAATCAACGCCGAGGTTTTTATATAAAATACGAGTTCACTGCCCGTGACCGATTAGGAGAGAGAGAGAGAGGATTCTTCTCTTTCATGTTTTTATAATATGACATATCGTCCTCTGGGTATTTCATTTTTTTTAGTCTTCCAAACCAGTCTGCTATATGCTTGGTGATACGAGCGCTTCTGTTTCAGTTCGTGGGATGATTCTGATCTTATTATATACTCAGTTCACGATAAGAAGGCGGTTGAGAATTCAGGTAGAAATGCACTATTTAGCAACAGTGCGGCTATGCCGGTTACCCCAACCCTTCGCAGTGGCCGTTGTTCTCCCGACCTGCCTCTTGACACGGAGGATTTCCAAGAACGGACTGACTGTAAAATTTACATGCGCCCAATAAAAATTGCGAATGGTCAAAGATACGAAAAAACGGACGAAATTTTCACCCTAAAGACCCTAAACTCGGCGAAAATAGTTAAGTTTGAATATTGGTGACTCTCAGGCACTCGTATTTTTCAGTCCGAATTAAATTGAGGGGATTCCGTCGAATATGGAATTTCCAAGAGTCGTCGATGCTCAAAGGCGACTATTTCCGCTGAGTTTTGGCCCTTTAGGTCGAAAATGTCGTCCGTTTTTTTATTTTATCTTTCACCGTTCGCAATTTTTATTGGACATGTGTAAATTTTAGAGTCAGTCCATTCTTGGAAATCCTCCGTGCCAAGAGGAAGGTCGAGAGAACAAGGGCCAGTGCGAAAAGGGTTGGGGTAGCCGGCATAGCCGCATTGTTGCTAAATAGTGCGTTATTGCCTGAATTCTCACCCGCCCTCTTATCGTGAACAGAGTATAGGATGTTTTGTTTTGATAGAGCGACAAAGCGTATCGATTGCCATCCGAGGAGCTCTGGTTTCAAAGAAACTCTAATTCAATGTAATTTCTCTAAAATCGCATTTTTGAACGGAGATTTTTGGATATTAAACCAAGGAATTAATAGATCCCTTCCCTGCATGATTTTTTGTTTTTTGTGTTTGTTACCGATTAATATAGTTTTTCGAGAAAAAAAACTAGCACTAAAAAAAAAGAAAGAAAAAGAAAGAAAAAAACCTCATGAATAAAATTGCAATGCAGGAAAAATGAATTTATTCCTGCGCTGAAACTTTATGCGTTTTAGCCAAAATTAGAAGGAATTTTAAAGGAAAGACTGTGTTCCTTGAGGGGAACCACATGCAGGGAAGGGATGACCTTTTTTCGATTATGAATTCCACGTCCACAAAATTGCTTAGTTATGCCTGGTTCCGCGACTAGAACTGCCAAAAGCATCAATCAACAAGATATTACAGATTAAACAATGCAATGCATTTTGAGGTTGGAATCGAGGGACTTTCGCGTAGGAGAGTACCTGTGTATTCAAAAGAGATTCTTTAATTAATAAGATACCGTCCCCTGTAGTAATATCGTCGAATTAAAGATTGTCGCAAGATTTTCACACATTTTCAGTCATGGGTGTGAGTGTGGGACTGATCTGTAACGGCTTTCCCGCCCCACCCGCCCCACCCGCACTGGCTCTCGCCTGCAATTTGTGAGGAGTATGAAGAGTGGCCGAAACTGATGAAGGCGAAACTTAGCTCGTGAAATTCTCGCGACAATCTTTAATTCGTCGATAGTACAAGCAAGATAGAAAATTTACACGCCTATAACTTACTTTGAGCGCTGATAGTTACGAACAGCGGAATAAAAGTAGATTGAAACATGCATCGTAAGCTTACCGCATTCATGTGAACTATTTTTTTTTTTTTTCCCCAACAGTCAGTTCGCTTATATGAGAAACAGATGATTTTTTACCTGGAACAAATAAAAAACATAGGTAGGATTAGACGGATGAAGTCGTCTCAGGCATAAAAATATTTTTTTTTCTATAAAAGCGCAGTAAAGATACAGAAATACAATACCCGCCTGACTTTTCCCAGTTTCCAGTTGCGTATTCGACATTTTGTTTTCAAAATCACATTGAAATGCCTCGAGAAATCCAACCCTGCCGAAGAAATTTACAAAAAAATGTCTCTAAAAGATTTTATCCAAAGAGGTGTACCAATAGAGAGGTTGGTACATGTTTTAAGTCCTATCCCAAAGTGTGGCAGCATGAAGTAAGCATCAAAAACGGCATAATGTGTCCGCGATATTTACCATCCATCAGTGTTAATTTTACTAATTTTTTGTGTTTTAGAATAATTCTACGCCTATAATTTCACTTCATCGTCGCTATCATATGTATTCTGAGACGTTGACTTCAAAAATGCTATCAGTTTTTATTAAACTGGCCTATATTTTACGTAAATTCGAAATTACGTCTTCTTAATAAAAAAATTCGAAATTCTGGAGAAAGTATGAGTTTTTAGTAAAAACTAAGGCCGAATTTGAAATCAGCGGGAACCTTTTTTTTTCTTTTAAAAAAATTTAAAGGTCAAAAAATAAGAGGTAAACAAATCTAGTCTGTGTGAAAAAATGTCCTTGAGAGATTTCCGTCATGGCTGCTTCCGTGCTGCTCAGAAAAACGTCCCATCAAAACCTCTCTGTGGGTTTAGCTCGTTGAAAAGCCCACTTCCATTTCGGCCGTTCGACGTAAGAGACGCATGCATCCCCCCCCCCCAACCGGCATCCCGATAACCTCAAGCTTTGGACGTCAGCCTCTGCATGGATACATCTTTTCGAAATAAATTACCAATGCAAGCCAAGCAACGCAGGCAGGCAGGCAGGCAGTCGTCGGGCTCAGGCGCACCGCTCTTATTTTGATCGTGCTGGTAATTATGGGGAAAAGCTGGTGAGGGTGATAGGGGTAGGGTGCGGTGAGGGGGGGAGAGAACGGACAGCCGTAAGGAGAGAGAGGACGGATCCCCATCTGCTGCGCGTGAAGATACGTAAGGAGGGGGATGGGGGGAGGGGGCGCGAGAGGTAAGTTCTTAAAAGAAGACGCGAAAAAAGAAAAGAAAAAATAAAGAGAGAGAGAGAGAGAGAGAGAGAGAGAGAGAGAGAGAGGAGGGAGAGAGGGAGAGAGGGAGGGAGAGAGAGAGGGAGAGAGAAAAATCGCGCATAAAAAGTATCGTTTTGAGAGGGAGGTGGCGGCGCGCGGGCCGTAAGGAAGGTCCTGTAACGTAACTCTCTCGCGTAAAGGAGAGAGGAAGGTTTAGACCGGCGTGGAAGGGAAGAGAAAGGTGAGAGGGGGGAGAGGAGAGGAGAAGCTTTGGATGAATAGTGAGCGAAATAATAATGATAATAATTTATAGCCCCGAGGGTACCAACTCTTATCAATTGTAGACTATCGCGGCTCTAAGTCGCGCGACTGATGCGCAAACACTATAGCGTGGATCCGAAAGATTCTCTCTCTCTCTCTCTCTCTCTCTCTCTCTCTCTCTCTCTCTCTCTCTCTCTCTCTCTCTCTCTCTCTCTTTCTGGCCGTCTGAGCGCGCGTGATAGAAAGGGACAGACTAGGGAGGCAGTCACGTGACTTTTGCCCCCTCTTCTTTTCCTTTTCTAACACATGCGTTTGACTGGGCAGATAGAGAGAAAGAGAGAGAGAGAGAGAGAGAGAGTCGATCTCTCAGATCTGCCAGTGTCAGCGCAAACTCGATTCACAGCCGAACCGCGACTCTTATAAGCACAATGTGAAAAACAAATTTAGCCGAGAGGTACGACTTTGGACTGGGAGAGAGAGTGGGGGAGAGGAAGAGGGGAAAGGAAGAGAGAGAGAGAGTGAGGAGGAGAAAGTGAGATAGAAAAACGGCGAGAACAGATGAAGAGGGATAGAGCGATGAAGATGAGGAGGCGGTAGAAGGGGGGAAGGACTAAAAGAGGTCTGTGAAGAGAATCGTGTGTGTGAGAGAGAGGAAGAGAGAGTGAGAGAGAGAGAGAGAGAGAGAGAGAGAGAGAGAGAGAGAGAGAGAGAGAGAGAGAGAGAGAGAGAGAGAGAGAGAGAGAGAGAGAGAGAGAGACGAAGAGAGAGAGAAAGAGAGAGAGAGAGAGAGAGAGAGAGAGAGAGAAGGAAAGAAAAATGGAAAAAAGGAAGAAAAAAAAAGGAAAGAAAAATGACGAACGGAATTATGACGGAAGGTCGGGAAGGAAGGGCGAATGAGGAATGAGAGAAATGTTTGTTAAAATATGAATATGATAATTATACGGTTGTAAGTGAAAAACGACACGCCTTTAAATGCGCCGTTTTCGATCGGATCACGCCGGCGCTGGTACAGAGAGAGGGAGCAGTGCAACAGGACTCGAATCAAGATCGATCTCAGAGAGAAGAAAACTGCAACTTATTTCTTTTCTTTCTTCTCTCAAACTTATGGCGCTTCTTCTGATGTAGCCTTCTTTAGAATGGGTACTCACTCTCTTATTCTATTTTTATTTCTTTTTATTTCAACTTCTTCTTATTATTTATCTATTTATTTATTCCTCTTTTTTTCTTTCTTGTTCTTTCTTTTTAATATTTTCCATTTTTTCCCCATTCATTTCGAATGGATTTCTTCCGTCCTCTGTTCCGCTTTGAACTTTCGTTCGTTTTTCTCTACACAGAAAAAAAGCACGTGCTCCAGACACGATCTATATTCACACCAGTACGGAACGTGCTCAAAGCACAAACTTTTCAGGTTCTGGACACGACGGGATGCGTTTCAGACGAAAAGTCAACCTAAAAAGATTGCGCTCAGAACTCGTTCCCGTACTGGTGTGTACGTTCGTGTCTAGAACACGGAAAGTTCGTGTCTGGAGCACGACCATTTTTTTCTGTGTAGGAGGAACACTATGAAGATGAAAAAAAGAGCAAAAGTACCAGAAGCACGACTACTTGTGAACCAAGGTAAGGGATGGTACTTTGACCAGAATTTCTTGTGTTTAGTTCTTGAAAATCGTGAGGACACTCTGGTATTTATTGTGACAATATTCTAATAGTAACACCAGCATTTTCTAGTAAAGATACTAGACTCTGCGGAGTTCACAAATCGTTGTGCTTTTGGTGATGTTAAACTAGAATTCAAGAATTAATTTTTTTTTTTTTCAGTGAAGCGTTTACTAAAAAAAAAGCATTTCTCTGGTGGATTTCTCTGATCACCGACCGATCACTTCGCTTTTTACTGACCCAGAGATTCTTAATTGCCTTTCCGTTCCTTTCTTGACCTTCCCAGTCCATTTCTTTCGATCTTTGTTCCAAGATTCGAATAATTAGGATCCTGGGCTCTCCTTCAACTCCCCCCCCCCACCTCCACTGTCCCATTCCTCTCTCAAGCGTTCCCTCGTTTCCCCGATTCCCGAGTCATTTCCGATTCGTGAATGTACTTCCGGAGTAATAAAATCGATCTCCTAAATGTATAAGATTAGATTCGGAGCCACAAAATAATCAACCAGTCGAATTTCTGCTTTTGAAATGGAAATGGGTGCGAGCAATTAAAACTGACTTTACAATACGTTCCACTGTTTACATCACGAAAGCAAGAAGGGTTTCAAATGGTTTAAGGTGATTCCAGGGTCGATTACATCGAGCCATAGACACCAGGTCTCTCCACTTAAAATGTCAACAGATTTTGGCTAAAATTGATGAAATTATACGGTGAAAATACACATTTGAGGAACATCAGCACCTGCCACACTAACCACTCTCAAACACCCACACTTTCGTTTAAAACCAATAATTTTTGAATGGATCCGTCACAACTTTTTAACGCTCAAAAATTTAACGGTTAAAAAAATGAGGCAAACAAACCTAGCCTATGCGAAAATATCAATAAGAGATTTCTATCGTAGCTGACTCCTGGAAGTTTCCAAAATCACGTCTCATAAATACTTACTATTTCTATAGTTCGTTGATTAAAACCCCCTGCAAAGGCCACCTCTCATAACCTCTAGCGGAAGTTACAACTTACGTCCAGAATGAGGTTCTAGGGTCCCCCCCCCCTATCCGCCTTACGACGGGAAACACCCTGCGACGCACTATGGTTTGAGCCCAATAAAACGTAGCACAAACAGCGGTAAAGAGAAAGTCATCAAAATATCATCGTTTCCAACCTTCCAAGTGTTTAAAACTTCACAGTGACATTTCTAGGTTCAAATTACTCATTCAAAACGTTTTCTGTAGTTATAATTCGTCTAGAAAGTTTACAAATGATAAATTTACGAAAAGTTGACTTTCTGATTTTTGGCCACTTTTTGACGATCTCAGACCACAGTGCGATGTTCCACGGCGCACAATGGAGCGAGTCAATGAGAGGGGTTGGACATGGAAAACAATCCTAAAAATAAAAATTTGAATGTTTTTACTGTCAAAAAACAAACTATGAGAGGTGATTCTGGAAGGAAATTTGTAGATAAAACCAAGGAAATTACTTCAAAACTTCTACGTTGAGTAGTAAAAAAGATATACGTATTTCAAGTCTCCTCGGTAAGTCCGGACTCTTCCATTGACTCGCTCCACTGCACTGTGGTCTGAGATAGTCAAAAAGTATGGCCAAAAATCATATTGTGAATTTCTCATGAATTTCTCATTTATAAACTTTCAAGACCAATTTGAATCACTGAGATTACTTTAAACGAGTAATTAAAACTCAGAAATGTTACAGGAAAGTGATAAATTAAGCTTTGAAAGGTCGATAATGATGAATTTTGATGACTGATTTTTGGCCACTTTTTATTCGATCTCAGAGACCATAGTGCACTGTGCGGCGGTGCAGCGCGGCCCAGCCCGGCTGTGTCAAAGACGAAGGAGAGCCCGTATTCGAATTACAGTTGTGCATAAATAAATATATGCGTCTTGAATGAAGGAAGGGACGGACGGTGGGAGAGGGGGTAGTGGGTGGGGGCGAGGGGGATGGGCAGAGCAGGAGTAGGAAACATATCAGCGAGTTCAATTCATCGATTCCTCATCTCCCGTCCCGTTTCTTGTTGGATGTTGGATGTTGTATGTTCTTCGCTGCTGCTGAATGATGCCGCACCCGCAACACCGTACCATCGCCGCCGCGCCGTTTGCGTAAAAAGTAAAAATATAGGTTACGGCGATCCAGCGGAGGAATATTCAACGTTGTGTAGTAATTAAAAACGCGACGTCAGACTGAAGGAGGTGGAGGGGGGACGGGCTGTGGGGGAGGGGGAGGGGGGAATAGAGGGGACACACTCTCATCTCTGAACATCGGAAATCGATACGATTCCATTTCATATTGAATCTGTTGAAGTTAAATATAGTTCTTGCGGCGAAGTGACAGTGTATGCAACACGCAACGCGTAAGAAACAATTTTACGCGCTTATTAGGTGCGCAGCAAATTGCATACCCTGCCCCTCTGCTCTAAGTCCCTGCAAGGATTAAGACATTAAAAGACTCTAAAAGGGTCGCTTCATTTTGTCAATTCATACTTATGAAAAAGATTGAACTATTCTGATCAAAACAAAGTTTCCCGGGCACTTAAAATGTCAATACCGCACTAATGGTGCTCTTGCAAACTTTTGCCACAAGGGATTGAATAGTTGATTCTTGCATGAACACCTGTGAAAATACCGGTGAGTACACTGAAAAATCACGAAATTCACTCTCAGAATCGGGCTTGGTGGCGGAGAAACGCAGGTATCATGGGAGATTCCCATTTACATTGAGACATATATCTGTATTTCCGTGGAGAAAGTGACTAAATATACAGGATCCTCCCATGATACCAGCGTTGAGCCACCATTACGAACTTGCGTGTGAGTTATTACTGAATTTTAGACTTCTTTAGTGTGATTTTCGTGATTTTCGCTGGTTTTTACACCGGATTGAACTGTTCATCTGCTCACAGCAAACAATTACAAGAGCCCCATAGATGGTTTTAGTGCGAAGTCAACGGTTTGCCAACAATTACAACGCGTAGCGTTCCGACCTATCTCACTCACAGTCCCGTGACCTCCATGTATACCCATCTCCATCTAGTTTCGAAATTCGTATACAGGGCCTGGTTTTACCGATTATTATTATCAAAATCGCATTGAAATGTCTCGAGGAATTCATTTACCGTCAAAAAATTTCACGAATTATGTCTGTACGTACGATCTTTGAAATTAGAGAGAGATAGCAGTACATGGAGGTTATTTGAGAGCAAGTGAGACAAATTGTCTTTGTTTGGAACGCTCATTGCTGGATGACGTCATCACCAAGTCATCACTAAAACCGTCTGTATGCTTGGAGACTTTAATGCCGGAGTAGGAAGGATATGTTGGTAATCTGCTATAAGGTTTGTAGAGGGACTAGTTAAGGGGTATCTCAACCTGTAAATGTAAATGCGCGAATAACTTGTTTGAGCCAATGATCAGCTTTGAAGTCGATAGGTCAAGTCCGATGTATCGACGACAAAGAAACCCATTGGCTCAAGCAGTCAATTCGCACGTGGAAATAATACCCCTTAATAGAGTCTCTCTGCAGTTTAACATCTTCTTTCTACTCCGACGTTGAAGTCTCCAAACTTACTAGTGCAGTATTGACCATTTTAAATGCCCAGTAAATTGAGTTTTCGTCAGAATACTTTGATCTTTCTCATGAGTTTAGCCCTCGAGTGGTCGCACTCGTTAGCCCTCGAGTGGTCGCACTCGCATTTGTGACACGAAACGTCGCGTGGATGACATACGTCATTCACTTTTAAAAATGGCTACAAGTCTGCCAATTTAAGCCTAAAACCTAAAGTTTAGAACCGCGCAGGTGCAAGGTGGGTCCCTTCACCTCCAAACAGTCTCTAGTCTCCTCTTCAGAATCAGCTGAGCTTCTTATTCACTTCCTTTCATAAAGAAAAAAAAGAAGAAAAAAATGAACGGACTAACGGAAAAGAGTCGCGCGAATGAATATTTCCTTTTTAGGTTCCATGCCCAAGTATCGCGTTTCAAGAGACGCGCAAATTATAGTCTCTTGATGTGAGAGCGCTTATGCATGGGCATAAGAGGTCTTTACCCGTACCTAAAGTCCGTGGCCAGATCCGAGATGTTTCTGTTTCTGTTTTTTTTTCTCCTCTTCCCCCCCTTTATTCTCATGCGCGTTGACCTCGTAAGAAGTCGTACATATGACATATACCTTTAGCCTTTAAGAGCCGTCATATTCTACTACACACATACACACTCGAGTATATAGGGTGTCCTGAAAAAAATTGCTGCGGTATTCCCCCGGATGTTTTTTTCGTCCCCCCTCCCCTTATTCCCTTGAGATTAAGGTGGATCCTGAGAGTTTAGTTCCATATTCTGCCACCACAAGAAGATACGTTCTTTAAATGGGGAAAAAAATCATGGTAAACGCAAATAATAAATGGAGAAAATGGCTTCCATGGAATCTCGGAAGCAATCTAAGGACCATTTTATTACCAACAGTATGCTAAAATAATACGAAACAAGCGTGGAACTATTGAATTTCGGAAACCCCCCAGAAGACGCTATGACACCAGTGGCCGATAAAGATAGGTTTACGAAATTCAATAATTTCACGCTTATTTCGTAACATTTTAGCATACTGTTGGTAATAAAATGGTCCTTATAGTCCTTAACTGTTCCTTCTGGAAGGGTTCGCACGATAAAGAAGCTGACACATAACAGAAATACTGCAAACCTTTTTCACCTGGATAGCTGTATTATAGTCTGTGTTCATAGTAGACACTCTCAAAACACTTGCACTTTTGTTTAAAACCAATTTCCACTGGGTTAATTACAATTTTTGATTTAAGAATAAAAAAAAGTGAGGCAAACAAACCAGAATCACATCGCCCACGCTGCCTCTTTTTAAGATAAGACTTATAACATATATGGATCCCTCTACTATCGCTATAGCTCGTTGCTCTATACATACAGGCAGTGGCGTACGGAGAGGGGGGCTAAGGGGGCTAAACCCCCCCCCCCCCCGACCTCAGATTTTCAGGAGTGGAGGGAAAGGCGGAATAATTTTCAGTCAAACGCTCATAAGTGCGGCAAGCCCCTCCCAAAAAAACATCCTGCGAACGCCACTGCATACAGGGACTCTATGCACTACCAAAGGGTGTATCTCTGTTTTTTGCCTGTGTGAGGTTGATATTCGATGTGTTTTTCTTAGACACCCTGTATTGATATAGTATACAATCCTATTCATACATAATATTTCTCTTATTCTCTCGCGATCTCGCCACGCCGCGCCGCGGCCGGCCGCCCCGCTCCTCGATCCGCGTAATCTAGCCGTGGCCGCGCGAGCCGTTGTATTATTTATTTATGTGCAAATAATGAGGATGTGGGCCAATAAGTAGCAAAAGGTGTGCTGATTGCTGGAATTTAAATCCTGACCAATGGCCTAGCCGGGTCAGACTCAGGCTCAACGCCTCAACGGACAGGGGCTTCGTCGTTTTGTGGTTCTGCTGTATTATGGCCGTGAAGCGAAATACAGTAGGCCATAATTCATGAAATACATAGGACATCGTCATAGTGAAAAATAGAAAGGCATAATGGTGCAGTTGCACACCTTTGCTTTACATAATTTATTAGTCGATTTATAGGGGTAAAAACCTTCGAAAATAACCATGGAAGACACCCTTAAAAACTTGCAAAATCCACTCCTAAACTCAATAAACGCTTTTATTTGCGCGAGCGTAATGGTGGCTGAGGGCAGTAATAATGGGAGATTCCTATCTCAATTTCGTCAGTCTCTCTATGCTGACAAGGATGATTCACAGAGTAATTAGTCATCAGAGTAGGGAGTCCACATCCGATGAATGGTACCGTGACACCTAGCGACACCGGTGTCAAATGAAAGTCGTCTCTTATTGGTCACTTCTTGATGGAGTTACAGTATTGTTAGACGGGAATCTCCCATCATTACTGCCTCAGCCACCATTACGCTCGCGCAAATAAAAGCGTATATTGAGTTTAGGAGTGGCTTTCGGAAGTTCTTCATGCTGCCATCGTTATTTCTCTAGGTTTTTACACCGAACTCGAAATTAAATTGTTTTAGCAAAAGTGTGCAACAGCCCCATTGCTGTTAAAAACAACGAGCTATTATACGGAAGCTAAAGCCGAAATCGTTTCACGTTCGCGTTCGAGCCAACTGCGCCCATCTGGAAATTAATGAACAACTACTTACTTGCGGGGACAAACAATAAGAACAAAAGGGCAGGCAGGGTATGCAAAACGTAGCACACTGAATAAGCGCGTAAAAGTGTTTCATATATGCATTGCGGGTTGCTTACACGGTCTCGTTGCCGCAAGTATCATCTACAACTTTAACCAACAGCGTATTCCTACAAAGGGACTAATAAATGTTCTGAAGTTCTATCTCGAAGTGAAATTGCAGTGTAGAAAATTTAAAGTAACGAGCTATATCAATCAATAGAGAGGCTGATACATGGTAAAAGTCCTATGCATAAGTGTGACAGCATGGACGATCTGAATTTTTTGTTTTATTTGTTTTTGTTTCGTTTTTTTTTTGGAACATTTTTTTAATCAAAAATCAAAAATCATGTGACTGTCCCTAATATGTCCTTTTCTAACTCAGGCATATTAATGGGAGAAGAGAGAGAGGGTCAGATTCCTGGATTCTACAGTATCTAAGTCTTTCTTGTCAAAGAGACTAACTTCAATCCGAGCAAAGCAACGTGATTGGTGAGGACACGACTTTTTTTTCTTAAAGATGATTCCAGGGTCGATTAGTTCGAACTGTGAATACCGCTTCACGCTGCTTAAAGAAATGAACAGTTTTTGGCTAAAATTGATGAATTTACGTTAAAAGTACACGTTTGGGCAAAGTCAGCTCCTCCGAGCATACTTCAGGAAGATACTCTGAAAGTTTCAAGCTGAAACACTCAAAAATAAAATGCGAAAATTCCCATAAGTCTCAATGAGTGCTAGTGAGGCAGATAGACATATTACCACTTGCACTCAATATAAGCTTATGGCGAGATAAATTTCATAATTAACGACTTTAATTCTCAACCAATTTTGCTCGTTTTGGGCTGAAGGAAGCCATGAAAAAATTACGCAGGTGTTGCGGACATTCTGGGATTTTGCGTCCTTTCTTTGTTGAAAATGCCTAAAGCGGGACTTTTCCCAAAAGCGACCACTGCCGCTATCCATAGGATTGAAATCAGGAAAAGTTTTGCCTGGAATCACCTTCAGACGACAAGAAACCATTTCATGAAAGTGTGCCACTCTCTTGCGAAAAAAGAAAAAGTCAGAGGAAATGTTGAAATTTTTCCACGAACCATGTCCGAGAAATCGAGGAAATTTCCCCCACTGAGCGCCGCCTCGGGGGAAACTGCCAAGTCAAGCCCATATCAGAACTTGGTTATGACAGAGGCTGCCTCAGCGCCTTTCTGCCATTCTACCTGTGCAAGCGCGCCCTCTTGCTTCCACTCTCCCAGTCTTCGCTCATTCTACTCTATGCAATGGCGCACATTGCTTCGAAGAATTTATTTCTCCGGACAAGAAAATTGTTTCCGTTTTTTTGCCGCACGATCAGAACTGTTTCAGTATTGATATTTCCTTGTAAAAATCAATTAATTTAAAGCAATGATTAATGAAAAGAAAAAAAGAAAAAAAAGAACACTTTCTCACTCTAAGTTAGACAAACTGAGAAAGTATTGCGATGGCGCACATAGCTTTTCAAGGTATTTGATTTTGATACTTGGCCCACTGAATGCTTAATACTATCCTAAAGAATATTCATCCATGAAGTTTCAATATTCTTTAACCATATGTGGCTTGAGGGTGCGTAGTAAATGCACAAACTTTCTGTGGCGTCTGTCTGTCTGTTTTTCTGTCTGTAGTCATGAACGTGAAAACCCAGCATAACTTTTGAACTATTGATCCATATGCATCCAAATTTTGCAGAGATGTTTGCTTTTAACATTCCCAGAGAAACTCGTTTTTTGTTTTATAAAAGTTTTAATTTTTAGGTTAGTTATGGATGAAAAATGGTTTCCATTAAAATCAATTAGAAGATGGGTAGAAAAAGGACAAATTTAAATATTTCAAAAATGAATCTTTGGATCTGGATAAAAATATCAATGGGGTTGGGGGTCTCCTCCAGAATATCAAAGGGGGTCTTCCCCTCAGAATGTTGAAGGGGGGGTGGTCAGGGAGTCTCAGATTAAATTTGATGTGAGAAAGTGTTCATAGGGTATTCCCTACGGTTTATTTTTTTAAAGTTATCTTGTTACTTTACTGTCTGTAGTATAGGATTGTTTTCTATTACCCATGAAATTATGTCCGAGAAATTTCCATCAATTCGATCCTTTGTGTGGCAGGACTTGGCCCTGCATACTGCATTCACGACGCACAATGGAGCGGGTCAACGTGAGAGATCGGACATGGAATAAATTACTAAAAATGCTAATTTGAATGTTTTTACCGTCAAAAAACAGACTATAAAGGGCGATTCTTAAAGGAAACTTTTTACAATACAACCAATGAAACTACTTTCAAACTTCTACGTTGCGTATTAGCAGAGAGAAATTAAAGTCACCACGCTGCATGTCTGGCCTCTCTCCTATACTGACTCGCTCCCACTGTGCGGCGTATATAGGGTCCAACCAACTAGCCATCCGACCAAATGCACATACAAAACAGGCATACTGCAATCCACAAGCGTGGGTGAGTCAGTCAGTAACTCCGTGAGCCCCCCTCCCCCTCTTTACGTCTCGTAACCCCCCTCACTCCGTACCGTTTACAATTTGCTGGTTGTTTACTCCGTTCGTTTGTTAGAGCAATTGAAATGAATAACAAATGGGAGTAGGAGGATAGGACTTTGTCTCCCCCTCCATCCCAGCACCACCCCCCCTCCATCTTACAGGTTGCTTTTTCATTATATTATTTTTCCCCGTTGTAGGATTCGATTGGAGCTCATTATTCGCTACCGCGCGGCTAGCGACGAGCGAGTCTCGTTGAAATCTAAATTAACGAATTAACGCCATTTCCGTAGAAAAGGCAATGAAATGACGTGTGTGCTCTTCCTGAGAATTAAGCAATGTGATGTAAGAGGGATTTTCTCCTGGGGAGCACACCTATAGTTTCATGGGATCTTTTCCCCGGAAATGGCCTCAATGGGGCTATTGCACACTTTTTCTATAAGCGATTTAATAGTCGATTATGGCGTAAAAACCTCAACAAATAACGATGGCGGTACTAAAAACTTCCAAAATCCACTCAATAAACGCAGTTATTTGCGCGAGCGTAATGGTGGCCGAAGGCACTAACAATGGGAGATTCCCATCTAACAATTCTGAAACTCCATCAAGAAGTGACCAATGAGAGACTACTTTCATTTGACACCGGTGTCACTAGGTGTTGCAGCACCATTCATCGGATGTGGATCATCACTCTGATGACTAATTACTCTGTGAATCATCCTTGTCAACATAGAAAGAGTGACGAAATTAAGATAGGAATCTCCCATTGTTAGTGCCTTCGGCCACCATTACGCTCGCGCAAATAACTGCGTTTATCGAGTTTAGGAGTAGATTTTGGAAGTTTTTAGTACCACCATCGTTATTTTTTGAGGTTTTTACGCCATAATCGACTATTAAATCGCTTATAGAAAAAGTGTGAAATAGCCCCATTGGCCTCAATATGAGGCTCTTGCAAACTTTTGTTATACAGGGGATTCAAGATGTTGATTCATGAATAAAAACGACGGTGTGTAAACTAAAAATAAAAAAAAAAAAATCACGAAAATCATTCTCGGAATCGGGCTTAATGGCGGAGCTACGCAGGTATGGGATCAATCATGGGAGATTCCAATCTGATTTGAGACAAATCTCTGTGTTTCCATAGAGAAAGTGACAAATTAGACACGGATTTCCCTTGATACCTGCATGGCTATACCATTACGATCTTGCTGTTATAGCAGTTTTGTGAGTTTATTACTGAATTTTAGATTTTTTAAATGTAAATTTCGAGATTTTCGCACATAGTGCGACATCAGATGTGACTATTCAAAAAGTTTGCAAGAGCCCCATTTGCAAACGCAAAAAAATAGCTGGTACTACATTGTATTTAAGATCTGCACTGTTGATTTTGGAGTCAGCTATCATTTACCATGTGAATACGATAGCTGACTCCAAGATCAGCATAGATGATGGTAGATTCTACCAGTATTTTTTTTTTTTTTGTGTGGGTGAGGAATCACCTTAAAAATCTGATCAGACGTAACCAACGTTGAGTCGTTGGCGCTACCTAAACAGTGCAGAATCACTTTCTCTCAGACCTTGTTTCAGTCGTGAATGATGGATGGTGAATAAGTCATTCACTCATTCGGTGGGAATGGAAGCATTTCGTCCTTCTCTCGGCAGCTGATCGATACTGGACTAATATGGCTGCTAACTCTCGTAGGCAAATTTCAAAATTGAGCTCTCGCCCAGTGTTGCCAGATCGAGGGTAAAAAGCCGTATCGTCCCCATTTAAATCAATGTACAACGTACGGCTTTTTCACCCCAATCTGGCAACACTGCTCTCGCCATTATTCAGTATTCAGCACTTTCCTCTCGCCCTGTCCAGAACCACGCTCTCAATTTTGACTTTGTGCACTGCTTTCAGACCGGTTCATTCCTCCCCCACACATCTTGAAACTTGTTAAAATAAAATAAATTGAAAAAAAAAAAATATATATATATATATAAGTAAAAAAAAGATGACGTCTCGAAAAAAAAAAATAATGATTTAGAGACCTCATCGAATATTCGAGTTTTTAATTTACCTTCTCTTAAAAAAAGCAGGATAATTTGGACAAAGAGGGTGTTGACAAAAAATCCGACCTGACAAATAAATGCATCCGCTCAATCATTTACAAAACATGACAAATAAGGCAAACCAACCTGACACTTTTAAGGCGGCGTGTATAGCAAATTCTTTTTTTTTCTTTCTTTCCTCAGTTTGCTGTCGGTTTGTTTTTTGTTTTTTTGTTTTTATATTTAAATATTATCTTACTGTTCATTTTTATTTCTATAACCCAGTGGTGGCTGGAGGTAGCTACCTGTATTAATCTATTATCTACTGAGCTGTGCTGCATTTATCGTAATGGTGAATACCGAGGAGCTTTTCAAAACAAGTGCCCATTCCGTCCGTAGTTCATACCGACCGTAGTGGACCTACCGACTGGAAACCCCCAGCGATACTTTTCAGACACCCAGTGCAAAAGCCATTGGTTTCCTGACGAAGCAGGATGCGAGTATCAATAAAAACCAACGTAACGGAAAAAAATAAAACAAAAAATAAAACCCTCTCAAGTCCGTGTATCCATAAATTCATTCATTCGTTTTATATTTATTCATATTCATTCATGGATCTCGCGTGAAACGATTCTTTTTTCTTTTTTTTTAGACCCTACCGGCATTCGGCGAATGCAGAACTTTTTAAACAACGGAATTATGACAGTAAGCTCGGTCGGTGTTGCCGACTTCAGAGTAAAAATTGCGAACGTTTCCCGCTATTAGTCAAGTAAAAGGAGCTCTTGCAACAGTGTTTCTGTAGGCAAATGGACTATTGATGCGCTAAATTTGTATTGATTTTCAAGTTAAAGCCATCAATATTCTCACTCGTAGTTATTGGAACCTGTAATAAATTGAGTAGTTGATAAAAGCCTCTCTGATAAAAATAGAACCAAACCACAGAAATCAAGCTAAGTCGTACGCCACGAGGCTGCCCGTACTAGCAGATCCAAGAAATTGTCCTTCTATCTCTTTTCCTATTAGGACGCACACTTAAGAAAGGGAAAGAAGAGGGGGCGAAAATTACGTGACTGCCCCAAATTCGTCTTTTTCTAACACACGTTTTAATTAGAGAAAGAGAGCGAAGTATAAATCCCTAGATCCGCCAATGGCTGTCTGCCTGCCTCCATCAATCTAGTTCCGGCGCAGCTCTTACTCGACTGTTCAAGTCTCCGAGTCTCTACAAAAGTTTTGGCGATTTTGAGCTCTCTCGTTTCAAACCGACCTAGCTCCATTGTTATTCAGTGGCAACAGTTGCAATGGGGTTGTTCCACACTTTTGCTACATGACATTTAAGGATCAGTACAGAAGTAAAAACCTCCAAAAATATCGATGGTACACTGAAAAAAAAAAAAAAAAAAAAAATCGCTGAATTAGTTAAAAGTATGGACACGACTTAAAACTGTTAATTTAACGATTTAAAATATTTAAAAAATAGTTTAATTAACACGGCACGGAGTTAATTTAAACCTACACTGCATAGTGTATCACTGGTGATACATGACGTAAAAATCCCTTTATCAGACATTTTAACGTATATTTTGACTTATTTCAAATTGTATCACCATAGTGTCACAATATAAGAAAACATAAAAACGGTTCAAAAATTTTTCAAAAGACTACCAGCACTCATTATAATGCATTTGGCAGTTGATTTAAAAAATCCAATCAATTTAAAAAAAAAATTGTTGGTTCTTTGAAAATTTTGAAATAAAACAGAATGTTTTTCCCACCATTTCTTATAGTGTTACAGCATGTGTAAATATAGAAAAATGTGAATTTTTACCGGAAAAAAAGACCAATTATTTTTTTTGCTATTTTCCTCATATATTTGACCTAGTGAATAGAAAAATCAATGTTTCGTTGAAATAAAAATCTCATGCAGTGAAGGGTTAACTAATTTAAATAGTCAAACTAACAATTTTTAAGTGGTGTCCATACTTTCAAGTAAAAATTAGTTAAATTTAGCACTTTTTTCAGTGTAGCATTAAAAATGTACAAAGGTCCTCCTCTAAACACCAAAAGTGTTTTCAAACGCGTGATCGCAATGTCAATGTTCACTGATAATGGGAGATTCCTATTTAATAATACTATCACTCCATCAATAATTGGCCATTGAGAGATGACTTGCCTTCGGCACCGGTGTCACCAAATGTCACGGTACCATTAGTAGTCGGCTGTTAATCACTCCTCTTGTGATTAGTTACTCTATGAATCTACCTTCTTCGCTTATAAAAAGAGTGACAAATAAATTATGATGGGAACTTCCAACACCACCATGACGCTCGCATGTTTAAAAACATTTCGTGAGTTAAAAAGTTGATTTCGTTTCGTAAGTTTTTAGGGCTATCATTGATATTTAGTGAGGTTATGACCGCTGTGTCGGCTCTTAAATTGCTTGTAGCAATAGTGTACAGCAGCGCCTATTCGACAACGATGATTTTCCACCATTTGAATCTACAATAAACAACAATCGATTATTGCTGGAGCGCTGCCTCATTTTCGAATCGATTATTTTACATAGAATTAAATGGGCTTTATATAAAGTCAAAATTGGCAACGCCGAAGTCGTTCAACGTTCGTGCAACATTTTATGCGCGGTCAAAGACTGATTAACAATTCGACGGAAAAAGGTGGCGAAGAGCACAGGCCATTAAAAACTTTTTTTTTTTTTTTCAAACCGCTAATAATGCAAAATTTCAGAAGCCGAAGTCACACAGCGGCGGCGAGGCCCAGCGCCGTTTCAATTGTTTATTACCATCTCGCACACATACACAACAGGGTGCCTCGAAAAAAAATTTAAAAACAATGATCCTTTTTGTTCGAATAACTGACATCAATCACAGTTTGATTGGAGTTTTGATTGTGACTCAAAACGTGTTCCATCAATGCTCAACATTATTTTCTAGATCGCTGCATATATGATTGCATAATATCAGGAGCTAGGTCTCTTTATCCCGACTAGAACATCTGAAAATCCAACGGACACAGCAAAGTCTGGTTTTGGAGTTTGCTCTGAAAAAAAGATAATCAGGAGCATGATAATATGTGAACTTATGTAAGCGAAAGTGTTTGTACCATAGATAATTATTGACATTTTTTCTTTTTCTTTGTTTTTTTTTAGGAAATTCAAGTTCTATGACTATATGCCGGTATTAAGACTAGAATTTTTTTTGTCAAAGTACTCTAGGTTTTATCTAGTTCACATTGTTATGCTTCTCGTATTATGACTAAAATCTGGTATGGGTTCCATCTAAACATTAGAAAATACAGAGTGGCGCAAAAGTCTGGGTAGCCCTGAGTAACTTTCAAACGCCTGCAAATAAAAAACAAAACTCAAAGGGTGTTTATAACTTAATGAGACCTACTTTTTGGTGTAAACAGAATGGCGCTCCTAAACGGGAAATTTACTCCCGAGCTCAAAATTAGTCAACATTTTTAAATACCAACCCCTATCTTGTAATACACTGTTTGAAAGAGCACATATAACTGAGTCTTTTGACGCAAATCGCAAGTCATTCAAGTCAAACTGGTTTTTTTTCTTTTGATACAGCGAAAGTATAAGTTTGATTTTGACCCCTCTTCAAAAAATCAAAACTTCCATCGGAAAAGTTGGATTTTAAAAAACTATGAGTCAGAAATACCCCCTAGAAATTTTACAAACGCAATTAAGTAGGTCTAATTAAGTTATAAACATCCCCCAAGTTTCGTTTTTTTATCTGCGCAGCCGTTCAAAAGTTATTTAAGAGCATCCAGACTTTTGCGCCACCGTGCATATTCAACCGTTCGACTTTGATTTTTGTCCCTATGATAGCCCATTTTTAATTTGGTACTTTGCAGGTCTCTTTGGATGCAATGATTATAATTCCTGATAATTTTTCACTTTTTTCCCTTTCATTTTGAGTCAAAATCAATTGAAAAATCGTGTCCTCGAACGAGAAAAAAAGTCATGCAATAAAGGGTTAAATTGAACGACAATCCTCTCCCCCGTTTGCGTACACGTAACGAATAAAAGGGATAGTTATAGCAAACAGAAACGTTCTTCGCGAGTTTGCTTCACGTTTTACTATGTGCTGGCTGAAACAAGAACTCGCGTAATTCTACTCCACCGTAACTAATTTATTCAGAAATCAATCCACGTGACGTAAAACGAAGGATTTTTCAATTGCTCCGAAGATGCCACCTCGAATGAGCGAGTACTGAAGTTTTTGTCCATACCTTTTGCCACTCCTCTCTCTGATCCTAATTCTCGAGTAAAGCGATATCTTTCTGACAAACTACAAAACTGGCCTCTATGTCGTTCTTTTTTCTTAATCTTTATGTTGAATTCAAGGTTTTTGGTAAGCCATAATGATGTTTGTAAGTCGACAAAATTCACGGATCTTGTGCTTGAATCCACGAGGTATAGGAATAGATATGATTTAAGAGATGTGATTTTGAAACTTCAAGGAGGAAGATGTGATGTGACATGATGGAAATCTCTTATGGACATTTTACACGGGCTCGGTTTATTTGACTCATTTTTTTAACCCTGAAAAGAAAGTTGTGACAAATCTACTTGAAGTAGGTTTTAAACAACAGTGCAAGTGTTTGAGGGTGGAAATCTGGACACAGAAATAGATATAAACGTTTCTTTTGGAGGAATTTGTTAGGCCAAAAAAAAAAAAAAAAAAAAAAACAAAAAAAAAAAAAAACAAAAACAAAACTGGCAAATGACAGAAAGTTGTAAAACTTTTTCACCTGGATAGTTGTTTTAAAAGTCTGTGTCCAGATAGTCACTCTCGAACATTTAAACTTTCGTTTTAACCCAATTTTCACCGAATGAATTACAATTTTTGATTTAAGGTTAAAAAATATGAAGCTAACAAACCAGGATCAGATCGCCCAAGATGTATCACTTTGGTATAGAACTTGTAACAATAGTATCAGCGTGTCTATTGCTACAGCGCTATAGAGTGTTAAATCTAAAGAAAAATCACGTGAAAAGTCCATTGGTGGTATCAGAAAGTCATAACATGCAGTATTAAACTCACAAGAAGCGTTTAACTGAAACCCAAGATGGCGGTAAAATATTGAGCAACCTGTGTGCACGCACCGTGAACAGCGAACATCCATGATGGCCGCAACGTTAACAACCTCACAGCATCGGAGGTTATGAGTTTGTTTGCGTTGTGATTGGTTGTGATCGATGTTGTGAAGTTGGCCATCTTGTATGTTCATGGTGCCTGCAAACAGGTTGCTCGATATTTTACCGCCATCTTGGATTTCAGTTAAATGCCTCTTGTGAGTTTTTTATTGCATTTTATGACTTTCTGATGCCACCGATGGACTTTTCATGTGATTTTACATTAGAATATACACGCTTAATCGTTGTAGCAAAAGTTTGCAACAGAGCCATTGTGAGAATATGTTAGATTTTCCGGAGATTTTTCAAATAACAAACGTCTCTCAAACAAAAACGAGTTTATGATCGAAACTTGGCAACACTGCCCAGACGAAGAGATCGCGGTGGGAAAGAATAGAGAGACATCGCGTTCGCGAATCCATCTTCCATCGGGAGACAGAGACGAAACCCCCCGTTGAATTGTACTATGACCTACAAAAGAAAATTCCATGATCGAAGTTTTTACTCTTTTAAATCTCGGCAGCCATTAAAAAAATGCTGTGGCTTTTGAGTGTTTCAGAACCAAGCGGAATACCACGTTAAAGTACATAGTAAAATATCGAAAATTGTATTGGAGAGAACAGAGACATTTAACAATAAGAGTTACGATCAGGGGACTTTCTTTTGAAAGGCATGGTACCATCCACCGGGAGCATCGCTTCGCGACCGATTCCCTTTTTATTAATTCTCAGAGCGTGCACCACTTGTATTCACAACGAATGCGCCATCTAAGGGGAAAAGGGAGGGGGAAAAGCGACGAGGGATGAAGAGGGGGGAGGGGGGAAGAATGGATGAGCGGAAAAGGGGAGGGGGAGGGAGATCTCAGATGAAACTACCTCTAACTGCGAACCATGATCCCTCCAGCTTACGACTCGTCTTGGAGAATGAGTCGTTCTTTTTGAGTCGTTCTCATTGAGTTTGTTTTGGGTAAAGACTGGATAGTAATGGAAAATGGTAATGGAGCTGATGTAAACTTTTCCAACAGGTTTATTAATAGTTGATTGAGGGGTAAAACCCGATGTAAAAAGCGCACTAAAAATTCACCAAATCCACTCCCTCACTCATGAAATGCTTTCAAACGCGAGACCGCAATGGCGGCCGTTGCCGCCTAAATCTTATGGCAATTGTATGCTTCTTCTTCTTCATGTATGGTGTCGCGAGGATACCTCGTGAGGATGGAGCTGATTGAAATAGAATTTAATTGGTGGCAACGGCCGCCATTACGGTCTTGCGTTTGAAAGCATTTTATGAGTTTGGGAGTGGATTTCGTGGTTTTTTAGTGCGCTGATCGTTGTTTTCTCAAGGTTTTACCCAAAAATTGACTATTAAATAAGCCTTTTGCAAAAGTTTGCAAACAGCTCCGTTGGTGGAGATGAGTGACGTGGTTTCCAAGTTTAATAAAAATACTAAATTTATCTAATTGGTTATCGGGTTTATCAGGCCGATGTGATGAGCATCTGATAACCAATTAGATAAATTCCGTATTTTGATTAGACTTGGCAACCAAGTCACTCGTCTCCACCAATCACAAATTTTCGTTTCTATCCAGTCCACCCAAAAGTCGGGAATTTCAAGGATCGGTCCACTGATCTGTTTCCAAATCAAAGCGGCCTTCAGTCCTAACCCAAGAGATACAGCTGAGAGAAACGCTTCGTCGTAAAACGGCGCCCTCCTTCGAATAACTGTCAGTGACAACCAATTGCAACCTTCCTTTTATAACCATTCAATCAGTTATCGCGGAAGACTTTTCAACCTCTCAACACACCGCGCCGTCGCACTATAGTCTGAAATCGTCAAAAAGTGGCCAAAAATCAGAAAGTGAATTTCTCACAAATTTATCATTTACAAACTTTTAAGACCAAGTTTAATCACAGAGAACCCTTTAAACTAGTAAATAAAACCAACAAATATCACTGGAAAGTTTTAAAACGAGCTTAAAAAGTCGTCAACGATGATTTTTTATGACTGTTTTCCACTGATTTTTGGCCACTTATTTTCAATTTCAGACCATAGTGCGTCGGTCGGTCGCCACTTCGCCAGTTGTTACGTTTCAGATCCGCTCGATTATGCTCGCCGTCCTCTGGCTACGTGTATCACTGTATCGTGTTGGGCCTGGATCTTCGCGGTTCTACATCTATACATTGCTTTCGATCGGTCAACTTGGCAACGCTGCAGGATGCTGCCGGTCCAGCGAACACGATTGTGACTTGTCAGTCATCAACTTGCCTTGATCTTCGAGTATCTTCCACTTCTCTTCCTGTGCCGTCCTCTTCCAGTCGGTCGCGGCGCGAGGTTGCCAAATCGTGGTGGAAGCAGATCTCTCTCTCTGTCTCTCTCCCTCCTCTCTCTCTCTCTCTCTCTCCTCTCTCTCTCTCTCTCTCTCTCTCTCTCTTCCTCTCTTGTTAGTTTGTCTCTTCTTACCTCACTATCTTAATATTCCAGTTCAAATTTGGTTGTAGTCATTAGTCGTTCAGTCGTCGTTAAATAATACTTCAGTTTTCTTATTTTTTAGCATTCTTTAGTTATCTTTATAGTTTCTCAATTTACATTTTTTTTTTTTTGTTTTATATTTTGTATTTTGTACTTTTGTATTTTGTACTCTTACATTTTTTCTGTTTTTTGTTTTTGTTTTTTTTTTTTGCTTGTTCGTAGACATTTTTTCGTGATTCATTTTTCATCACAATTTAACTTTGTTTTGTTTGGTTAATTTTTTGCTGGTTAAGTGTAAGAAAGGTTCTTGAACCCTAACTTTGCCTTTATTTAGTTTTGATTTCGCTATTTTTTCCAATTTTGGAATAAAAAAAATTGTATCATCATCATCTATCTCTGTCCCTCTCTCTCTTTCTCTCTTTCTCTCTCCCCCTCCCTCCCTATCATACATACACCTGCCTCCAAATTGCAATCAACCTTTCAAGTTTTTTTGTTGTTATTTTGTTGTTTTTTTTTTTTGGTTTTTTTTGTTTAGGATGATTCCAGGGTTTGTTAGTTCGAACCGTGGACACCACGTCGAATTGCTCAAGTCAACCGTTTTTGGCTAAAAATGCTAAAATTGACGAATTTAAGGTAAAAGTTCAGATTTGAGGAACATCAGCACCTGCGACTGCTGCAAGCAGACTTCAGGAATATACAATGAAAGTTTCAAACTAAACTACTCAAAAATAAAGCCGGAAATTATGAAATACGAAAATTCCCTCGAGCCTCAATAAGTGCGAGTGAGGCAGATAGGCATACTATCACTCGCAGTCACTGAGCTTATGGCAAAATATATTTAATGATTTTCGGTTTTATCATCAAAAAATTCTGCTCGTTCAGGGCTCAAAAAATCAATACAAAAATTTCGCAGGTGCTGGCGTTCTTGGATATTGCTTTTTCTCTTTGGTTTAAATTTTAAATGCAGAAAACACGACTTTTCCAATCTGGAAAAATTTTGCATGGAATCACCTTAAATATAATAAAAATATTGGTTTTCCCAGACAATCTGACAGCAATGCTTCGGCGACAGGAATGACCGAGGACTCGCGTGCCATTTCTTAAAACGGTTATTATAGACGGGAGACGACCGAGAACGAATCTAGGACGGAACCCCTTAGAGCTGAACTGTTCCTCAAAAGAACCGTTCGGTTTGACCAAACGATTCGCCAGAGCTTAAAACTCACCTAAAGTCAACAAGCAACAGCAGTCGCGAGGATTTATGGGACGTGATTTTGAAACTTCAAGGAGGACATTTTTTAAGGGCTCGGTTTGCTTGCCCCATTTTTTTTTGTATGACCTTAAAAAGAAAGTTGTGACAAATCCATTTGAAATCGGTTCTAAACAAAAGTGCAAGTGTTTAAAAGTTTTTCTAAAATTGGTTTTAAACGAAAAAACAAGTGTTTTAGTACGGCTATCTGGACAAAGAAACCGGTGAAACCGTTTCTTCTGGAAGATTTTGGACGACGAAGAAACTGACACATGACAGAAACAGGCCAAATTTTCTCACCAGCGGGCCGATCATTTACTTCATCGTTACACCGATCGTTTAGAATGTCTACGAGTGATGCTATTGGTCGAATATTGTAAAACTTAGCCGTTGCTATGGTAACCATCGTTATAGTGTCCGTTTTTTAACGGTTACTCATGAATAGCCTTTATAAAACGAGATTCTTAACGATGGTTACCATAGCATCAGCCAAGTTTTACAATTTCCGACCTGTAGTATCACTCGTAGACCGTCTTAAAGATCGATTTAATGATAAAGTAAATTATCGACCTGCTGGATAGTTGTATTAGAATTCTGTGCCAAATAACTACTCTAAAACACTTGCACTTTTGTTTAAAATCAATTTCCTCTAGTTTATAATTACATTTGTTGATGTTAGGTTAAAAAATGTGAGGCAAACAAACCAGATTCAGATCGACCATGCTGTCACACTTTGAGATAGGACTTAAAACATATATCGCTATAGCTCGTTGAGATAGCCATTCCAAAACACGTACAATTTGATTTCAGGTTAGAAAATATGAGGCAAACCAACCAGAATCAGATCGTTTATGGTATCACACTATAATTGCGATATGACTTGTAACATGTCTCAGCCTCTATATTGCTGCACCTCGTTGTTCTGGCTCGAAAGAGTTAAACTTGGCGACAATGCAAGAGAGACGAAGGAGGAATATGAGGTGTGGGTGGGGAAGGGGAGGGGGAGGGAGACGCAGAAGACTCTGTTGCACTCCTCTCTTTGTGAGATGCGACGCGACACTACGCTAGACGCTAAACGCTAGACGCAAAACGCAAGACGCAAGACGCAAGACGCTAAACGCTTGATGCAACTTCGCGCGATACGGTGCGACCGCGACGTAGACTATAGCCGCGTAGCCAGGAATTTGACTGTCTTTCTCTTTTACCCATTCGATCGCATGCGTTAGAAAAAGAAGGAGATGGGGACTGTCATGTGACCTCGCAGACCCTGTTTCTGTCCTTTTCTACGAAACATGCGTTTTCAAGTGGGCAAAGAGAGAGAAAGACAAATTCCGGCTGCGGCTATGGTGGTTGCATGCACATACACATTACACATACTGACATATACTATAGCAGGGTTGCCATTCTGCGTACAATTATACGCATTGTCCCATTTAACTCCGATGTAAAATATTTTAATTTCCTGCCAAATTTAGCAACACTTCACCATACGGCTTTACGGGTACGGGGCTCTTGAACACCGTGCGTTGCATACGCGCGCATAGCCGTCGCCGCACACTAGATCGACTCATGGTTTTTTTGGACAAAAATAAATGCGTTTTTCTTGTTACTTTAAAAAACATTACAGTGAAGATATTTCATTGCAAAAACCATTTTATTTTACTCTTGTTAAGCTCTGAAATGAATAATTTCACACTCTTATAAATTATATTGCAATCAGTGGCGTAGCGTGCGATTGGGCAACGTTGCAGTTTGTCCATTTAAACCCACGAAAAAAATCGGACTATTGGGTGTTTGGTGAACCCTTTGCATTCGACTTTTTACAAGTGCTTAAATGGACACAATTCAACGTTGCCATATTGCACGCTACGCCACTGATTGCAATTTATTGTTTATATTTTTGATTTCTATTCGTAAAAATAGGTCCGGGAAATCTCATGTTCCGATTCACTGTACTGCGTAATATGGTCTGAGATCGAAAAATAAAAGTGGCCGAAAATGACAGTGAAAAAATGTAACAAAAATCATCGTTTTCCACCTTTTAAGCTTAAATTGAACTTTTCTAGGTTTGAAGGACTTGTTGAGCGTTCTCTGTTTTTAAAATGAAGCTGTCCTACTTTTTTGCTACAGTGGATTTTCAAAGGTCGGTTCAGGTTTAAAATTAAAAACCTCGAAAAAAAAAAGAAAACACCCGATGGTATGACACAAAAAAACTTATGACATCCAATAAACTTTAAAAATGCTTTTAAATTGGGCACTAATAATGGGAAATTCCCATCTTAGTTGCGTTATCTACTCTTTTGATTTGTTTCGATTTTTCCGAACCTAAAAATGTGTTGTTTTTCGCTTTAAAAAATTCTTGCGTTGATATTTTCATTTCAAAAACCATGTTATTTGACTTAACTCAAACTCTCAAATGAATAACTTATCACTCATTGAAAAAAAAAGTGCTGAATTTAACTTTTTTTTAGTTAAAAGTATGGACACCACTTAAAAACTGTTGGTTTGACTGTTTAAATTATACTCACCGGCAGCCGAATTGGCGGGTGAAAATCGAAATTGAAACGCAAAAAAGGCAACACTGAGGACCCTTATGCGTCTTGAGTCGAGTGAATAGCCGAGAGTCGGCTATTGTTTGGGAGGAGCCTCGTGACCGGCCACCTCGGACCCTTTTCCTTCGCCCAAAATTTCTGACGATTTTTTTTTCGTCGGACTAACGCGCCGTTTTCATGTAGAAATTCGGTTTCAGCGTGAAATTTCAGTGGAAATGATCTAAAAAACTAAGCTGATTAGCTTAATTTGAAGCTGTTTGATTCATCAACTATAACCAAACAGTGATGAATCAAACAGCTTCAAATTAACTCATCAACTTGGTCTTTTAGTTGATTTCCATTGGAATTTCACGCTGAAACCGAATTTCTACATAACAACGCGTTTGTCCGACGAAAAAAAATCGTCAGAAATTTTGGGTGAAGGAAAAGGGTCCGAGGTGGCCGGACACGAGGCTCCTCCGAAACAATAGCCGGCTCTCGGCTATTCACTCAGAGTGCGTCAGCAGTGGCTTTCACTGCGACGATTCGAGGCTCGAAAGGGTCCTCAGTGTTGCCTTTTTTGCATTTTAATTCCGATTTTCACCCGCTAATTCGGCTGCCGGTGAGTATAGTCAAATTAACACAGCACGGAGGTAATAATTAAACTATTTTAAACGGCCAACCTAACAATGTTTAAGTTGTGTCTATACTTTTATTTAAAACAGAGTTATAAATTCAGCACTTTTTTCAGTGCACTTATAAGTTATCTTGATACTTATTGTTTTTAATATATTGATTTTTATTCGTACAATTATGTGCCCACTGAGTTCCGTCCACTGCACCGGTTCATGTTCCGTCTTACCCGCCTATCCCCCCCCCTTTCCACCCCCTCCTTATCCGAAATACTCCTTCCCTCCCCGCCTGAATTGATTCCCGATCCACTCCACTCCAGCCGCAGCTCTAGATCTCTATTTTTCTCCGAGTTGTCGCGCGGAGCAACAGCCTTGTTGCCATAATTACAAACCATTTGGTTCCATCTTTCATCAGAGCTACCGTTTTGTTTATGTTTAATTAATAATTAACTGTGACTTCCACCGCCAACCAGGGCCGTAGCTACACCTCTGAGGGCCCAGGGGAAAGATACATTTCGCCCCCCCCCCTAAAATTGGGGAAGGTGACTGAGGATGTGGGGGGGTTATCCCGACCATTTTGCTCTTCCGGGGCTCCGCCAATGTAATGTCAGATTGGAAAACAGACTTACGAGCAGACCTGTCTTTTTTGTGGGGTTTTAACAGCTGACAAGACACAGGGCTTTCAAAACGTCCCCTCTGCTCCTCCAGGGCACCACCAATGTAATTTTAAATGGGAAAACAGACTTACGAGCAGACCTGCCGTTTTGGTGGGCTTCTAATCGCTGATTGGTGAATTGAAAAATGCCGCAATCAATCTACACAAATCGGCAGCTCTGGGTATCATGTTCCTCGATTGAGTAATCAATCGGGAGGTGCATGTTGTGTCAACTGACTAGTGTATAGTTGTCTATCCACGATCAATGTCACACTTCTGAAAAGTGTCGTAATTCTGAGGTTTGATGACTAACACAACCCACACTGCAGTGGATCCAAAAAATTGTCCTTCTCTCTCTTTTCCCATTAGGACGCGTGTGTTATAAAAAGATAGAAGAGGGGGGGCGAAAATCACGTGACTGCCCCTGATGCGTCATTCTCTAAAACATGCATTCTAATGAGAAAAGAGTGAGGAGGATAGATTCCTGGATTCGTCAGTGCGACTGACCCCACAAAGTTCTGCAACTCTCGGACCATTGAGAGTCATCTGTTATGTCGGAACAACGATCAACAGCAGTTTCGACTTTGTAAGCTTCTTACTTAATTGATACGCGCTGATTTCAAGATCATAACGAAGCTCAAAATGGTTCCTATTGATTGCTCTATAGATGCGTCATCATTCATGAAGTGACGGTCGCGATTCGTGCAATGTGACAACAACGCATTCTCTCCATTTAAATATATGTAAAATAATCGATCATTCATTGGATCTCTGAGAAATCGATCATTTTTCATAGGTTCAAATGACAAAAAATATGGTTGCCAAATTGCACGAGTCACTCCTACTTTCATATCCCAGCGTTGAAGTCTTTTAGCGGATTCTTAACAACTTTATCTTAAATTGA
Organism: Trialeurodes vaporariorum; assembly: GCA_011764245.1. Classification (NCBI taxonomy): domain Eukaryota; kingdom Metazoa; phylum Arthropoda; class Insecta; order Hemiptera; family Aleyrodidae; genus Trialeurodes; species Trialeurodes vaporariorum. Next base: position 37,536,605 of record VMOF01000001.1, read on the forward strand.
ATACCCTGCCGTGAGAAAGGAGTGGAGGAAAATATATGCGTTTGAGGAAAACGAGTTTGAAAGTTTGAAAGTGGTTTTTCGATACTTTGAAGTGTAGAAATAAATAAAACCAAGAATTGGTGTCGTCGAGTTTCAACTTAGAAATATCGAAAAACCACCCAAACTTCGAAACTTTCAACACGTTTTTCTAACTCTCGACAAGGTATTCAATTAATGAGATCTCAAACGAATAAGACCGAATAGATGGTTTCAAGATTTCAAGATCGATAGATCGATCGATACTTTCATATAAATTCAAATGGAACGAAACATGGTTGCCAAAAATAGCATGAGTGAAAAACGTTTGCTTTCGACGTCGCGTTCAAGAGTAATCGATGACCTTCGTTTTGATCGATTCAGCGCCTCAAAGCCAATTAGAGATCAATAAAATATACTTAATGACTAACCCTTTCAATACCACACTCAAGTATATTCGTCTCTGTGACTCGATCTGCTTCACACAATTTAAATTTTTATTCACAATAATTGTTGCTCCAAGCTGTTAAATATTTGATAAAGAATGGTTCATCGGCCGCTTTCAATCAGTCGTGTATGCAATAAATCAGCACCGTGGTGTAGGAATAATACCCACCAGTGGCGTTGCGTGCAAGCCGGCAACGTAGCATTTCGTCCATTAGATTCCATGTAAAATATCGATTCGAGGGAGTACACTGTGCACCCCCAACGTTTCGACTCTTTTCATGGGTTTTAATGGACTAAATACAACGTTGCCAGATTTCAAGCGACGCCATACTGCCACCCACTCAATTTGAGCGAGCAAACATTGATTCGTCTTCGTAATCTAGTCGTAGAAGGGTTAACCGCATACAATTTTTAGTTCCCGAGTTACATCGTTAACATAGTTAATTGGCAAATATTTGACTTTCGTTCCTAAAAAAGCAAAATTAATAGGTTTTTTTTTTTTTTTTTTTTTTTTTTTTTTTTTTATACTGTTTAAGCATACAAGTAATTAAGTACATACATCCTCTTGAATGTTTTAACAAAAATTTTTTGTAATACATCGACAATTTTTGGATAGATATGGCTAGTTTTTGAAAAAAATTACGATTCCAATAAAACGCAAACACTGTCAATTTATTTAATTCAGATGGTCATTTTAGCGTTAAATTTGTCAGTATCGACTTTCCCTAATGGTATAATTAACGCGGCTCAATTTTAACCAATGATTAGGTAGTCAAATCTTTCTGGGTACAATCAAATAAATCCTGTGGACCATTCAGAGAGAGACGTTGCTACACCATTTTTGAACTTCAACGGAAACCAAATTGGACTGAAAGTGGATTTTAGCCTTTGGAAAAGAAGTTGAATATCAAAATCAAGGGCTCAGATGATTAATCATCCATAATAGTAAAACCCGCTATTAATCGTCATGATAGATTAAGACGGGTATTCTATTGAATTTTTAATGTTCTCGATTCAAATATAAACCCGCAATAAAAGGGGTTTAAGGTCAGTAAATGAAAAAATAATAAAATTGAAATAAACATAGGTTTTTTTTTCTCTCTCTGGGTTGACCGAATTCGGAATAGAGAATAAAGGTATGGCTATCGGTTATGCAAAATACTTGAATCTCTTGTTCAGTAGTCCCATTATTTATGCCGTTTTGTCGTATATATATTTTGAAAGAGAGATAGGTGAAAAATAAATTCGATTTTATGCATGATAGGCCATAAACAAGACTTCAATAGAAACACGGGAGAGGGAGGGAACGCAATTTTTATGAGAAAGTGGCCTAGGATAATAAATTGTACCGGACTTCTAAGCAGATTAGTTCGCTTCCGAAGAATAAGAGCTAGGAATCAATATTATTCTCGCGGAGAGCCAGCTGGAACCATTTTGTGTGACACCAATAGTTTGAAAGTTTCGTCTCAAAATGATTCGGTTTCTTTGTGTTGCGATCACCAGAATAAATTATTTTTGTGCGGTGGATATACATGTTTGCCGGCAATGACTTCGTGCGGTTATCGAAAAATGCCTTATTATTGAGCACCGTTGCGCTTGCTCCAGATATCAAAAGGAGTTCCTTTGTAATGGGGTGCTTGAAAATTTTTGCTGTAAGCAAATGAATACTTAAATCTAACGTAAAAACAAGCGAAAATCACGAAAATCACACTCAAGAAGAAAAATTTATATTTGGGGCTACCAAAATTACTTCTACGCAATAGTTAAAAGTATTTCTTTCTGGTATCTGTGAAGATATTGCTGCGGTTTCAACGAAAAATGTATTTTGAATATTCCCAGAAATCTAGTTATACGCAAATTACATTTAACTTTTACGTGGAAGTAATTCTGGTAGCCCAAAATATAAATTTTTCTCTATGCTTAACAAGTCTAAAATTTAGTACTAAATATGAGTTTGTTACTTAACAAACTCATATAACAGCTGTGACGGCAATATTATAATGGAGGAGATACGCAGGAGCCATGGGAGATTCCTGTCTAATTTGTCATAGTTTCTCAACGAAAACGTAGAGATTTGTCTCAGAATAGACAGGAAATCTCCCATGATATCTGCGTAACTCCGCCACTATAAGCCCGATTCTAAGAGTGACTTTCGTCATGTTTTAGTGTACTTATCGTCATTTTGACAGGTTTTTATGTTAGAATCAACTCTTCAATCGCCTGTAGCAAAAGTTTGCAAGAGTCCCACTATTTGTCTCTAGCTCTCTCTGTAGCGAGTTGGACGGAGGAAATTTATCATAATTATTATAGGTAGATAGGAATCTCCCATGTGACCTGCGGATAACATAACTACGCCATGATGCCTTTAACTTTAAAGTCACTTTGGGAGTTTATTAGTGACTTTCGTGAATTTGAAGTCTACTCGTCGCCATTTTCGTTCGTTTCCACGCGATGGTTTAACTTTATATCCAAAATCGCAGAACAGCAAAAGTTAGCTAGATCCCCATTGTCAAAGGAACACTGCGACTCGAAAACCCACTCTCGATTTCCTATTCCTTTCGGAGTCCGAACTTCCATTGATGATACTTTGCGGTTTCTACTCACCCCCCCCCCCCCCCCCATCACACCCTCCCATCCCCTCCCACACACGATTTAAAATTCATGTTAACATCTTCGAAAGAGAGAATGCTATAGTCCGTTTTTTTTTTTTTTTTTTTTTTTTTTTTCCAGTTGCATCACTCAATCGCTTTTTTCATCGCCCGGGGTTAACCGCAAACATTCCCGACTCATCGCGGACATCCATCTTCCTGTCTCTCTTCTTTTTCAACTCCTTCCCCCTCCCCCACTTTCTCCTCCACCTCTTCCTCCTTCCCACTCCTACTCCCGCTTCTCTCCACCTATCCTATCTTTCTTTACCTCTCTCCCAATCCCTGTGTGCTTCCACCTTTTTGATGGTTGAGGATTTTTAATTGCAATTTTTTTTTTTTTTTTTTTACTCCCGTCGGCGATTTTTCGATACAGTTTATACTGCGCTTGACGACAAAGTAGAATCAGCCAATCATCAGCTTGTGTACAATCATGCATCAGCCAATGAGATGTGGGTAGTGTGACTAGTTGTCAGTGAAATCACAATGTGACGGCAAATGGTTTAGCCCCATCTTGTATCTATAGACCGGAACTAAGGTCCCGGTCCCTGGGGACTTTAACCGGAACCATACAACGGACAAGGCATGGTCAGATATAGGAGTTTCTCTCTCTCTCTCTCTCTCTCTCTCTCTCTCTCTCTCTCTCTCTCTCTCTCTCTCTCTCTCTCACTTTGACCATTTAAACACATGTATAAGACAAAGATAGCAGAGGGGGCCATCACGTAACTTTGCGGCTTCTATCTCCGTCCTTTTCTAACGCACACGATTAAATGGCAGGAGAGAGAGAGAAAAACAAAGTCCTGTATCTGCTTATGTGTCGAAGTAGACTACGGTGGTCGGTGGTATGACTAGAATGGGTGAGTATAAATTCAGAGTCACTGGCGGCTCCAGGAAATGGTATTTCTATCTCTCTCCCTGGCCACTTGAATGCACGTGATAGAGAAGGATAGAAGATGGGGCGAAGATCACGTGACTGCCCCTGATCTATCTTTTTCTTACACACGCGTTCAAATGGGAGAAAAGAGAGAAGGATAGATTCCTGGATCCGCCAATGTCCAGTGTTGCCAAAGACTTTCCTATAAATTACAAATGTTCAGTATATTACTTCAAATGGGAAAAAGCAGATAATTAGCCGAAAAATGGCAACCGTGTATACATCTATCTCCTTATAAATTAATAACTATCTCTCCGTCCGCATAAACTGTTTTTACGGTCGATAAAAGAAAAGACACTGATAAGGTAAAAACCGAGGGCAATGATAAATGGTTTCCTCGAATGAGAAGAGTTTGGAATATAGATTCTATGAAGTCATCAATGGCCGAGAAAAATGAACATGCTAGAAAAATGGATTTTTTTCCTGAAAATGACAGTTTTATTGAAACAAAAGAGTAAAAATGAGTTTAAAATCTTACTCAATTTGGTGCGGACCGGGCTCAACATTAAGTAATGGATTTACATAGCTAATTACCTGCAACAGAATCGAAACAAACCTCGCATTTAAATTTGTGACAAAAAATTTAAAATTCAGACATTTCATTTCATATTATATGTATATAAGTTTCACGCCGAACTTACACCAGTTCGGTCAGTTCCAGTCCGGTCCAACTGTTCCTGTACTTATTTAACTTGGAATCCTTACTCTCCGAGGAGAGAACCGAACCATTTCATTGCCGACTCCGACACCCCATTCAAAATGTTCATGGCAGAGAAAACCGCGCACTCTCCGGACGACCGATCTCCGACTTGACTGATGTCTTCTTTTTCGCCGAGCGAGACGAGAAACCCATTTCTTCGGACAAGGATCTAACTTTGACGAGATTGATTTAAGACCCCGCTCGCAAAACTTTATGATCGGGATGCGGGAACGGAACGTTGGGAAAGAGGAAAAAAGGGAAGGGAAAAGTGCGCGCGATTTGGATTTGTGGAATTAAGGAACGACGCGACGCACTATGGTTTTGAAATTATAAAAAAGTGGCAAAAAATCAATGAAATAAAAGGTCAGTGGCGAGGCGTGCGATTTGGCAACGTTCCTTTTTCCCATTTAAACACATTAGAAAGGTCGAAATGCCTGGTCATCGCCGATGACCAAAGCTTTCGATTTTTTGTGTGAATTCAAATGGAGAAAATACATTGTTGCCAAATATCACCCCTCGCCACTATAAAAAGTAATCAAAAATAATCGTTTTATACCATTTAAGCTAAATTTAGGACTTCCCAGTGAGATTTCAAGTTTTAATTATTTGTTAAAAGTAAAGCATTGAAATCTTTAATTAGGTATGCGCCATTAAATGTTGCAAAGATTGATGCAGTTGTTTCTTTGTCAAAAAGATTACCCAAGACATTTTTTGAAACGAAATTTTCAAATTTAATTTCTTCTTAAATTAATGTTTTTTTTCCTAGATAATAAATACTACTTTGGTAAACACGTTCAGTATTGTAGATAATTAAAACGAAGATGTACAATCTTTGCAACAACTGATGGCGCATTGTATATTCCAACGCTTCAAGTGTTTCACTGTACATAGATAGAGAATCTACGAGTAATAGTAAAAGTTTAAATCAAGTTGTGTTCAAGAAAATTTGACAACACATTAGCTGCGTGGTTTTAGAAAGAGGGGGGGGGGGAGAAAACCATTTAATTATTCATCTACGTCAGTGGCGTGTTGTGTATTATGCCAACGCTTTGTTGTGTCCATTTAAACCCATGTAAAAGGTCGAATGCAAGGGTGTTTACCGCGCACCGATAGTTTGATTTTTTCATGGGTTTAAATGGACACAATGCAACGTTGTCAAATTGCATGCTACACCACTGATCTGCGTCCACTGTGCAAAAAGAGGGTGGTTGGGAAAAATGGTGTAGGGCGGTACACATTTTTCCCCGGTGCGCAAGCAGACTTAAAATCAAAAATCTAATTATGCCGAAGATTGCGCGGTCTAAGGATGCGAGGGGGACCCCCCGGGGTCCGCTGCGGCCCCCGCCTCGGAGGTGCATTCGTTCATTACTGATCCGCGTGTGAAAAAACCAAGGGCTTATTAACCAGGGGTTTTTATGACAGGGCCCGGGCCCCAAAGAGAGAAGCGCACTCAGCGTGATCGAAGGCAGGCCCCCCTGGCTCCCGATGCAATGGAGCGGCGCGCAATGTGTTCTATGGAGTCTTTAAGGACGCCCGCAACTTCAGAGGATGGTTGCCACATCTCAGGACGATACCTAAAGGATTGCCATCGGAAAATCCAGCAATATGGCAACAATATTATTCCTTCATTTCATTCCATGCAAAACAATCGAGTCGATAGTGAAAGCGGCGCGCGGCGCTTCACCTGCAATCGATTGTTAAACATAGATTCAAATGGAGTGTAAACATTGTTGCCAAATTGAACGACGCCGCTGTCTAGCAACCGTGCCGTTTCCCTCTCTTTGGGCATTTGAACGCACAAGTTTTACATTAATGGGGCTGTTGCACACTTTTGCTATTCGTGAATTAATAGTCACTTCTGGTGTAAAAACCTCCTAATATAACAATATATCGAAGTTTTCATGCATACATAATGTAATCAACGAATTTTGCTCCACCAAACCAAAAAACCGAAAATAAAATAGAATGTGTAAGTACTTATTGTGTATACCACTAGAAGGTCATTAATGCCGCTCGAACAAAACTTATTGACTTCTCAATTCAATGAAAATTATCCAAAATAATGGAGAATCCTTGTGAAAAGGCAAATGCTATTCAATTTACTGTTGAAGCAAGATTCGATCCAATTTTGATCATGACGTCATCACTAAAAAGCTCGATCGCACTTCACTGATTTCGTACAAACCTTTCCATCCTTTTTTAACCTATTTTCTCGATAAGGCACGGTATGTAGTATAATTGAAAAGACGTGAAACATGCGTACTAACGCAGAAACGCTCGACAGATAAAATGATAGATGAACACAGATAAGGAAGAGCATAATTTAAATAGATACCACATGTCGCAGTATGTCTTAACTGAATTATCGCCTTGCCTCGTCTCTCGCTGTGCTTCGTTGCGCTCGCTTGGGTTCGCATTAATAGGTGCGCGCGTGGGAGCAATGTTACGGTTTTTGGTTCTTTTTTCGAAAACTGGAACCAGATCCCTGTACGAACTTATACGAATAACGGACTAAAAGGACCAATTTTAAGCAGATATAGGCACCTGTAGTGACGTTAAGTGGCGGCTCGTTCAATGGGGCTGTTGCACACTTTTGCGATAAGCGATTTAATAGTCGACTCTGGTGTAAAAACCTCGAAAAATAACGATGGCAACACTATAAAAACTTCCGAAATCCACTCCTAAACTCAATGAACGCTTTTATTTGGACGAGCGCACTATGGTCTGGGAACCCACATTTGTGGCCTTAAATCAGGGAATGACCAGATCTTCTTGAAATTTGGGGTATTTATGTTTTTTGGGTCGCTGAACACGAATTTGAAAGAATTTTTTGCAAAAATTTCAAATCCAAGATGGCGGCAGCCAGAGGTGGCTCGTGAAATCTGGTAACTATGTTTTTTGCCATTTATTTTATTCACAAGTCGATTCTTGGTGAAGCAACAGAGGATTTCTCCACCATAAATCGATTATTTTACATTGGTTTGGATGGAAAAATGCGTTGTTGCCAAATTTCACGAGACGTGACTCTCTGAAGTCATACTTATCGGCGGCCATCTTTGATTTGGGAATTTTGAAAAACTAATATAAAAAATGAATCCAGCGACCCAAAAAACCTCCATCCGCCGAGTTTCAATGAATTTCATCAATTATTGGCGGAGCAACAAAATTTTTTGTAGAATCGAAAGTCGGAAAACCCTATTTTTGGCCTAGATTTGAAACTTTGTGCGGTCATAACTCTTGAACGAAACGTTTCTCGGCATCGCGGTTTGCGCCATCTGAAAGCTTATAGAATCAGCTTTTTTCGCAAAAGTTCTTTCTTCAGATTCCTTCATTGCACATATTTTTCAAACTCAAAAAACAAATTTCGAAAACTTCAAAAATCAAAAAAATGGCAAAATAAGACTCAAATATTTTTTAAACTAAACATTATAGCACATCAATCGAAAGATCTTTAAAATACGCATCTTTTGGCGCAAAGTTCACGTCAATATCTCTCATTTTTAATTTGCCTCATTCTCTATATACTATCACTTCGGCGCCACATTTGAACTGATTTATCAAAAAAAAATCGATTTACTGATATTAGAGTGAAAATATATTATAAGTCTGCACCAGTCTGCAGCAGGGCTTTAATGATCTGAATAGAGGGGAGTATGAGGAACATTTTGAGACTATACAGAGCTCTTCATGTATCTTCAATTTTTTTAAAACGTTACTTAAAGTTTTAGTCAAGTGTTTTTTTTCTTCTCAGAGGTAGCACATTTGAAGCTCAAAACCAAGGATAAGAAATAATAATAGGTTAATGACGCTAAAATAGGTGAAAAGAACTTTCTTTTGGCTTCCAGATCCATGCTTGTTTGTTATTATTGTGTTTTCCATGCCGCCACAATAACACTTTAAACGTAAATGACACATCATCCAAGTTCATGGTTTGTTTACTTACCTTCGAGGTGCGTATGTTTGCGATGAGATAGCTGACCGGTAGAGCAATCAGATAAGATGATACTAGCCGTTCTAAGTACCTCAGATAGTGTAGATTACGATAACATTCAAAGTGAAGATGTTTTCTGAAATTCATTTTTTCGATTTTATGCCAAAAATACGAGTTTTCAAACCATAGTGGAGCGGAATGGTGGCTGAGGGCAGTAATAATGGGAGATTCCCATCTAAAAATACTGTGACTCCATCAAGAAGTGCTCAATAAAAGACGACTTTCATTTGACACCGATGTCACCATATGTGTCACGGTACTGTTCATCGGGTTCTGGATCACTATATACTCTCATGACTAATTGCTATGCGATCCTTATCAGCATAGAGAGAGTGACGAAATTAAGATATAGGAATCTCTCATACTGCCCAATGCCAACAATCAACAATCGATTGTTGGTGAAACGCTTTACTCTTGAATCGATTGCTTTACATGAAATTAAATGAAGGGATATCACTGATACCAAAGTTGAACGAGCCACTACTGAGGGACGTTTTTTCTTTTATTTTTGCATATTAATTTTCTTTCTAAAGAACCGATGGTACAGTTCTAAAAAAAAAAAAAAAAAAAAAAAAAAAAAAAAAAAAAAAAACTTTTACAAACCTCATCGAAGTTCATTTGTTGATTCTCTTTCAATAAAATTAAAATACGTAGAGAAATGTTAAAACGTTACGTGATGGAGTGAATGCCGTTTGAAACTGGAATGGCTCATGTACATCGGACTTGAGACTTCACTCGTGGCTAAATTAGTTCACTCCCCCCCCCCAATCTTCTCTCTCTCGCCGTTTCTTTTACCCCAGTTCCCAGACTCCCTTTTTTAAATAAAAGTTTCAGAGCCAGTGCTCTCGCACTGGCAGGCTTTTACGTCAAGTATAGAAAGTGAGAGAAGTAAACGGGAAATCGTCAATCATAAAGGATTAAAACTACTACTTCGGAGAAAGTATTCGAACAGATTTTGTTTCAAACTAATAGGAATAGATGAGAGAAATGAGTTAATTTTCATTTCACGATCTACAATGTGTATTACAAAGCAGTCTGCAAATAAAAGAGTGAGTTGGTATACTTTTAAACCCATAATAGACGGTTTTAGTGCGAGGTCACGTGAAGCGTTGAAATATATTAATGAGGTATGGGCCATCAGTTTTGCAAAGATTGTCTGGCGTGCGCATTTTTGCTTCATTATCTAACATACTGAGTGTGTTTACCAAAGCGGGGTTTTACTGGGAAAATCATTAATTAAGGTGATTCCATGGCACGTGACCAAGGCGATCGATTAGTCGATCGATCAATGTTGTTCGATTTATCGTATCGAACAACGGATTACGAATTCGCATATAGTTACGTCCTTATTTTCCGGGTTCGAGCATCCAAACTTAACAGATATCTTTGTTGGTCTACAACCAGGTGTTGACAATCCTGGTTTTACAAAAAAAAATCCACGGAGTCCGGGAAATGATCATTCACACTGATCGACTAATCGATCGCCTTGGTCACGTGCCATGGAATCACCTTAAAAGAGATGTTTGATATAAAAATTTCGTTTCGCTGGACGTCATGAGTAATCTGTTTGATGAAAAAACAACTGCACAATCATTGCAACGTGCTGAAGTGCTGAATTGAACCCTTTTTTATAGTTAAAAGTATAAATGGACACCACTTAAAAACCGTC
>VMOF01000001.1:37547505-37858032 GCA_011764245.1 Trialeurodes vaporariorum
CTCCTCAACGATTTTTTTTAAACGTTTCACATATAGTCTTTCAAATAATTTCCCAATACTAGGGGCAATGAGATGGGCCCTATAGGAGGACGCTTCGTTAGGCGGCTTCCCAGCTTTGTGTATCATTATTACTTCAGCTTGCTTCCAGGCTGAAGGAATGTGCTCAAGTCGCGTGACAGCATTATAAATCTGGACCAATTTCATTATTCCTCGAACCGGAAGCTCTTTCAGAATACCACCGGTGATACCATCGAGCCCTGGCGCTTTTTTTACCCTGACACGATATTTAATTTCGTTTTTGACTTCGTCCGGAGAAAAAGTTTCAATTTTAACAGACTCTAAGGGATTTGATTTTTCAAATTCCTCCTCGATGTTCAGTTGTTCCGGCCCTTCAGGAGGGTTTGGAATAAAAACTGTGGCTAAATGTTCACAAAAGACATTTGCTTTTTCATCTGGACTTTTAGCCCAGCGATTATCCGCCATTTTGAGAGGGGGTGAGTGGCTGGATGGTTTTTTGAGGTATTTGATAGCTTTCCATAATGAATAATCTGTATTCCGATCAGCCGAAAGTCCACTAAGGTATCTCTCGGTCCTTTCGTTGCGCATCACGGCAAGCCGACGTTTTAGCTGATTAGACAGTCTGTTAAAATTGGACTTGTCATCCGGATGTCGAGTCATATGCCACTTGTTTCTGGCTTTTCTCCTCTCTTTTATCATGTCCAAAATATCATTAGGCATCCTAAAGCTGTGACTCACCATCTTGACTGTGGGAGTCGCTATTTGAGCCGCACTCTTCACATTTGCAGCGAAAATTTCTGCTTCTTTATCTAGTACTTCAGTGGAGTCTATGGGTGCCCCTAATAGATAGATGGTTGGTATATGGTCATTTTAGCGTTAAATTTGTCAGTATCGACTTTCCCTAATGGTATAATTAACGCGGCTCAATTTTAACCAATGATTAGGTAGTCAAATCTTTCTGGGTACAATCAAATAAATCCTGTGGACCATTCAGAGAGAGAGACGTTGCTACACCATTTTTGAACTTCAACGGAAACCATATTGGACTGAAAGTGGATTTTAGCCTTTGGAAAAGAAGTTGAATATCAAAATCAAGGGCTCAGATGATTAATCATCCATAATAGTAAAACCAGCCATTAATCGTCATGATAGATTAAAACGGGTATTCTATTGAATTTTTAATGTTCCCGATTCAAACATAAACCCGCAATAAAAGGGGTTTAAGGTCAGTAAATGAAAAAATAATAAAATTGAAATAAACATAGGTTTTTTTTTTTCTCTCTGGGTTGACCGAATTCGGAATAGAGAATAAAGGTATGGCTATCGGTTATGCAAAATACTTGGATCTCTTGTTCAGTAGTCCCATTATTTATGCCATTTTGTCGTATATATATTTTGAAAGAGAGATAGGTGAAAAATAAATTCGATTTTATGCATGATAGGCCATAAACAAGACTTCAATAGAAACACGGGAGAGGGAGGGAACGCAATTTTTATGAGAAAGTGGCCTAGGATAATAAATTGTACCGGACTTCTAAGCAGATTAGTTCGCTTCCGAAGAATAAGAGCTAGGAATCAATATTATTCTCGCGGAGAGCCAGCTGGAACCATTTTGTGTGACACCAATAGTTTGAAAGTTCCGTCTCAAAATGGTTCGGTTTCTTTGTGTTGCGATCACCAGAATAAATTTTTTGTGCGGCGGATATATATGTTTCAGTGGCGTCGCGTGCAGTTTGCAACAATGTATTACATCCATTTAAACTCATGTAAAAGATCGAATTCAGGGGGTGCACAGTGCACAAGGAAAATTCGATATATTTAACGAGTTTAAACGGAGCTGTTGCATTGTTGCCAGATGGCACGCGACGCCACTGATATGTTTGCCGGCAATGACTTCGTGCGGTCATCGAAAAATGCCTTATTATTGAGCACTGTTGAGCTTGCTGCAGATATCAAAAGGAGTTCCTTTGTAATGGGGTACTTGATAACTTTTGCTGTATAAGCAAATGAATACTTAAATCTAACGTAAAAACAAGCGAAAATCACGAAAATCACACTCACGAAGAAAAATTTATATTTGGGGCTACCGAAATTACTTCTACGCAATAGTTAAACGTATTTCTGGTATCTGTGAAGATATTGCTGGTTTCAACGAAAAATGTATTTTGAATATTCCCAGAAATCTAGTTATGCGCAAATTACATTTAACTATTACGTGGAAGTAATTCTGGTAGCCCAAAATATAAAATTTTCTCTATGCTTTTAACAAGTCTAAAATTTAGTACTAAATATGAGTTTGTTACTTAACAAACTCATATAACAGCTGTAACGGCAATATTATAATGGAGGAGATACGCAGGAGCCATGTGAAATTCCTGCCTAATTTGTCAGTTTCTCAACGAAAACGTAGAGATTTGTCTCAGAATAGACAGGAATCTCCCATGATACCTGCGTAACTCCGCCACTATAAGCCCTATTCTAAGACTGAATTTCGTCATGTTTTAGTGTACTTATCGTCATTTTGACAGGTTTTTATGCTAGAATCAACTCTTCAATCGCCTGTAAGTTTGCAAGAGTTCCACTATTTGTCTCTAGCTCTCTTTGTAGCGAGTTGGACGGAGGAAATTTATCATAATTACTATAGGTAGATAGGAATCTCCCATGTGACCTGCGGGTAACATAACTACGCCATGATGCCTTTAACTTTAAACTCACTTTGGGAGTTGATTAGTGACTTTCGTGAATTTTAAGTCTACTCGTCGTCATTTTCGTTCGTTTTCACGCGATGGTTTAACTTTATATCCAAAATCGCAGAACAGCAAAAGGTACCTAGATCCCCATTGTCAAAGGAACACTGCGACTCGAAAACCCACTCTCGATCTCCTATTCCTTTCGGAGTCCGAACTTCCATTGATGATACTTTGCGGTTTCCACTCACTCCCCCCCCCCCTAGGGTGGATCATTTTTGACCTTTTTTCAGCTAGGGGAAAGGGCTAGTGCGGAATGGTTGCCTTTTGGTGTCAAATGAATGCACGTTCAACCGTTTTGGATTTGGTCAATATTTAGTGGTGCCGGAATGACCTTGAAATTTGACGATTTTTCGAAAAACGGCAAAAAATGACGGTTTTTCAGTCACAGCGCCTTCAAAATGAGAGATAGGCAAAATCGGTTTCATGGAGCGAGTAGCAAATTTAATTTTGCATCGAAACTGTCCCCACCATTTTTTGCCTAGGACCACTCATTTGGCGGGAAAATTGAAAAATCGGCGCTAAAGCGAGGAAACTCCAAAATCGACCGATTTCACGTTTATAGCGGAAAAACTGCGATTTACGGCAAAACCTTTGGTTTAAATGAAAAATTGTAAGAGTAAAAATTTGTTGTAAATTAAATTTTCAACAAGTTTTGTCTCTTATGATTTAACGATTGGGCCAACGGTCAACGCGTTAACACGTGTAACGTAACTAAAATGGTGATCAAGAGGCGGTAACATACCTACAACCAGCAGCGTTTTTACCAGTGGCGTCGCCTGCAATCGGGCAACGCTGCATTCCGTTCATTTAAACTCATGTAAAATATCGATTAGAGGGATTGAACTCTGCACCGAAAATAGTTCGATCTCTTACACGTGCTTAAATGCACGAAATAAGATGTTGCCGAATTGCATTCCACACCACTGATGCTTTCATTTAAATGAAAGCAGCTCTTAGCGTTACCCAGAACTCATTCGTGGCGGTGGCTGCTTCGCGATTTCCTCCCATTCCCTCCCTCCTCCCAACCATGTGAGGAAATGGTTATTAGCCAGATGATCGGATTTTGGTACAGATTTGATCAGATCCTTAACACTTCGATGAGAAAGCATCATAGTTGAGTTGTTTTTCAACAGACTCAAATAGTGAGACGTGGAGACGGCACGATGTAGTATGTCCCATGCGATGACGTCATCACTAATTGAGTCTACTGGAGGAGGAGGGTCCTGCTTTCAAATAATCATTTAAATCTTTCGTGGGTGCAGATGTGTCCACTTTCGATAGTTTACGCGCGAACAATCTGGACCGAATGAAACCATCGTGCGCTTCCGGGCCACAAACTGTGGACGAGGCTTCGGTGACCAGTTTTACTGCTCGTTCCACAGCTTGGATATGACACGGAAAGTTATCTATTCTTTTGTCTTCGGAAGAAATCAACTGTTTCAGATATTCATCCGAGACATGTGAATGTGGGTGGATTCCAGCTAATGGGAGAAAACGGGTTCCCAAAAAAGTTAAAATTGAATCTCATGATATCGTATGAAGGAACATTTTTTACCATCTTGAAACCATAATCTGTACGATAAAATATCGTGCAGCGCTCGTTTATATGGTTTCGAAATGAACTGCGGGCTTTAATACGGAAAAATACGTTTTGATGTCAGTCTGGTATTAATGCATGTTTAACAAAGGTCCTACAACCCAATTACCAAAAAAATGTGAACATTTTTAAAACACTGTTGTCGAAGGCAAAGTTTAAGAGTTAGCAAGTCAAATGGCTCAATTCCTAGGCAATTTTTATATTATTTTGAGCTTCCAGCCTGTTAAATTGCCGTATTTTTATTGCAGGTTTGAGTTTTTGGGTAGAAAAAGTTCATACCTGCCACGAAAACAATTAAGATGGTGTATGAATAACTCTGAATATGTTTCATAACTTGTCATATAGAGCCAAATGTCAGCCTGGTAATGGTATTTAGGAAAGGTTGAAGCCATCCTCAGTCTGGTGACGTTTTTTTTTTTTTTTTTTTTTTTTTTTTTTCCTCAAAACCTAAGACAAAATGTGTACTCCAGCATTTTTTCCTAATGTTTCATCATTTCTTTCTTTTTCGCACAGTTTTCTCTGACTCGTCATTTCTTTTTTGCCTCTTCGCAGTCTGCCAACCACTACGACGACGTCACCAGACTGACCGTTGGAATGACCGTCACCAGACTGACATTTGCCGATTTCGAATTTTTTCCACCAACTTATGGTACCAAAATGAAACAAAACATTGAGGAAAGGTTGGGAAAGGTTGAGGAAAGGTTAAAACTTTAGGGAAAAAATGCTTAAGCACATGTTTCGTCACACGTTCGTCGTTCCGAGATAAAAAGCCGTCACCAGACTGACAGTGAATAAGTGTGACACTCCAAAAATCAGTAAACAAAGTGAAATCTCGCCTGAAATAAAAAAAAATATGATGACTTACCAAGTACTTGCCGGCTTGGTACCTCCTTTTACTCCAAATATTTTTTCCTAATGAGCCGTCTAGGCCGGGCTACCTGAATTTTGGCCTTGAAGGAAAATGCACTGCGTCACCATACTGACCGAAAACTGAGTTACACACTTTGAGTCCAGATTTGGTATCATATGATACAAGGCTGAAAAGAGGCCTGGGGTTTTTTTTGTGACGGTTTGAAACTTCAACTTCCCCTAAATTACACTTCACCAGACTGACATTTTGACTATAAAACAGGGTATAAAATATATTCAGTTAGTCATATACTCTCTCGAATTTTTTCGTAGCACTTACCTATGAACTTTTTCTATACGAAAAATCAAACCTGGAATGAAAATGCGATGATTTGACTGACAGGCAGCTCAAACCCCTCTTATCTCGCATTAGCTGAAATCCACCCATTTATAGGTGGCGAAGATATTTTCTCAGTCTTCCAATATTGATCAACTTGGTGTAGTGAGTAGCAGAAAGATTATATTTTGGCACAGCAAAATCTCTGGGACGTTTATGGTTTTTTTTTTCATCGTTTGGGATGTCAGGTTTTTCACCAGTACCAATGTCTCTAAAAACAGCTTTTGCTATCTCTGCGGCTGCTCGATCGGATACTCCTACTTTATCACATGCGAGAGCGAGGTGATAGGCTCTCGCTGCTTTCATTTAAATGAAAGCATCAGTGGTGTGGAATGCAATTCGGCAACATCTTATTTCGTGCATTTAAGCACGTGTAAGAGATCGAACTATTTTCGGTGCAGAGTTCAATCCCTCTAATCGATATTTTACATGAGTTTAAATGAACGGAATGCAGCGTTGCCCGATTGCAGGCGACGCCACTGGTAAAAACGCTGCTGGTTGTAGGTATGTTACCGCCTCTTGATCACCATTTTAGTTACGTTACACGTGTTAACGCGTTGACCGTTGGCCCAATCGTTAAATCATAAGAGACAAAACTTGTTGAAAATTTAATTTACAACAAATTTTTACTCTTACAATTTTTCATTTAAACCAAAGGTTTTGCCGTAAATCGCAGTTTTTCCGCTATAAACGTGAAATCGGTCGATTTTGGAGTTTCCTCGCTTTAGCGCCGATTTTTCAATTTTCCCGCCAAATGAGTGGTCCTAGGCAAAAAATGGTGGGGACAGTTTCGATGCAAAATTAAATTTGCTACTCGCTCCATGAAACCGATTTTGCCTATCTCTCATTTTGAAGGCGTTGTGACTGAAAAACCGTCATTTTTTGCCGTTTTTCGAAAAATCGTCAAATTTCAAGGTCATTCCGGCACCACTAAATATTGACCAAATCCAAAACGGTTGAACGTGCATTCATTTGACACCAAAAGGCAACCATTCCGCACTAGCCCTTTCCCCTAGCTGAAAAAAGGTCAAAAATGATCCACCCTCCCCCCCCCCCCCATCACACCCTCCAATCCCCTCCCACACACGATTTAAAATTCATGTTAACATCTTCGAAAGAGAGAATGTGCTATAGTCCGATTTTTTTTTTTTTTTTTTTTTTTTTTTTTTTTTTTTTTTTTTTTTTTTTTTTTTCCAGTTGCATCACTCAATCGCTTTTTTCATCGCCCGGGGTTAACCGCAAACATTCCCGACTCATCGCGGACATCCATCTTCCTGTCTCTCTTCTTTTTCAACTCCTTCCCCCTCCCCCACTTTCTCCTCCACCTCTTCCTCCTTCCCACTCCTACTCCCGCTTCTCTCCACCTATCCTATCTTTCTTTACCTCTCTCCCAATCCCTGTGTGCTTCCACCTTTTTGATGGTTGAGGATTTTTAATTGCAATTTTTTTTTTTTTTTTTTTTTTTTTTTTTTTTTTTTTTTTTTTACTCCCGTCGGCGATTTTTCGATATAGTTTATACTGCGCTTGACGACAAAGTAGAATCAGCCAATCATCAGCTTGTGTACAATCATGCATCAGCCAATGAGATGTGGGTAGTGTGACTAGTTGTCAGTGAAATCACAATGTAACGGCAAATGGTTTAGCCCCATCTTGTATCCATAGACCGGAACTAAGGTCCCGGTCCCTGGGGACCTTAACCGGAACCATACAATGGACAAGGCATGGGCAGATATAGGAGTTTGTCACTCTCTCTCTCTCTCTCTCTCTCTCTCTCTCTCTCTCTCTCTCTCTCTCTCTCTCTCTCTCTCTCTCTCTTCTCTCTCTCTCCCTCTTCTCTCTTCTCTCTCTCTCTTTAACCATTTAAACACATGTATAAGACAAAGATAGCAGAGGGGGCCATCACGTAACTTTTGCTTCTATCTCCGTCCTTTTCTAACGCACACGATTAAATGGCAGGAGAGAGAGAAAAACAAAGTCCTGTATCTGCTTATGTGTCGAAGTAGACTACGGTGGTATGACTAGAATGGGTGAGTATAAATTCAGAGTCACTGGCGGCTCCAGGAAATGGTATTTCTATCTCTCGCCGTAGTCACTTGAATGCACGTGTTAGAGAAGGATAGAAGATGGAGCGAAGATCACGTGACTGCCCCTGATCTATCTTTTTCTTACACACGCGTTCAAATGGGAGGAAAGAGAGAAGGATAGATTCCTGGATCCGCCAATGTCCAGTGTTGCCAAAGACTTTCCTATAAATTACAAATGTTCAGTATATTACTTCAAATGGGAAAAAGCAGATAATTAGCCGAAAAATGGCAACCGTGTATACATCTATATCCTTATAAATTAATGACTATCTCTCCGTCCGCATAAACTGTTTTTACGGTCGGTAAAAAAAAAGACACTGATAAGGTAAAAACCGAGGGCAATGATAAATGGTTTCCTCGAATGAGAAGAGTTTGGAATATAGATTCTATGAAGTCATCAAAGGCCGAGAAAAATGAACATGCTTGAAAAATTGATTTTTTTTTCCTGAAAATGACAGTTTTATTGAAACAAAAGAGTCAAAATTAGTTTAAAGTCTTACTCAATTTGGTGCGGACCGTGCTCAACATTAAGTAATGGATTTACACAGCTAATTACCTGCAACAGAATCAAAAACAAACCTCGCATTTAAATTTGTGACAAAAAATTTAAAATTCAGACATTTCATTTCATATTATATGTATACAGGGTGTCCGAGAAATGAGTTCACACTTTTGCTGTGAGCGCCTGGTTGATTGTAAAAATCTGAAAAATTCAGGAATAATCTATGACCCCTAAGCGACTTCAGAGAAAATATCGGGGGGCTCCCACCCCCCTTAAGGGGGGGCGTAGGCCCCAAAATGTACCCCGTGTTGCCAATATATCGCATATTTCAAATGGCAGGGGGTATTTTTTATTTCATCATTCAAAAGAGCTCAAAAAACTGAGTAATTTCGTTTTTTCAGATTTTCGGTAGCCCCTCTCAAAACAAAATGGCGGCCAAATAGCTACCCCATACTTTAGAGGCCCACAACTTCAGTTTGAATCAATATTTCTTCAAAAACTAAAATTTTTCTGAATCCTCAGAACGTCCTCTTTCCAATGATGTGCCACACTTTATCATTTGGTGGAAAAAAAATGGGGCGCGGAGCCCCCCCAAAAATTTTTGAGTTTGGGGGGCTGTAGCTCAAAAAAAACAAATGTAAAGGGGGGTCGTGTTGTACATCAAGCGAAAGGTCTTAAAAAAAGGAAGAATTTGGCGCAAACCCGAAGTCGCTACAATGCGTCTATTCAAAATGGCGGCCATTTAACCATTTGGGGGTGGGGGACCGTCCCCCCCAAATAAAATCCCTCCATCGAGTGATACACCAATCGAAAGGTCTTGGAAAGAGAAAGAGAATGGCGCAAACCGGACGTCAATACGATGCTTGCATCCAAAATGGCGGACGGTCAAAGTTTTTTGGCTTATGACCCTGCAGGCCTATAGCCAAAAAACTTTCACCGGCTGCCATTTTGGATGCAAGCATCGTATTGACGTCCGGTTTGCGCCATTCTCTTTCTCTTTCCAAGACCTTTCGATTGGTGTATCACTCGATGGAGGGATTTTATTTGGGGGGGACGGTCCCCCACCCCCAAATGGTTAAATGGCCGCCATTTTGAATAGACGCATTGTAGCGACTTCGGGTTTGCGCCAAATTCTTCCTTTTTTTAAGACCTTTCGCTTGATGTACAACACGACCCCCCTTTACATTTGTTTTTTTTGAGCTACAGCCCCCCAAACTCAAAAATTTTTGGGGGGGCTCCGCGCCCCATTTTTTTTCCACCAAATGATAAAGTGTGGCACATTATTGGATAGAGGACGTTCTGAGGATTCAGGAAGTTTTTAGTTTTTGAAAAAATATTGATTCAAACTGAAGTTGTGGGCCTCTAAAGTATGGGGTAGCTATTTGGTCGCCATTTTGTTTTGAGAGGGGCTACCGAAAATCTGAAAAAACGAAATTACTCAGTTTTTTGAGCTCTTTTGAATGATGAAATAAAAAATACCCCCTGCCATTTGAAATATGCGATATATTGGCAACACGGGGTACATTTTGGGGCCTACGCCCCCCCTTAAGGGGGGGTGGGAGCCCCCCGATATTTTCTCTGAAGTCGCTTAGGGGTCATAGATTATTCCTGAATTTTTCAGATTTTTACAATCAACCAGGCGCTCACAGCAAAAGTGTGAACTCATTTCTCGGACACCCTGTATAAGTTTCACGCCAAACTTACACCAGTTCGGTCCGTTCCAGTCCGGCCCAACTGTTCCTGTACTTATTTAACTTGCAATCCTTACTCTCCGAGGAGAGAACCGAACCATTTCATTGCCGACTCCGACACCCCATTCAAAATATTCATGGCAGAGAAAACCGCGCGCTCTCCGGACGACCGATCTCCAACTGGACTGATGTCTTCTTTTTCGCCGAGCGAGACGAGAAACCCATTTCTTCGGACAAGGATCTAACTTTGACGAGATTGATTTAAGACCCCGCTCGCAAAACTTTATGATCGGGACGCGGGAACGGAACGTTGGGAAAGAGGAAAAAAGGGAAGGGAAAAGTGCGCGCGATTTGGATTTGTGGAATTAAGGAACGACGCGACGCACTATGGTTTTGAAATTATAAAAAAGTGGCAAAAAATCAATGAAATAAAAAGTCAGTGGCGAGGCGTGCGATTTGGCAACGTTCCTTTTTCCCATTTAAACACATTAGAAAGGTCGAAATGCCGGGTCATCGCCGATGACCAAAGCTTTCGATTTTTTGTGTGAATTTAAATGGAGAAAATACATTGTTGCCAAATATCACCCCTCGCCACTGTAAAAAGTAATAAAAAATACTCGTTTTATATTAAGCTGAATTTAGGACTTCCCAGTGAGATTTCAAGTTTTAATTATTTGTTAAAAGTAAAGCGTTGAAATCTATAATTAGGTATGCGCCATTAAATGTTGCAAAGATTAATGCAGTTGTTTCTTTGTCAAAAAAGATTACCCAAGACATTTATTGAAATGAAATTTTCAAATTTAATTTCTTCTTAAATTAATGTTTTTTCCCCAGATAATAGTTACTACTTTGGTAAACACGTTCAGTATTGTAGATAATCAAAACGAAGATGTACAATCTTTGCAACAACTGATGGCACATTGTATATTCCAACGCTTCATATGTTTCACTGTACATAGATAGAGCATCTACGAGTAATAGTAAAAGTTTAAAAGTTGTGTTCAAGAAAATTTGACAACACATTAGCTGCGTGATTTTAAAAAGAGGGGGAAAAAAAGAAAACCATTTAATTCTTCATCTACGTCAGTTCAACGCTGTATTGTGTCCATTTAAACCCATGTAAAAGGTCGAATGCAGAGGTGTTTACCGCGCACCGATAGTTCGATTTTTTTCATGGGTTTAAACGGACACAATGCAACGTTGTCAAATTGCATGCTACACCACTGATCTGCGTCCACTGTGCAAAAAGAGGGTGGTTGGGGAAAATGGTGTAGGGCGGTACACATTTTTCCCCGATGCGCAAGCAGACTTAAAATCAAAATCTAATTATGCCAAAGATTGCGCGGTCTGGGGATGCGAGGGGGACCCCCCGGGGTCCACTGCGGCCTCCGCCTCGGAGGTGCATTCGTTCATTACTGATCCGCGTGTGAAAAAACCAAGGGCTTATTAACCAGGGGTTTTTATGACAGGGCCCGGGCCCCAAAGAGAGAAGCGCACTCAGCGTGATCGAAGGCAGGCCCCCCTGGCCCCCGATGCAATGGAGCGGCGCGCAATGTGTTCTATGGAGTCTTTAAGGACGCCCACAACTTCAGAGGATGGTTGCCACATCTCAGGACGGTACCTAAAGGATTGCCATCGGAAAATCCAGCAATATGGCAACCATATTATTTCTTCATTTCATTCCATGCAAAACAATCGAGTCGATAGTGAAAGCGGCGCGCGGCGCTTCACCTGCAATCGATTGTTAAACATAGATTCAAATGGAGTGTAAACATTGTTGCCAAATTGAACGACGCCGCTGTCTAGCAACCGTGCCGTTTCCCTCTCTTTGGGCATTTGAACGCACAAGTTTTACATTAATGGGGCTGTTGCACACTTTTGCTATTCGTGAATTAATAGTCACTTCTGGTGTAAAAACCTCCTAATATAACAATATATCGAAGTTTTCATGCATACATAATGTAATCAACGAATTTTGCTCCACCAAACCAAAATACCGAAAATAAAATAGAATGTGTAAGTACTTATTGTGTATACCACTAGAAGGTCATTAATGCCGCTCGAACAAAACTTATTGACTTCTCAATTCAATGAAAATTATCCAAAATAATGGAGAATCCGTGTGAAAAGGCAAATGCTATTCAATTTACTGTTGAAGCAAGATTCGATCCAATTTTGATCATGACGTCATCACTAAAAAGCTCGATCGCACTTCACTGATTTCGTACAAACCTTTCCATCCTTTTTAAACCTATTTTCTCGATAAGGCACGGTATGTAGTATAATTGAAAAGACGTGAAACATGCGTACTAACGCAGAAACGCTCGACAGATAAAATGATAGATGAACACAGATAAGGAAGGGCATAATTTAAATAGATACCACATGTCGCAGTATGTCTTAACTGAATTATCGCCTTGCCTCGTCTCTCGCTGTGCTTCGTTGCGCTCGCTTGGGTTCGCATTAATAGGTGCGCGCGTGGGAGCAATGTTACGGTTTTTGGTTCTTTTTTCGAAAACTGGAACCAGATCCCTGTGCGAACTTATACGAATAACGGACTAAAAGGACCAATTTTAAGCAGATATAGGCACCTGTAGTGACGTTAAGTGGCGGCTCGTTCAATGGGGCTGTTGCACACTTTTGCGATAAGCGATTTAATAGTCGACTCTGGTGTAAAAACCTCGAAAAATAACGATGGCAACACTATAAAAACTTCCGAAATCCACTCCTAAACTCAATAAACGCTTTTATTTGGACGAGCGGAATGGTGGCTGAGGGCAGTAATAATGGGAGATTCCCATCTAAAAATACTGTGACTCCATCAAGAAGTGCTCAATAAAAGACGACTTTCATTTGACACCGATGTCACCATATGTGTCACGGTACTGTTCATCGGGTTCTGGATCACTATATACTCTCATGACTAATTGCTATGCGATCCTTATCAGCATAGAGAGAGTGACGAAATTAAGATATAGGAATCTCTCATACTGCCCAATGCCAACAATCAACAATCGATTGTTGGTGAAACGGTTTACTCTTGAATCGATTGCTTTACATGAAATTAAATGAAGGGAAATCACTGATACCAAAGTTGAACGAGCCACTACTGAGGGACGTTTTTTCTTTTATTTTCGCATATTAATTTTCTTTCTAAAGAACCGATGGTACAGTTCTAAAAAAAAAAAAAAAAAAAAAAAAAAAAAAAAAAAAAAAAAAAAAAAAAAAACTTTTACAAACCTCATCGAAGTTCATTTGTTGATTCTCTTTCAATAAAATTAAAATACGTAGAGAAATGTTAAAACGTTACGTG
This sequence comes from Trialeurodes vaporariorum, assembly GCA_011764245.1. Taxonomy (NCBI): domain Eukaryota; kingdom Metazoa; phylum Arthropoda; class Insecta; order Hemiptera; family Aleyrodidae; genus Trialeurodes; species Trialeurodes vaporariorum. Next base: position 37,560,707 of record VMOF01000001.1, read on the forward strand.
ATGGAGTGAATGCCGTTTGAAACTGGAATGGCTCATGTACATCGGACTTGAGACTTCACTCGTGGCTAAATTAGTTCACTCCCCCCCCCCCAATCTTCTCTCTCGCCGTTTCTTTTACCCCAGTTCCCAGACTCCCTTTTTTAAATAAAAGTTTCAGAGCCAGTGCTCTCGCACTGGCAGGCTTTTACGTCAAGTATAGAAAGTGAGAGAAGTAAACGGGAAATCGTCAATCATAAAGGATTAAAACTACTACTTCGGAGAAAGTATTCGAACAGATTTTGTTTCAAACTAATAGGAATAGATGAAGAGAAATGAGTTAATTTTCATTTCACGATCTACAATGTGTATTACAAAGCAGTCTGCAAATAAAAAGAGTGAGTTGGTATACTTTTAAACCCATAATAGACGGTTTTAGTGCGAGGTCACGTGAAGCGTTGAAATATATTAATGAGGTATGGGCCATCAGTTGTTGCAAAGATTGTCTGGCGTGCGCATTTTGCTTCATTATCTAACATACTGAGTGTGTTTACCAAAGCGGGGTTTTACTGGGAAAAATCATTAATTAAGGTGATTCCATGGCACGTGACCAAGGCGATCGATTAGTCGATCGATCAATGTTGTTCGATTTATCGTATCGAACAACGGATTACGAATTCGCATATAGTTACGTCCTTATTTTCCGGGTTCGAGCATCCAAACTTAACAGATATCTTTGTTGGGTCCTACAACCAGGTGTTGACAATCCTGGTTTTACAAAAAAAAATCCACGGAGTCCGGGAAATGACCATTCACACTGATCGACTAATCGATCGCCTTGGTCACGTGCCATGGAATCACCTTAAAAGAGATGTTTGATACAAAAATTTCGTTTCGCTGGACGTCATGAGTAATCTGTTTGATCAAAAAACAACTGCACAATCATTGCAACGTGCTGAAGTGCTGAATTGAACCCTTTTTTATAGTTAAAAGTATAAATGGACACCACTTAAAAACCGTCGATTTGACTGTTTAAAATAATGAAATTACCTCCGCGCCGTGTTAATTTAACTAATTCAAACAGTCAAACCAACAGTTTCTTTTTTTTTTTTTTTTTTTAAGGGGTGTCCATATTTTTACCTAAAACAGAGTTAAATTCAGCACTTTTTTTTCAGCGTACTTTCTCAACCGGTGGCCTCATCGGTGAATTGAAAAATGTGATTAAGTAAACAAGAAACGGCAGCTCTGGTCACGTGACTTTAGCCTCTATCTCAGTATATTTCCAACACACGCATGACGATCGGAGAGAGAGAGAGAGAGAGAAGAGAGAGAGAGAGAGAGAGAGAGAGAGAGAGAGAGACAAACAGACAAATTCCTGTGTCCGCCTAAAAAACAATTTTCTTTGGCTCATTGTGCGCCGGCCGCGACTTCCATTGAGGCCGTTTCCGGAGGAATGACTTCTGAAACAAAGGGTAAGCTCTTTCTCATTTAAAAGCCTTGCGATCTCGCAAAGGATTGCGCCTGAAGAGCACACCCAACCTTTCGTGGGCTTTTTCTTCTGGAAACCGGCTGCCACTTCGCCGCTTGTTTGTTATCATGACGGAAATAAACCGCGGAGAGGTTTTACTCCTTCGCTTTTCTCTTTGTTTACTCATCTTCAATCCAACTCTCCCACACAACCACCACTCACTCTCTCTCTCTCTCTCTCTCTCTCTTGACCACCGCAATCCCTTTCCCCCTCCCCCGTCAACCCAAATTTTCTTACATGGATAGTTGATTCGAATTCGGTGTCCAGATAGCAACTCTAAAAACACTTCCAATTTCGTTTAAGACCAATTTCCACTGGATATTACTTAGAATTGTTAATTTTGAGGTTAAAAAATCTGCGGCAGTCAACCCAGAAGCAGATTGCTCATGCAACCTCATTATGGGATAGGGCTTATAACATGCGTCAGCCTCTTCACTGGCGCAACCAGGATCTCTTCAATATCTCTCATTTCCCATTTAAATGTACAGGGTGTACCAGACCACCCGGATAGGTACTTTTTCTCGAAAACGGCTGGGCGTAGAGAGCTGAAACAAAAAAGTCAGATAGGGAATTGACCCCAAAGAATTCAATGAAAATATTTTCAAAGCCCCCCGAGGCCCCCCTGGGGGGTTTTGGGGGGGTTCAAAACACATTTTTTCCATTTTTGGCGGGAAAAAGCCTATACAAGGTACAAAAATAAGTTCAGATCCTGAAAGAACAACTTATTGCCAACATTTTTGTTCCAGTAAATTTTTCCAGAAAACCCCAATTTTTGGGGTTATGGGCCCTTTTGGGGGGAAATTTTCATTCGGCCACTGTGACCACACTAGTCAATATTTTTACAAAAACTAAAAACCATCTGAAAGAAAAGATCAAGGCCTTTCGATTGATGTGCCACATTATACCTAAAGTGAAAAATTAAGGCCCCCACTTAGATTCCAAAATTTGGGGGTCTTTGGGCCCCCCCACGTAAAAAAGTCAAATGCAAGGTATGGCTTGTGATACATCGATTGAAAGCTCTCAAAGAGTAGAATAAGATGGTGCAATCCAAAATCCTCTACAATATTTACTTTCAAAATGGCGGCCATTTGAAAATTTTGGGTGTTCAAAGGTAAGTCCTGGGAAAAGAGTCCAAGGTTGAACGATACATATATTGAAAGGCCTTAAAAAAAGCAAACGAATGGCGCAAACCGCAAATCAATCCGCCTCTTCAATCAAAAGTTATGGCCGATTGAAATTTAAGCAGCCTTAAAAAGGCCTTTTTAGGCCCTTTAAATTTCAATCGGCCATAACTTTTGATTGAAGAGGCGGATTGATTTGCGGTTTGAGCCATTCGTTTGCTTTTTTTAAAGGGCCCTTTCAATCCATGTATCGTTCAACCTTGGACTCTTTTCCCAGGACTTACCTTTGAACACCCAAAATTTTCAAATGGCCGCCATTTTGAAAGTAAATATTGTAGAGGATTTTGGATTGCACCATCTTATTCTACTCTTTGAGAGCTTTCAATCGATGTATCACAAGCCATACCTTGCTATTTGACTTTTTTTACGTGGGGGGGCCCAAAGACCCCAAATTTTGGAATCTAAGGGGGGGCCTTAATTTTTCACTTTAAGGTAAAATGTGGCACATCAATCGAAAGGCCTTGATCTCTTCTTTCAGATGGTTTTTAGTTTTTGTAAAAATATTGACTAATGTGGTCACAGTGGCCGAATGAAAATTTCCCCCCAAAAGGGCCCATAACCCCAAAAATTGGGGTTTTCTGGAAAAATTTACTGGAACAAAAATGTTGGCAATGAGTTGTTCTTTCAGGATCTGAACTTATTTTTGTACCTTGTATAGGCTTTTTCCCGCCAAAAATGGAAAAATGTGTTTTGAACCCCCCCAAAACCCCCCAGGGGGGCCTCGGGGGGCTTTGAAAATATTTTCATTGAATTTTCTGGGGTCAAATCCCTATCTGACTTTTTTGTTTCAGCTCTCTACGCCCAGCCGTTTTCGAGAAAAAGTACCTATCCGGGTGGTCTGGTACACCCTGTATAAGTAGGAAAAGGACAGAAAGAGGAGGTTTTATCCCGTTGTCCATCCTTGTCTAACATACGTTTTTTAATGGAGAAAAGAGAGAGATGAAGAAACTCTCGGTTCGCTACTGAGCCTCTTTATTACTATACCTCGTTGAATCTAAATGGGTGTCTCCACCTGCGAATTTAAAAGCGCGAACAAACTGATTGAGCCAATGAGCTTCTTTGTTATCGATACATCGGACTCGACCTATCGACTTCAAGGCAGCTCATTGCCTCAATCAGTTTATTCGCGCTTTTAAATTCGCAGGTGGAGACACCCTTTACCTCTACTCCAATCCCCCCCCAATCTCTCCTTGACGTTACTCATCTAATATATTAATTTTTGTTGGGCTAAAGAGCAGGGAAACAGGGAGAAAGAAAGGAACAGTGAGTGAGAGAGAGAGAGAGAGAGAGAGAGAGAGAGAGAGAGAGAGAGAGAGAGAGAGAAGAGAAGAGAGAGAGAGAGAGAGGGGTAGAGAAAGAGAGAGTGAGTGAGGAGAGAGAGAGAGAGAGAAAGAGAGAAAGAGAAAGAGAGAAAGAAAGAGAGAGAGAGAGAGAAAGAGAGAGAGACAGAGAGAGAGAGAGAGAGAGAAAGAGAGAAAGAAAGTGTGTGAGTGTGTGTATGTGTGTGTGTGTGAGAGAGAGAGAGGGGGGGGGAAGCCGAAAACAACATTTTAGATGGAAAATGAGTGGATTAAAAGAGAAAAAAATAATTATGATAATAATAATAAACAAGAAGATAATATCTTACAAAAATCAAGAATGGAACCACTGTTGTCCGGTAAGGAGAACGGAGTGAATACTGTCCGGAGAAATAGTGATAGAGGGAAAAGGAAGGGGGAAGGGGGAGGGGGGGGTGAGACTTGGGCTGGGAAGGCGGGGTCGGTGAGGGGAAGAGGAGCTTAGACTGTGAGGACCAGGGGTACGGGGGAGGGTGAGGGGGGACTGCGTACTGGGTAGAGAGAGGCTCTGAGCCTCTGAGCTGAGCTGAGCCTGGGCAGAATCAGTGGCGGAATGTTGAAGAACAGGTTTCCGAATGACCTCGGCTCGTCACTCCAGCCATTGTTCTGCTCGACTCTCTATGGAGAGAGTGAGAGAAGAAGAAGAGAGGAGGTTCACTTCATTTCATCCCCGAGGAGGAACCTGGATACTGGATAGGTCCTGCGGATGATTCCAGGATGGCCCTGTGGCCCTCTTCCGGAGGAGTCCCGATTCTTGACCGCAACCTTTGAGTCCGTCAACCCTCAGGACCCTTCTTTGTTACGCACTTAACAGTCCCTAGTCCCTCATTCTAACTCTCATCTACCTAAATAAAACTACCGCAAGAACTTCCAGGAGCAGAGACAAATGGAGAACCAGCACAAAGCTTGCGACAGGTGTCAACTTTTCCAGCTTAATTTTAGTCATGAGGCTATAATGGAGCTGTTGCACACTTTTGCTAAAAGCGATTTAATAGTCGCTTCTGGTGTGAAAACCTCCAAAACTAACGAAAAGGCAGCACTAAAAACTTCCGAGATCCACTCTTAAACTTAATAAACGCTTTCATTTGCGCGGGCGTAATGGTGGCTGAGGGCAGTAATAATGGGAGATTCCTATCTTAATTTCGTCACCCTCTCTATGCTGATAATTAAGGATCACAGAGTTATTAGTTATCAGAGTAATGATCCAAATTGGATGAATGGTACCGTGACACCTAGTGACACCGGTGTCAAATGAAAGTCGTCTCTTATTGGTCACTTCTTGATGCAGTTACAGTCTTGTTAGGTGGGAATCTCCCATTATGACTGCCCTCAGCCATCATACTACACCCGCGCAAATAAAAGCCTTTATTGAGTTTAGGAGAGGATTTCGGAAATTTTTAGTGCTGCCTTAGTTATAGTTTTGGAGGTTTTTACACCAGAATCGACTATTAAATCGCTTATAGGAAAAACGTGCAACAGATAATGCGAATCAAGTTCTGTAGACACACATTAAGCACACTTCATGAGAAATATGACTTTGAATTAAGAAATCAGATCCGCAAATTTTTGCTCTTAACAACACGATCTCTCAGATTTTATTAGACCATTATAGCTTTCACGTAAGTTGAAGTATATCGTTCCACTCCGGCATAATTCATCAAAGATCACAAGTGAATTTACAATGACAATTTTATCTGAAGACGTCCTATGTTTTGTCCTTGTCTTACTTACGGTCTCTTGTGGGAGTATCACTACCATACAAGATGCAACCACTACCATCAACCAGCATAACCTCTCTTAGTATCAAAGCTTGCTCGAGGTATCACACGTTGTATGATGGTGCCGATAAGCCCATATATCCTAGAGTTTTATGCTCATTAGAAACTGTGAGTGAGACAAGGACAAAACATAGGACTTTCTTTGATATAAATAACTGTGATTGTAAATTAATGCGCGATGTTTCGAAAATGTTGTTGATTCGTACGTATGATTATACTTTTAACGTACATGAGATTCAATGGTGTATTAAAATCCGAGAGAACTGGTTGTTTACTAGCACGAATTTGGATTTGAAAATTTGGATCGGATTTCTTATGGGTAAAATTCACGAGAAGGAGAGAGATGGAGCATTTGTTTGGAGCCTTTGGTCATGACGTCTTGACTAAATAGGATTATTGATAAGTGTACGTGTATATCTACAGATTTTCATCGAATATTCACAGAATCGTATTGCATTACCTATGATGCAAGTGGAAAAGTGTGCTAAGCAAAAAATTAAGGAATATTTAGGGAACTTCAACAATTGTACATATGTTCAAAATATAACCGATACCAAAACTGTTGAATGTTCAATACTACAAAATTTGTAAATGGAGACTTACAATTTTAAGGAGCAAATGTAGTTTTTATCGGGACAGTTCAACTCACCTGAAACAAAGAAAAAGATCATACATTAGTAATAAAAAAATATAATAGTAATAGATTATAAGATAATGAATTAGGAGAAATGGAAAAGACAAAAACAAGCTTTTAAATTGGGAAGACTGCATTCAACATGACTTATATCTCCAGTGGACATTGGTATACTTGGTTGGTTCGAACCCACACTAAAAGTCGACTTTGATAGTCATCGCCGCTTCCTAGATAGCTCGATACTTTTTGTTGGTTTCAATGGACCAATTGGAAACGTTGCCAGATTGCACGCCGTTGCCAATACTCAACGTGATATCCGCGCACTTACGTGATTTCTCTGCTTTCTGCTTTGGTCACAAAGTGAACTCGGAAGACGGAAACACGTCTCTTTTTAAAGTGCCTTTTGCAAGCATCATCGCGGCGACATGAATAAAGGCTAATCCTTCGGGTATTTAAGTTCAGAGAAGGCGACCACACACATTTTCTTAACATCGCAGGATGCATCATGGGTACAGGGAACAGGGCTCCCTCCCCCTCACCTATCTCCTCCCTCACTCCCTCGCCATCATGCACTCGCGCTAGGATCAGAATGCAAGCGGGTTAAAAACTTTTGAAGAGACATGAGAGGCTGTAACTTAAGGCACTTAATTACTACCCGAGTAAAAATAAATTACATAATCAAGGAGCAAGGGGGAGGAAAACATAATTGCCAACCGAAAGGAACTTCATACAAGCAGAGTGAATGCTTTAATTGCTGAAAAGAAGAAAAATAAAATGATACAAAAAGAGAAATAGAAGAGAGAAAAGAAAAAAAAAAAAAAAAAAAAAATCAAGAATGCCATTTATTTCGAGCAGAAATCAAACGTTATTTCCTGAGGAATTGGTCGCACAAACCGTGATGTGAAGGAAGGCGGGGGGTAAGTGTGTTGGAGGGAGGGAGAGTCTTTACATCAAAGGAGGCAAGAAAAAAAAACTTGTGCTTTTTTTCAACCTTGCTTCAAAAAAAGAAAAAAGAAATCTTAAATGTCAGAAACATACTTCTCATTGTTCACGTTCGAACAATAGGAGGGGAAAAATAAACTTGGTCAACAATTTTTTACTTTTTTTTTTCTCCTTACTTTTTCTCTGTCTTTTCCGGCGACTCGGGACTTTGTAAAAAGAAAAAAAAAAAAAAAAAAAACCCGCGGAGAGTCAGAGGAGAGAATGAGACATACGAGGGAGAGGGGGGGAGAGAAAATGGAGTCGGAACTGCAAACTAAAATAAAATTCTCGACATCTGTAACGATTCCGATGAAAGAAACGAATTCACACGAAACTGCTGGAGAGCATATTTCGCTTCTCTCTCTCTCTCTCTCTCTCTCTCTCTCTCTCTCTCTCTCTCTCTCTCTCTCTTCTCTCTCTATCCCTCTCTATCTCTTTCTCTTTCTCTCTCTCTCTCTCTCCCCCTCCTCCTCCCCCTGTCTATCTATCTCACTTTTATGGCCAACTTGCCAACCTGGTCCTCTCTAGCGACTGGCCAGCGTCTCATGTCCTAGCGAAACTCCTTCAATGATTACAAGTCCAGCCCGAGTATTCCATCACAGGAATAAAAGGCACGGTGAGAGAGGGGGAGGGGAGATTGATCAAGAGAGAGAGAGAGAGAGGAGGGAGAGAGGGAGAGAGAGAGAGAGAGAAAGAGAGAGAGCTATAGAAACATACAGAGAGAGTGAGAGAGAGAAGGAAGAGTGGGGGGGAGAGAGAGAGAGAGAGAGAGAGAGAGAGAGAGAGAGAGAGAGAGAGAGAGAGAGAGAGAGAGAGAGAGAGAGAGAGAGAATCTCAGTATTTTCATCATACGTGACGAGCGTTGACAAAAAGGGAATCGGAGAGGACAGGTGAAGGGAGGGGGCAGGATTCTCAAACGATTTGTGCAGACTTTTATATTGACGCCTACATCGTTTAATCGTTAAATTGTCGAATAACTAAACTTGCGTAGCGCACGTTGCGTAATGATGCGCTCCGTTGGACTACAACGCTCCTCGAGTGCAAGTCAGAGGACGATTGGAAAAGTGGGATTGATAAGAATTAACAACTGAGCTTGATCTTGTCTTAAATGGAAAAAAATATTGTTCTGTTAATGGGGCTCTTGCAAAATTTTGCTATAAGCAAATAAATAGTCCAATCTGATGAAACGACCAGCGGAAATCACGAAAAAGCACACTAAGAAAGTCTAAGTTCGTAATGGCGGCTCAATGCAGGAATCATGGGAGATTCCTGTCTATTATGTCACTTTCTCTACGGAAATACAGAGATAAGTCACAATTTAGATAGGAATCTACCATGATACCTGCGTCTCTCCGCCATTGAGCCCGATTCTGAGAGTGAATTTTGTGATTTTTTAGCGTACTCATCGTCAATTTTACAGGTTTTTGTGCAAGAATCAACTCGCCAATCCCTCGTAGCAAAAGTTTGCAAGAGCCCCATTAACAATTAACTGAGCTTGTTCTTAATCTCAAACGGAAAAAAATGGTCTGTTAATTAACTAAGCAATACACGATGAAAAATCGGAAATTGAAAATGCTTTTTCCGAGCACTCGGCGCGTTTGGAGAGATCGCTGTATACAGGAGATAGATACAATGAGGTATACTGTTGAAAACCGACCAAAAAATCCGGGGTCGGAAATCGAAGCGAAAGAAAGAATTAGGACAAATCTAATTCGCACAAGTATAATTGGACACATTTATATTTGTATGCTAAATAGAACTACTGGTATTTCGAGGTTGCCAATAAATCTCGACTTTTCAATGGGTCTGTTGCACACTTTTGCTACAGCGCTACGGAGGGTAGATTCTAGAGTAAAACAAACCACATAAAAATCACATTGGAAGCATCAAACAGTCATCAAATCCATTCATAAACCCTTTGCGTTTTCGTTTGAAACCAAATCTAAATGGATTTGTCGCAACTTTCTTTTAAAACGCTAAATGTTAAAAATAATGAGGCAAACAGCACCCAATCAATCCCAACCTAAATTAATTTTACATCTAAAAATTCCGTTTCGATAATGCTGACGATTTTTTCTGTTATTTTCTCACTCATATTATATATTTGTTCACATAAAAGTATTAATTTCCTTGGCTTTTAATTTTTAATCGTTAAATTGTTAAAAAAGGAGCGTAGATTTGGAGATCAGTGGGTGCATTAAACCTTTTAAGTATTTATTTTGCGCTGATGAGAAAAAGAGGCATCATTGTCATGCCAACAACGTATTTTCCCCATTTAAACCTATATGTAGAAAAATCGATCTTCAGGGGGTTCACCGAAGCCTTGAGAAATCAATACTTTTTCATGACTTCAAATGGAACAAAAACAGAGTTGCCAAATAGCACGAGCCGCCACTGCCATCCGCATGAGTTTAGTGTATATCTATGTATATTTTATGGCATTTTAAAGAAAAATTGAACAATTCACGTCTCAATTCTGAATTAACATTTAACGGCTCTTCAAATCTTCAAAAATATGATGAAATGACCTTAAAATTAAACAAAGTTGGCATTTGCAAGACCTCGTTAATTCTATAAATCAGTCTAGACGCTTTCAATCTTGTACTTTCGCAGAAATTCTCAGGAATTTGAGGATTGGCTGCACCTGATAGTGGATCCAGAAATATTCCTTCCTCTCTCTTCTCCTCTGCTTAGAACTCATGTGTTTGAAAAGGACAGACAGATTAGGAAAATTCACATGGTTTTTACCCGTTCTTCTATCGTTTTCTAACACACGTCTTTAAATTGGAAGAGAGGGAGAGAGAGAGAAAGAAGAGAGAGAGAGAGAGAGGAGAGAGAGAGAGAGAGAGAGAGAGAGAGAGAGAGAGAGAGAGGGAAGCAATTTTCTGGATTCACTCTCGTGTTGGCAACACTGGTGGAGAAAGAGATAGAGAGAAAGAGATAGAGGGAAAGAGAGAAAGAAAGAGAGAGAGAGGAGAGACCGAGAGAGAGAGAGAGAGAGAGATATGTCGTGGCCCAGCTTTGATCTGCGTCATAAGTTCACTACCGGTCATCATGCACTCTTCTGAGTGTTATTTTTTGTTCATACGTTTTAGTATATAATCTTTTAATGACTTTGAAATCTGTAACGAAAAAAGTAATCCTTTGCTTTAAAACAACCTATCAAAGCATGTAATGCGATCGTGAAAACACCCTCTGCTTCTAAGGCGGTTAATCTCTCATTGAGGTCTTTGGTGAGAAAAAAATCCCTCAAGTCTGAATACATCTCTGAGAGATTCTTTCATAATTACTAATGCTATCAACAGTTCTATTTTAGTGTGGCGTAGTCTGAAAAGCAAAAAATGACATTCGTTTAGGGCAAAGTTTGGTGACAGGGGGAGCTAGCCGATAACGGGGGATTGTCTCAAGTTCAATGGAACCTCCAGATGAGCGATCTTGCATATAACTTTGAATCGAGAATTTGATACGTACCGCAAACGCTTCCATAAGACATTTCGTTTTGATTATTTAATTTTTGAACATTAATATTTAGATCTTGAACATCATTAATATTTAGATCTGCGTCGCTTCGACCGGGCCGCCTCTTGTATTTAATTATCTTTATCACAATGTCATCATCAGTTGTCACTTGTCAGCTTAATCAAACCTCAGAAATTATTCTCATTCTTTGCATTTTGTATTTTACTCGTCCTCAGATTTATATAAGCTCGCTTAAGTCGGTTTCTCGTTACCCTTTTAAGCGATAAAATTATGAAATAGTAATTAGTTGGTTTATCGGAACCTGCCACTAACGCGAAACGTTACATGGAATATTTTGATGGACCGTTTATGGACATATGAATCTGGTGTTCGTCAAAAATCGTCACAGTTTCGATACTTTGAAAATGGATTCTTTGGATTCTTTGCACTCTTGACTTTTGCTACAGCAATATGGACATCGAGCATGAATCCCCATCCCAGAGCTGGCGTTTCGTACATATATTTAAAGGCATTTTTCAATTGACGATTCCACCGATTAAGAAAAGATTACACGGTTCAATTCAGTATTTGATTGCAATCGACAAGGTAAAGCACTAGAGAGGCTGATTGCTACATGGAATAAGTCAAAACCCAAAGTTAGGTAGCATATGGGCGATCTGATTCTGGACTTGCCTCAAATTTTCTCAAATCAAAAACTGTAATTAATCCAGTGGAAATTGGTTTTAGATGAAAGAGAAAGGATTTTAGAGTGGCCATATCTAGACAAAAAATTTTAATACAAGTGTCCCGAGTAAGAAAATTTTGCTTGTTTCTATCATGCGTCAATTATTTATCGTGCAAATCCTTCAAAAAAAAAAAAAAAAACAGTTATATCGTTTCTTGTGTCCAGATAGCCACTCAAAATATTTGCAATGGGTCTGTTGCAAACTTTTGCTACAGCGATAAAAAAGTGTTTACTCCAATGTAAAATCGCCTGAAAAGTCCATTGGTGGCATCATAAAGTCAATAAATACAATATTAAACTCACAAGAGGCGTTTATCGAAATCCAAGATGGCGGCAAAATATCGAGGAATCTGAATGTAAGCACCGTGATCATCCAAGGATTGCCAACTTTGACAACCTCTATAGGTTATGTGTTTATTTACGTTGTGATTTGGTTGTGATGGATATTGTGAGGTTGGCTATCCTTGGATGTTCGTGGTGCATGAATACAGATTGCTCGATATTTTGCCGCCATCTTGGATTTCATTAAACGCATTTTGTGAGTTTATTGTTGCATTTCATTGCTTTCTGGTGCCATCATTGGACTTTTCAGGCGATTTTACATTAGATTGCACACTCTATAGCGCTGTAGCAAAAGTTTGCAACAGACCCATTCCGTTTAAGAAAAAACAAAAAAAACAAAAAAAAATTGTATGGATCTATCTGTTCTACCTTTGTTATTTAAAATTTAAAAGTTAAAAAATTGAGGCAAACAAATCGAACCCGTGTGAAAATATTCTTAAGAGATTTCCGTCATGGGTGACTTTGTGCTGCCTCAAAATCACGTCCCACGAATCCTATCTGTTGCTAAAGCTTTTTGAAAAAAGATAAATATGTGGAAGACAAAGATGGAAGGATTGTCGAGAGGAGGTGGGCAAGTAAAGCGAATCGTTTGCAAGTTGGCATTTCTGTTAACTTATACTTAAAAGCGGATCCAGGATATTGTCCTTCTCTCTCTTATCCCATTAGAAATGCATGTGTTAAAAAAGGATATCAGAAGGGACGAAAATTACGTGACTGTCCAAACTCTGTCCTTCTCTAACACGGACGTTCTAGTGTAAACAAAAGGGAGAGAGAGACAGATTCTTGGATCCATCAATGAATGGCGCAGAGCGAATCGAGAGACAGCCACCCTGCCTGCCACCCGCCACCCCCTTTAGCGCCCTTCGGCAGAGTTGAGCTAAATTTTTCTTCTTTATAACTGACGTCCGACCTTTTCACCGTCATTTTTCTTTCCACCTCCACCGATGCCTATATACGTTCATCTCTCATAATATATATTTTTTTTCTTCATTTTTTCTTTTTTTTTCTGAGTCGCAAGGAGACGGATTGCAAACTTATGGTCCGCAAGTTGCGTGTAGCCCCTTGTGCATATCCGGCCGGCGCACAATGGACTTATACATGGACAAAAGTAACTGGTAGACTGGGTCTGTTACACACTTCGGCTACAGCGTTTTAAAGTGTCAATTCACATGTAAAAAGCCGTAAAATGACGATGATTAGCATCAGAAAACACCGATAAAATTCAATAATAAACTCTCGAATTGCGAACATATAGACACTATTCACCCCAGTATCTTTGTACCACGTGCACGATATTTCGTATAGGGTTAGCGCGGCACATTCAAATAATCATGGCCGACTGTCATCACAGCTGACTTCATAAACAAATAAACAGTAAACACTGACGGCGTCTGTTTGAATTCTTACGTTTCAACATCCTCAATTTCTCGCAATAAATTGCGTGAAAAGTATACGGAAACCGATATTTGAGTCGAAAAATTATCAAAATGAAACAACAACACACAGGAGTTCCAAGTATCCCTTCAACTTCAATCGTCGCTTCCTTAGAACTTCTGTGTTATTGTTTCATTTTGATAAAGTTTCTCGACGCAAATAGGGGTTTCCGTACCTTCCACAACCTAGATTGTGAGGAATTGAGAATAGAATTGAGACGTAAGAATTCAAACAGACGCCGTCAGTGTTTACTGTTTATTTGTTTATGAAGTCAGCTGTGATGACAGTCAGCCATGATTATTTGAATGTGCCGCGCTAACCCTGCGGAAATATCGTGCACGTGGTGGAAAGATACAGGGGTGAATAATGTGAATATAGTGTCTAGTGTTTTTCGCAATATGTGAGTTGTTTATAATGAATTTCGGTGTTTTCGTCATTTTTACGGTTTTATACTTACGAATTGATACTTTAATCATTTACAGACCAGCTTTGATCAAAAGAACGCCATTCTTCCGTTAATATAGGGAGGGTAGTTAACTGTTCGTACTCAGGGAGTTGGAATTGCATATACGATGAATTGAAGGCGCCCGAACGAAATCTTATCTTCTAAGTGTCAACCTCCAGAATCGCGTAAATTCTGAATCATGCTACTCGAGCAATGTGAAGTATAGACTAGAGGAGAAAAACGAGTATACTCGCCACTCGGGCTTGACCCATAAGAGGTTAAAAAGCTCTAGCCGAAGTGTGCAACAGATCCATTAACGCTTTTAATTTGATCCCCCCCCCCCCAGGCTCGTGGTCCTTGCTGATTTGCAGGAGATTTGGCAACGGAGGAGGAGACCACGATGCATGCGCAAGCGTATTGAACACGAATCCCGCGCTTCTCCTTTCGCGCCCACGCACTCTCTCAGTATTCCTTCGTTCCGCGGACCCCGGACCGGACCGGACCGGGCCAGGCGGACACGGAACGGACAGACAGCCGCAGCTCACAGCCATCGGTATAGAGACTCATGCTTATACTCATCGCTCATCAACACAATTAAAACTATTAGCAAAACAAACACTCTTTCACTCCCCCCTCCCCCTCTCTCTAACACCCCCCTTCTCCACCTCCATCGCGTCGTGTGCTCAGGGCTTACAGAATCACACGCTCACACATTAACTCCGGCTGTCCGCAAGTCCATGCGCCGCTCGAACCGACCGCGACGCGACCCCGCGCGCGCGTCTGCTCGCAATTTTCATGTGAGAAGGAGGGGGGCGGGAATTATGAATTATCCCGGCCGCGTTTGTATGGAAAAAGGGGAGAAAAATGGCGAACTTCACGTCGCACATTAGTCTGAAACCATGGATGCCCAAAGAAAAATTTCCAAGGGGGGGGGGGCAACATTTTTGAACCCCAATGGAAGGTCTGAGGGAACTCACCCCCCCCCCCCCCGAGGTAAAATGGAGAACATTTTTCATCCTAATAGTATACAATTATTAGGCCATTGTAGGTGTAACGAATAATAATAATACTTTTGCTGTGTTTGATCTTCGATATAATAAATAAAGGGACAACTCAACATAAAGGGAAAAATGTATACTCATACTATATTCCTTGCAAAAAAATTAGTTAAAAAACTAACAATGAAGTTCGTCAACTATCTTACTCCTATATGATTAACATTTCATTTTCTTTCGTTCCTTTGATTTTTTATCGTGAAATTTTGACTGTTTTGAATTCCCGGGGGGGGGGAGGCAAGTTCCTCCCTTGCCCCCCGCTGCTAGTGCCCATGTCTGAAATGGATATTTCTGTACCAACGAGCTGTAGAGGTCGTTTTAGAAGAGTAGGCCGCACCAATTTTATTTTTCATCGGAGACAAATAGAGACGGAGCACTACGTTAAAATACATAGGGAAGATTTGAGGCACACTGAATTTTCGGGGATTCAACAGAATAACATGTAAAACAACAGTCAACACCTTGAGATGTCACATGGTGTTGAACGGTGACATTCGGAAAACACAAGGGGGGGATGGGCGGGAAGTGAAGAGGAGGGTGCTCACCATTCAACACCATGCGACGTTGACTGTTGTTTTGTTGAATCCGCGAGAATTCAGAGTGCCTCTGCTGCAGCCAGTTAGTGCTCCGTCTCTATTTGTCTCTGTTTTTCATATTATAAAATTAAAATAAAAATTAATCTGATTATTGGATTTTCATTGAGGATTATTGCTTTAAAATCAAAAGTTTAAAGTCAGCTGCAGGTTTCGTTTCGATTAGAATGAATGAAAATTGAAAATTTTCCCAGAGAATATTGTGTAGATGTGGTTACTCTTCTGAAACGAGCTCAACTTGTAGAGCGGCTAGTACCTGTTTTTTAAGTCCTAGTACGAAGTTAGGGAGCATGGACGACCTGATTCTGGTTTGTTTTCTTTGCCTATTTTTGTTTTTTTGTTTTTTTCAACCTTGAAACCAAAACTTTAATTGATTCCGTGGAAATTGTTTTAAATGAAATTGCAAGAGTTGTGGAATGACTTTCTAAGAACAGAACTTGAATGCAACCATCAGGTGAGAAAATTTTGCTCGCTCTTGTCAGGCATCAGTTTCTTCATCGTACAATTTTTCCAAAATAAACAGTTATGTCTATTTCTGAGTCCAGATTGCCACTCTAAAACACTTGCACTTTCTTTTATAAACAATTTCAAATGGGCTTATCAAAACTTTTCCGATCTGCCGAAACTGACTAGATATTACAGATTGACCAATACATTTTGAGGTTGGAATCATCCAAACTCTCGCAGGACTCCCGCCCATTTCGCAAAAACAACAACAATAACATTTGAGTCATCGCAACTTCCAAACGCAGCGTTTAATCTGAAACACTTGGTTAATTTCCAGTAGATTGGAACCGGCAAAACCAAGCATTTTCGAATACGTAGAATTCATAATCGTAAAAAAGGTTGCATTGATTGCATGATTTAATAGCCTGAACTTCCGTTCAAAAATGGCACTTATGGAAAAATTACGCATTGAATCTGAGTTGGTTTGGAGCCAGAGGTCCTCGCACGGTAATCGATAAACGATATGTTGCTCCACATAAACATTCCATGACCCTCAACAGTGGTTAAAATCGTCTGAATCGATTGAAATCGAGGGTTAAAATAGAATTTGGCAACATCGTTATCTGAGTCCGTGTCCGAACAATGAACGCATGTACAGTTCACATGTTGTGCTGCGCGCACATGCATGTGCAATGTGCATGTGCTCACTGCACGTAAGGGAGTCACTGAAGAGGGGGTCGGTGGCGGGCGGGGGGGGAGGGAGGGGTGAGTGCTGCCATTGGCAAATCCGGCAAAATAAACATGATTTATCGAGCAAAATAAACTCCAATTTGTTATACATTAACCACTTAACCAATAACTCATAAATGTTTGTCCTCCCCCCTCCCTGTTCAATCCCCCCTCCTTGGTATCGCGTCCACTCCTTTCGCTCTGCCTCTGTTTCCGACATTTCATTCGCATCTCAGGTCACCACTCCCACCAGTGGCGGCTCGTACAATGTGGCAACAGTGGATTTTCTCCATTTAAGCCAATGTAAAATATCGATCCTCTCAATACTTTTAAATAGGTTCAAATGGAAAAAAAAAATAGATACGAGCCACCGCACTGCTTCCCACAAGTGTTTCTCCGCAACTCGCAAAGAGGTTGTTCTTCTCTCTTCTTTCTCGTAAAGAACGAAGGGGAAGAGAGAGAGAGAGAGAGAGAGAGAGAGAGAGAGAGAGAGAGAGAGAGAGGGAGAGAGACAGAGAGAGAGAGAGAGAGAGAGAGAGAGAGAGAGAGAGAGAGAGCTCATTTTTTTGGGGGAAAATTCTCAACCTTTCAAAAGAGGACAAGTTTCTAAGAACTTTGATGGGTCACTCAATTAACCTTTTGCAAAATATGTCGCTTTGAATTCTATTGAATCCCTTATGTTCTGTTAAAAGAGACAGTACTTTTTTTTTTTTTTTTTTTATGGGGAAAAACACCGATTTGGGGCCATCGCGTATTTGAAACTACACAAACTTCGAAAGCATCTAAAGTCTGGCCTTTGTATGGGCTGTATAGTTCTTCAAGAGCACCGGCCAATGAGGCTATGAAGCAGGGGGAGGGGCGAAGATTGAAGGATGCCAAAAGACAGCAGGAGTCGTAAGAAATTAGCTGGAAAGGGACCGGAAATATAGGAAGGGGAGAGGGGACAAAAGAAGTAGAGAACAAAACGAGCTTGAGTAGGAGTCTGAACGCTGAGTTGCCAATATATGCAAAGAAATTTTGCACGGTTTCGTCTTAAAAATATACTCTCATGTCAGTGCCATACATGTAGAGGGAACGCTGGGACCTATCGATTGTTTTAGCACAGCGATATATCGTATCGATTGCCATCCGGGGACCTCTGGCTCCAAACAAACTCCAATTCATTGTAATTTCCCCCATGGACGTATTTTCGAAAGGAAATTTTGTCCGCGAAATTAATGCGGCCATTGAGTGATTATGAATTCTACGTGATCGAAAATGCATATAACTGTTTCTAGTTCCTCGAATAAAACTGCCGAAATCAACAAGATATTACACATTAAACGAAGGTTTTGAAGGTTTGAATCACCCAAATGTTATTGTTGTTGTTGTGTTTGCAGGAATTCACATGATTCTAACCTGCAAATGCGTCGCTGAATCCATAACGTCTTACTAATTTTGGCATTGGCAAATCCTGCCCTCGCGAACTTGGGATTTTTGCCCCCCGGAGACCCCATTTTCCTTTGTTCTCTCTTTCTTCCCCAACGTTTCCCTCTTCTTGGTCGAAATAAGGGAGTTGATCGCCTTTTGCCCCTCCTCTGTATCCGCTAATAGATTTCGGCAGATTTAGTCGTGAAACGAGGCATAGTTGCGAGCATTTTCGAGAAATTTTCAGAATTCAACATCACTTAAAAGTAGCATTGAATATTTGTTTTAACAGCCGAAATTTCTGTTCAAAAATGCGCTTATGGGAAAATTTCATTGAATCGGAGATTCTTTTTGGAGCCAGAGGTCCTTGGATGTCAATCGATACGATGTACCGCTGTACTAAAACGGTTATTAATGTCATTTATCATATTCGCCAATTCTGTGTGTCTATATATCTTTCATTCAGTCCATCGTGTATTTATTTTGGTTTTCTTAAGAGCTGACTCAAAACGGATGTAAATAATAACAACAGAACTCATTTCACGTCGTAATATTTATATTTTTGTGCTTATTATTCTGTCTACTTTTTTTTTTTTTTTTTTTTTTTTTTAGGATCGAGATGTTTTGATTTTAATAGGAAGTCCGGAGAAATATGTGTTCCGGTTCATTGTGAGTCGATCCGCAGGCCCCCTTTGAATGGATAAAAAAAGACATCAAGACAGGAAGTCGTGAATAAACACGAGGGGGCAAACTGATGATCATTGTGAGCAACTCTTTAATTGGGCTACGAACTAAACTCTGACTGCGGTGTGGATGTTTGTGTGTGTGTGTCTGTGCTTTATACGCGCGATACCCAATATGCACGTAGTAATACGTCGTAGTATGCACCAGGTCGTTTTAAGCCAATGGAAAAGCTCATAAGAAGTGTTTCTTAAGCAGTACGCCTGTTTATTCGCTAGCGACTAGCCGATTCACTACAATGTTTGATTTAAGGTAACAAAAAGTGAGGCAAACGAACCAGAATCATGCTGCCTGGACATACTTTGAGATAGGACTTAGACATGTTTGGACCCAGTGGCGTCGCGTGCAATTTGGCAAACAATGTATTCTATCCATTTAATTTCACGTAAAATATCGAATTCAGGGGGTGCACTGTGCGCAAGGAAAATTCGATATATTTAATGAGTTTAAATAGAGCAGTTGCACTGTTGCCAGATGGCACGCGACGCCACTGTTTGGACCCCTCTATCGCTAAAGCTCGTTGGATAGGACTTATGAAGCAGCCTCTCTATTGATATACCTTGTTGGCTTAAAAGATGCGTTTGGAGGTTAAAAGCACCCAAACGTTATTGCTGTTATTGCTATATTATTGCTGTTGTGGAATGATTCTCAAAAAACTAAAATTCCAAAAAGGACGCATGAAAGGGTTAAAAGATTTCGTTGGCGCTTACTCTGTCGAAATCGAAACTCGACGTTACTGGCAGAAACGTTCCTCCGACTACCTTTCTTGCGACAAAGACTGGAGAAGGCGTTAATTTTAATAGAATCTTTAATTTGTTCTTACACACATTCGCTGGATTACCTAATCAGCACACGCGGTGAGATTCTCTTTCTCTCTCTCTCTCTCCTCTCCCTACTCTCTCTTTCTCTCTCTATACTCTCTCCATACGCATAACGAACAGAGGACCGAACCAAACTGAACCAGAGGAACAATTACTCATGGATCCACGCGTTCCACATCGAGTGATTTATCGACAAATCTATGGACCTGGACCGAGACTTTAAACTTAAGTGAAATATTAAGCGGAGTCAATTAATTAGTTAAAATGCAGTTAAATGCTCCTCCATTATGCGCAACCAATTTTTTCCTCTCCTTTTTTTATGATTTTTTATGATTTAATCCACGTCCCTCGACTAGAATTTCTGACCTGAAATATTAATGCTGTGTCACTGGCTATAATCGCTATTTTTTTTTTTTTTTTTTTTTTTTTTTTTTTTTTTTTTGCTGGTCGAAGATGGACTCTCTGCAGCGGAGGTAGAGAATTTATGAGTTTTGGCTTCGGTGAGTTGTTGCCAAGATGACGCATGTAAGAATGAACCGTTACTTTTCGGCTATTTTAGAAAATAAATTTGGCTTACAGTTGCACGAAAAAAACATTATTGTTTAAATTTGCAAAAAGGAAAAAAAAATGCTTTAAACCACGATGCGGAAAACTGCATTTTAAGACATGCTAATTTAGGGGGGGGGGCATTGCTTAAGTTACTCTGAAGAGAAAAAAAAATACCGAAATCAGAACAATATGTGAACTAAGCTAGCTGAGAGATGATATTGTTACAAGAATTTCAGTGTATTTTTACCATATCGCTCTTGAAAATACTGAGAAAATTCTGGCATTGAGACCATATTCTGATATAGTAACACCAGAATTATCTGGTAAAATTCATTTATGTTCATTCTGGTAAAAGTAGACTCTCCACCGCTCATATAACGTTGTGTTGTGCTTCTGGTTATACATTTCTAGAATGTAAGAATTATTTTTTCAGTGAAAGAATTTTCAGGCTAAATATTAGAATTTTATAAGTTGCAATCGCAGAGCAATTGCAGATAATATCTGGCTTAAATGATGGCAACACTGACCATGGACATCTATGAGGACCACGTGTGATAAACACGACTTTAAATGATGACGAAACTTTCTTCCTCTGCGGATAGAAACGGTAATTTATCAAACATTATTAATTGTGTACCGCGCTAACTTATATCCGAGTTTCGGTTAATTTGCTTTGTTTCAATGATTTCTCGCTTTCACCGCTCAACACCTTCGATCTCTTTAAAATATTCCACGCCTCAACTTGGCGCGACCATGCGTAACATTGTCTTGTTTGCAAAATAGTCGTTTTAAACTTTTAAGAATAGACGTGGCTTCCCCCGTTCCCAACAATAAATTTAGCAAGAACTGAAAGTGGAAATATTCAATTTGCGATTATGATCTTGATGTCCTTAAAAATACTTATTTCTGCAAGTTCCCAAGTGCCAGTTTCGCCAAAATACCATACTTGAAAGTATGCTTCAAACAATGGAGATGTTGCACACTTTTGCTATAAGCTATAAGCGCTTTGGTAGTTGATTATGGTGTAAAAACCTCAAAAAATACGACTATATAATACTATAAATAACCACTACAAACTTCCGAAATCCCCTTCTAAACTCATTAATTGCTTTTATTTGGGAAAGCACAGGCGAAGATCCAAGAGGGAAGCTGAGTGGACTGTAGCCCCCCCCCCCTTGAGCTAAATTTTTACAATATGCCTATACATAGGAATTTTCGAGGAAATGGTGGGCGTTTCGTTGAAGAAGTAGGTTTTAGCCCCCCCCCCCCCCCCCACCTTACAGTCCCTCCTTTGAAAGATTTTTAGATCCGCCACTGGGCGAAAACAACGGTGGCGTAGGGCAGTATTAATGGGTGATTCCTATCTTAATTTCGTCACTCTCAGTATGCTGACAAGGGATTCACAGAGTAATTAGTCACCTGAGTACTAGTGAGTAGTGATCCACATCCGATGAATGGTATCGTTACACACCATGACACCAGGTGACAACGGTGTCAAATGAAAGTTGTCTCTTACTGGTCACAATTCTTAATAGAGTTACAGTATTGTTAGATGAGAATCTCCCATTATTACTGCCCCATACGCCACCATTACGCTCGCGCAAAATAATAGCGCTTATTGAGTTAAGATGTAGATTTCGGAGGTTTTTCGTGCTGCCATTATTATTTTTGGAGTTTTTTACACCAAAATCGACTATCAAATCGCTTATGGCAAATGTGCGCAACAGCTCCATTACAGCTCCATTTAAAAATGTTTGGAAAATTACAAAAAAAAAAAAAAAATTACTGTTAACGAGCGAGAGGGCTTCTTTTGAAGGCCATAGTATACATCGAAAACCATAGAAAAATAAATGAGACGAAGCGGATCCGTTCAACTAAATGGCGACCGAACATTTGACGTCAGCAAAAAAATGACGAGCATTATATTAAAATATTGCTGTTGTCAAATAGATGAAACACGTAACTTTCAGAAAGAACTCCGCGCAGGAGAAGATACAGGAAGAGGAAGGGGAGGGGATGTAAGGTTGGATAGGGGGGTAACATGATGGAAGTACCGATAACGCCCGCGACGGCATTTTTCTTCTTCTCTCTCTTGGTCTCTGAATCAATCTCTCGGTGAATTACAGCAGCACTGGTAGATTCGAAGATGTCGGGTGTATTTCCTAACCGTGTTGCCGCGCCTGACTTCATCATGGCCGGAAACAGGAATTCGTCTTTCTCTCTCTACTTAATTACAATTTTTAATTTAAGGTTAGAAAGTATGAGGCCCAAAAAAAATAAAAAAAAAAATAAAGAGCTGTTGCAAACTTTTGCTACAGGCTCATTAATGGTGTAGTGTGGGGTAATCCCTCTAAAAATGGCGATTAGCGCACTAAAAAATCACGAAATCCACTCCTAAACTCATTAAATGCTTTCAAACGCGAGACCGTAATGGCGGTGATTACCGCATTTTACATCGGGTTTCCCTATCTCAATAAGCTCCATCCTCACGAGGTGTTCTCGCGACACCACACAAAAAGAAGAAGAAGCATACAATAGCCATTAGATTTAGACGGTAATCATTGCCATTACGGTCCCTCGTTTGAAAGCATTTTATGAGTTTGGGACAGTAGCGGCTCGTGCAATGTGGCAACAACGTATTCTTTCCATTTAAACCTATGTAAAACAATCGATCTTCAGGAGGTGCAATTGCACCCCCCTGATATCGATACTTTTGCATAGGTTTAAATGACAAATAAGCATGGTTGCCAAACTGCACGAGCCGCCACTGGTTTGGGAGCGGAAATCGTTATTTTTTAGAGCGCTTATATCGTCAATTTGACAGGGTTTTCACTTCATAATCAAATATCAATAAACCTGTTGCAAAAGTTTGCAACAGCTCCATTTGAGATAGGACTTTTAACATGTATCAGCCTCTCTCTTGATATACCTCTTTGTCTTTGTG
This sequence comes from Trialeurodes vaporariorum, assembly GCA_011764245.1. Taxonomy (NCBI): domain Eukaryota; kingdom Metazoa; phylum Arthropoda; class Insecta; order Hemiptera; family Aleyrodidae; genus Trialeurodes; species Trialeurodes vaporariorum. The sequence goes on from VMOF01000001.1 coordinate 37,583,833, forward strand.
AATTCCCAAATGATTTACATTAATTGATTGTTTGGCAACACGGTAGTCAAAAAGTTCATTTCTGGACCAAGAGATCGGCCATTGCGGTCAAATAATGTTGTGTATGAGAGTGCGATGCGTCTTCTTGGAATGGTAGATGGCGGAGTTGATAGACATCTGATGATGGTGACGGACTGATTCATTCAAAAAAGGCGCAGGCGGTCCATAAAACATGAGACGTGTCATATCCAAGACATTAAGCATTGCAGTTCCTATTGAGATTTCTCTTGTAGAGCACACCTCTTTGTTTTATGCACCATTCTCCCGCAGACTACCGACTCAAACTCATAGCGCAAGTTCATGAGTATACCGTTAGATTCGTTGTCCAGTGCGTGCGGATTCGAGCACTTGAATTCTATCATATTTGATCCGCGAATTTGATTACTCTGCGCCAGGAATAAGTATGAGGAACAGTAAGTATGTGAAAATGGTTTAGAAAGAATATGGGTGACTTAAAAAGACAAGGATGGACCCAGAACCTAGACTAACTTATATAATACATCGTTATGGGATGTTCATTTTTGCGTAAAAATCCCCATAAATAAACTGTTGGGAATACCCTACAAACACTTTTTCACATCGACTTAAATCTGGGAGAGACCCGCAGACCCCGTTTAATATCCTGAGGGAAACCCCCAACCTCCTTTTTATATTTTTATTCAGATCCAACAATTCATCTTTCAAATATTAAAATCTGTCCTTTTTTTGACCCATTTTCCCATTGATTTTTATGGAAACCATTTTCGTCCATAACTAACCTCAATTTTTTTTTTTTAAATTAAAACAAACAAAACCAAAAAAAGTCCCTCTGGGAAATGTTAAAAGCAAAATAAAACCACCACGGCATGTCCCTACCCTTGCCCGGCCACAATTTCAAAAGATATGAAAACCCTTGAGAGCGATCGACTCCATTTTCCAAGCTGAATCGATAGAGGGGTCACAAGCTGGGTTTTGGCGACATCACCATTTTGTCCTTGTTACATAGCAATGAGTTGCCAGTGGAACGGCCCAAGCTTCAAAAGATATGAAAACCCTTGAGTGGAACGGCCCAAGTTTTAGAAGCTATAAAAACCCATGAGCAGGGGCGTGCCGTGGTTTCCAGAGAGGTGGGGCAAGAATGCAATCTATATTACTGTCCTCAAATTTAATTAATTAATTTGATAACCCCCTTTATTCTCTCTTTTCTCTCTCTCTCTCTCTCTCTCTCTCTCTCTCTCTCTCTCTCTCTCTCTCTCTCTCTCTCTCTCTCTCTTTTTGCTTTTTACGGACTGATTTTGCCGCCTTCGCTGATTCATTTCGAAATTTGATAATTTTTTTTTTTTTTTGGCTGCGTTCACCCTAATTTTGCCGCCCAGGGAGATTGCCGCCTGATGGGGCAAGGGTAACCCCCCCTCCATGGCACGCCCCTGGAGAGCTAATTATTTTGAAAATCCAATTATTTTGTATTAGTTGTGAGAAAGTGATAGGAATGAGAACATAAAAAAATTCCAAAATTAACTCTGGAACTCAATAAGTGCGTTTATCAGAATTGCAAGATGCCGGTCAAATAAGAAGATGAAAATGAGAGAGTTCTGTCCAATCACAGCTTTCAATGCTGAAAAAAGTTATGCGTCATAGAAAAAGCTGCAATTAGACGGGGCTCCACTATTGTAACACGCTCATTCGACCGCCATCTTGTAAGTTTGTCAAATTCATTTATTCAGTTTGAGGGTGGATTTTAGAGCTGTTAACGTTATTTTCAAGTAATTTTACATGGGAATCAACTCTCTATGACGCTGTAGCAAAAGTTTGCTTTTGACCCATTCTATGCCTCCTTCAGCTTCCCGAAGCACGTATGCGGTAGAGCCAGATCTTTTTTTTTCAGTGCAGGAATGATGGCTGATGATGTTTCTGCAGGCACGGTTGGATCGCAGTTCTACAGAGAGAGTGTGATGATTTTTTCTTTTTTTTTTTTTTCTTTTTTTTTTTTAATCGAGAAATTATTATAGCCCTGCGCCTATAACTGGCCGTGTGTGGGTGTATAAGGATTCGTTTTCAGGCACCGAACTCAGTTTGTCCGTGTGTGAAATTGTGGTGTTGTAAGGAACAAGAGAGAGAAAGATAAAAAAAATTAAAAAAAAAATAAAAAAAAAAGTTTTCTCTCCTATTTTTATTTTTATTATTCTTTTTTTTCTCTCTTTCTTCCTCTTGGACGTGCACTAACAATGCATTTCCTGTGCGATATACGCCAGCAGCGCACGCTGCTGTATCCGTGTGTGAAAAGTGTCCATAGAGTAGACGCCTTTTGCCCGACTTTTTTGTTAGGCTTTTGTGTCTACCGTTCGCATTTTCTCGCCTAAAGCCGCCTTCCCCGCCCGCCCCTACCTCACATACATAATATCCCCTCCCGAAACATATTTTTCATCGCCCGTCGACAACTGCTCTACCTCGAAGAATAGAGGATGCCGCGCTCTGGATGAAACGACTCCAATTAAACTTATTATATTAATGGTCTTTATATCCGTATTTATGTCTGTTCTCATATATACATATATACATACACTGACAATGAGTCAACTTATTTCTTTTACTCTCGTGCATGGTTACGAAGGTAACTCATAATATTTTAGTTTTCATGTTCCTGTAAGTTGCCCACCCTTAAAGAGATTCAAAAAGTGCATTAATTGAGTTTGAGAGTGGATTTAGGACTTTGCTGATACATTAAACCTAATTTTTTATACTGATTTCACACAGAAATCGACCTTCCATAACGATGCAGCATAAGTTTGCAACAGACACATTGGTTTCATTGTCTCTTGATTCATGAAATAAAATTCTACGAAAACCGTGATCAAACAAGGAAAACTTTTAGAATTAAGAAACTGAAGTTTGACTGGAGTCGGACTGGAGTCAAACTTTTTTTGATATTCAGAAACGAACCTTCCATAACGAAGTAGCACAAGTTTGTAACAGACACATTGGTCACATTGTCTCTTCATTCATGAAATAAATTTCTACGAAAACCGTAAGCTAACAAGGTTACATTTTTTTGAATTCAGAAACTGGAGTTTGACTGGAGTTGGACTGGAGTCAAACTTTGTTTGATTTTCAGAAACGAACCTTCCATAATGAAGTAGCATAAGTTTGTAACAGACACATTGGTCTCATTGTCTATTGATTCATGAAATAAAATTCTACGAAAACCGTGATCAAACAAGGAAAAATTTTACAGTTAAGAAACTGAGTTTGACTTTTTGTTCGACTGGAGTTTGACTGGAGTCAACCTTTTTTTCATATTCAGAAACGAACCTTCCATAACGAAGTAGCACACGTTTGTAACAGACACATTGGTCCCATTGTCTATTGATTCATGAAAGAAAATTCTATGAAAACCGTGAGCAAAGAAGGAAAACTTTTATTTTATGAAAATGTAAAATGCTTTGTTGACTTCAAGCCCATTTATACGCTGGATCAGTGTTTCACATAGATTATAGACGTCTTTCTCCTCGTCAACCACATGCGGCGTGCCATCATTGTTAACTTTCTTTCTTATTCAACCGTTTAACTCCTGCCGTACATTAATTAAACGTGTTTGTTGCGAGCTTTTGTGTTAAAACTCTTCTGCGAATAGTTTGACGCTGGTGTCGTATAATGTGAAAAAAAACCCTTTATCAGACAATTTAATGGCTATTTTTTCTTATTTATTTATTTATTTTGTTTTTATTTTATTTTTTATTTATTTGGTTTTTTGCGAACAATTTTACGGAAGTATCACTCGCGGCTAATATCCCCCAGTGGGAGGTTCGTGCACTTTGGTAAGAATGGTTTACCTCCATTTGATTGTATGTAACACGATCGATTCCACAATGAAGCAGCGCTTTACCAGAATTCGATTATTGTACATAGATTCAAATGGAGGAAAAACATTGTTGCCGAATTGCACGAGCCGCCGCCGATGTCTCCGAACCCCGACCACTTTTCTTAAAGTAACTCTCCCTAATACAGGAGGCAGGGTTAGTGATCAAAGGCGTAGCGTGAAACTTACCAACGTTGTATTGTGTCCATTTAAACTGGTATAAAAGGTTGAATGCGAAGGTGTTCATCGATCTTTTTCGTGGGTTTAAATGGACGAACTGCAACGTTGCCAAACATCAGCACGCTACGCCACTTTTAGAGATGTCTCCCGTCTGAAATTAGATGCCAATTTAAACCAAATCCACCCAACGATAAATTGCCACAGAAGCTGGGTGACATAACAAATTAAGACTTGCGCTTCTATTAATCATTCAAGATGATTACGATGATACGATAGACGATGATTTAAAACTTAACTTTATGGTCAAAAGGCCTTAAAACTATGGTGGGGGCAGGCTCCATCTTACCTTAACAACAGTATAATTACTAGCATTCAATGAAATATTCACGTGGCTGCTTACCTGTGAACAGAAAAAAAAATCGAAACAAAGATTAATTGATGAATACACCCGAGGATTGCAAAATTTTTGAAGAGCGACAGCCCCGCCGTCAAGTCTTAACAGAACGGTGGCTAGCGCTAACCCCTTCAGGGGCGAAGCGAGCTATCTGGCAGCGTGTTATTCTCTCCATTTGAACGCGTATGAAAGGTCGAGTTCGATAGCCATCGCCTATTACTCTTAAGTCGATAGTTTTCATAGGTTTAAACAGTCCAAATACACCGTTGCCAGATTCCACGCTTCGCCTCTGGACCCCTTATATACTTACAGCAAAGTGTATATTATTTTTTATTACCAAATCTGGCACCACCGCGAGTAACTGTAATTGGTCTGATTTGCACATTTAGGCAACAACGGTAGAGTCAAAGCAGAATCGCGCGATTGGAGATTAGAGGGTTTACGACCAGTCCGGGGACATCACTTCGGATTATAATCGTTAACATATTTTTCTTCTTTTTCTTTTTCTTTTTCTTTTTTTGTCAAAACTGCCCTAATCCATAAATACATTATTGCATTAGTCATATGTTCCTCTATGATGTGTTTTATTAGTACATTGAAACCCACACAAAAACTGGGGCCCGGAGTTTTTCGCATTATATTTTCTTACAATCAACATTATGGCTTAGATGAATATTGAATAATATGTTGGTCATAACTTATCTCCCAGTGAATATAATACTCGAGTGCGTTTAACGCCCGGCGAGTCTCGTGTATGACCAAGCGCAGTCAGTACGGTACTCTATTCATCGCATACGGTACTCTATTCATCGCGCACGGTATTATCGTGCTTTCTCCCGCCGCGCCGTCAGCTTTCTTCTTGGCCAGTTCTCAGCTTATTTCCCCAACTGAAACTCTGGTTAACGAGGCCATTAGAATCGTATTTAAAGGAACCTCTTTTGAGGATTTACAACTTTGTGAAATAGTCGCAAACTTTCTTTCTATAACGGTATCGCTCATTGATTTCAATATTGAGTGTCCCAGTGGCGGTTCGTGCAATGTGGCAACAACGGATTCTCTCCATTTAAACCTATACGTAGAATAATCGATCTTCAGGGAAGTCACTGAATCCATCCCAGAGAAATGGATACTTTTGCATATAGATTCAAAGTCGTCGCTGGAACGTCCCGTTTACGATCCGTTTACTATTTCCAAAAGTCAATTCCAGTAATCTCGAAATGAGTGAATCAAAAGCAGGAACGCCATTTCAAATTTCTCTTGGGGAGGGGGGGGGGGGGGTAAAGTATGATCTGACACCCCAAATAAAAAAAGATCTGATCCGACGACAAAATAGAAGGCCCTACCAGTTAAAATAATGCGAATTAATGTGAGGCGGGGCAGCACCGCTCCTTCTTTTTGCCAAAAGCATCGATTATTTTATAATCGGGACTTTTCAACTCATAAATTTGACTCTTGGTGAGAATCCTTGGGGGGGCAACTGTCCCCTTGATGAAAATCCTTGGGGGCGATTGTCCCTCCTGCCTCCCCCAAATGACGCCCATGATGAAACAATTTCGAAATAGAATAGTTTTACAATGTACACTTTACAGCTGATGCTAGTTTAACTCTTTAGGTTCTTTCAAGACATTATTGTATGACCTTAAAAACCCAAACCCCGTGGGTTTAAGGAAAACCCGCAGTCAAGTCTCAACACTCTAAAAAACAAAAACAAAACAAAAAAAACAAAAACAAAAAAAAACAAGATTCATTGCTAAAATACCTATCAGTGGCTACCACTTCTCGGATGTTTTCTGTTCTTACCTTTTAAAATCGAAGTCCCCTTTAGCTTCTTTCGATTTCTCGCCAATATAAGGATGAATTCATCACAGCGATGAAGACGGTTTAGGTGCGTATTGGATCCTCAAATCGGCCTGAATTAAAGGCAAAGATGAAACCCCCTTCAATAGTCTCCATGCAACTTCACCATCTTTACTTACTTTTAATTACCACATGGATTGACTTTGATAAGCGGCCAACCTGACTTTCTGAAAGCAATACTGCGGCACCAGTTCACTCCGATATTTGATGGGACAAACGAGGTTCACGGCTCTTTTCCCTAGTAAAAATTTTTTGTTGACGGTCATTAAAAACACTGAGAAATGGAACACTGACCGGTCAACAAATTTGATGGTTGCCATCAAAATTTTTGTTGGCGACCAACAAATTTGTTGACCGGTCAGCGTTCCATTTCTCAGTGTTTTTGTTGACCACCATCAGAATTCTGCCGGTCCACCATTAAAATTTTATTGATCACCATCAAAAAGTTTTAACTGGTTAAAAGGGTTTTAAGGATAATATCGGGGATTAATAAAAGTATAATTTCACTCACAGCCATGTACGGATGTACACCTACGTCCACCGATCGGACGGAAGCTTCCAAATTTAATGGTCACTACCGGGATTCGAACCCGAGACCTTCCGACTCGAAGTCCGCTGACCTAACCGTTACACCACCCCGATCAGATGTGTATGATTGACGAAAATCCGGTAGATAAGTTTGTGAAAAGAGAATATGGTTACTTTGAGTCTGATTTGCATGAAAATTGGCAGTGGAAGGTATTTTTGGTCGAGGAATCTGATTCTGCATTCAGATTTTTGGTATTTAAAAAACTTGATGAGATAAAATCAATTTGTTACTGGGTGTAACAGAGTCAGACTCCCTTTCTTCAAATTTTGAACGGTCGCGGAACTTGAAGTTTGATCGGTCTTTGAATCTATATAATGTCACGGAAATCAAATTATCCACATGGAACATTTTACCACGGATGTTATCTGTTTTCCAAACACATTTAAAAAAAGAGTATTAAAGTGCCGTATTTGTTGTTTAGGTAGTGCCATTTTATATCATACAACATACCAAATAAAAGCTTCTTTAACTTATTGTAAGTGCGGCGGTGTCAATTGTAAAGTGTCGCTCAATGTTTAGTTCAAAAAAACACATTTATTTCCATACATGGAAATTATTCATTTAAATTTTATAAGCGGATACAAAGAAATACGGCCAAGGTATGCAATACGCAATGCACAGTACACTATTCAACTCATGTATTAGGTGTGTGTAGCACATATTGCATATCCAGGCCAGGTTTCTTTTTCCCCGCTATAGTACGATCCCTATATAGATGAAATATACCCGCAGGTGTATCATATGTGTCAGAATAAATATACTGTATACAGTTTCTACAATACACACTTGATTAAAATAAAATAAAAGATAGGATTAATTTTTATTTAGTATTGTACTTTTTTCAAGTCCGTGTTGTCTGAATACTATATTTCTAATTCTTTATCTCTAGGGAAATGTCAGTTTTGAGCTCTAAATGGGGGTAAATAATTTGTAAACATCCTGGACGTTTTAAACCGTCAACATAGCCATGTTCTAGTTTTGTGAAACTTGAGAAAGTCAAAACCTAGACCGTAAGTTGAGACATACTTAGCAACCGTATGTTCCACATCATGATATTTGCGAGTTATAACGAAAAGTTTACCGGACAGCACTAAAAAATTAATGGCCACCAACAAAGTTCCTTTCATCCGTAAGCTATTTACTGGTCATCAACAAAACTTATTTGGCCACGAAAAAACTTTTGTTGGTGCCAATACTTTTTGTGACCGATCAGTAAAAATTGTGCTGGCAGCCAACAGAATTTTTGATGGTCGGTCACAAGAAGTATTGGCACCAACAAAACTCTGTTGGCGCCAATGCTTCTTATGACCGACCATCAAAAATTCTGTTGGCTGCCAGCACAATTTTTACTGATCGGTCACAAAAAGTATTGGCACCAACAAAATTCTACTGGCACCAACAGAATTTTACTGGCAGTCAGTAAAATTCTGTTGGTGCCAGTAAAATTGTGTTGGTGGTCAACAAAAAATTTTTACTAGGGTTGACTTCAGGTGTTTCGGCCCTCTCAGAAACTTAAACTACAAGAACGATGAAAGCAGTGAAAAGTTCCGAAATCTATTCATTACCTTAACTCAGAGTCATTTAAGAGTCATTCTTTTCGGAGATTTCTTTTCAACAATGTTGGCAACACTGTTTACAGCGTGGCGGACTTTTATTCGAGCTGTTCTCGTCCTAATGTCCGTCCGCGCTCTTGAAATTGATGAGGTTTCGAGTAAATCCATTCTGTTTCACCTCCATTTGCGCTTTGACCCTAAGCTTCCCCCTCTCTCTCTCCCTCTTTCTCTCTCTCTCTCTCTCTCTCTCTCTCTCTCTCTCTCTCTCTCTCTCTCTCTCTCTCTCTCTCTCTCTCTGCACTCTCTTCACGCATTTGTGTCTATTGTCACTTGGCATCACGGTGGGATAGTTGTCACGAGTTTTCTGATGGGCGTGAAGATTAAACGCGGACAATAAAACTATACCCATACGTGCCATACGGTACGGAGCGGAAGAGTGGCTCACAAATTGATCAGAGCGTCATTAAGGGGGGGGGGGGATTCCTCGGACCCCCCCCCCCCCCCCAAAGGATTTGACTTATTTCGAAATCTAAGGAAAATTCGAGAAGCAGAAAAAAAGGTTGTCTCATTTAGCGCGTTTACAGGTTAAGAAAGCATTCAATTTCAGTGAAAAATGCCTACGAAATCTATTTTCGCCCCCGAAACTCTCCTATAACTTTTAAAAGAAAAAGGACATTAGGACCATCAAAGACCGCGATGGTCAGAATTGTTAGGGGTCAAAAGCTTGGAAGCAAACAATAAAAAAGGTTATCGGTATTTTTCCCCGCCTCCAACCCCTATTGACAAAAGTTGATTGACGCCCATGAACTTAATGTGCCTATATAAATATGCAACCCTACCATTTTGTCTGCATATTTTTCTTTTTAAAACTTTGACCTTCCATAAAAGTCATCCATTTTGAAGTCGGTTGAAAGATCCCCGGCCCAAACGCAAAATTGTTGCCAATGCCTCAGTGGCGAAGCGTCATAACTGGCAACAATGCATTTGTCTATTTGAACCCACATAAAAGATCGAATTCGCTGGTTATCACCAATTCCTTGATAATTCCATATTTTTGTGGGTTTTAAATGAGCCAAATGCAACTTTGGCAGATTGCTGAACTCGCCAATCCACTGGGTCAGTCCCTTATCAATTCTGATTCGATATAGTTTTGCGTCATGAACTCATGAGCGCCCATGAAAGGCAACAGAGGGAAAGTTGCCTCTCATAAAGTAAGCCAGCGGCGGCTCGTGCAATTTGGCATCAATGTTTTATCTCCATTTGATTTCATGCCAAATAATCGATTCGATAGTACTTGCAATCGATTGCTTTCCATAGATTCATTTGCAGGGAAAACATTGTTGCCAAATTGCACGAGCCGCCAGTGAATTAAGCGGCAAGCGCCAGAGAGATATCATTCATGTAATCAATGATTATTCAAGACAGCTTGATCTCAGCGCGTTAGACACACACGTCACACATCCACTCAATGCTAAGCTGTAAATAGATCAATGGAATTTTTGTAATTGTACAATTGCTTCGTCGACAAATCTACAGGGTGTCCAAAACCTCATCGGGTCTTGAATTTTTATTTCTTAGCCCTCTCAGAACCGGGTTCCGAGGCACTTGCGGATCCAGGAAACTGTTCTTCTCCTTCTCCCTCTCCTCCCGTAAGTACGCATTTGTTAGAAAAGGATAGAAGAGTGGAGGAAAACCATTGTCCTTTTTTCACTGATACGTTCTATTGGGAGAAGAGAAAGAAGGACAAATTAATGGATCCGCCAAAATCCCGGGGTCAAATCAATGTTCGCTCGCTCAAATTAAGTCGGTAGTTAAATATCCCTGCACCTCGTTGCTAATTTTGCAGAAACAATTATAATTGAAGGCGCTCAAATCTAACAATTGGGAGTCCCAATAATTACTGTAAATACAAAACTGAAACGGGCCTCTGTGCAAACTTTTGATGTGAGCAAATGCATAGTTCAATCTGATGTAAAAACCAGCAAAAATCTTGAAAATCACGAAAATCACATTAAGAAATTCTAAACTTCAGTATAACAAACTCACAAAACTGATCGTAATGGCGGTTATGCAAAGGTATCATGGGAGATTCCCATCTTATTCGTCACTTTCTCTACGGAAACACAGAGATATGTCTCTTTCTAGATGGGAATCCCCCATAATTATTACGTGCGTCTCTTCGCCGTTAAGTCCGATTCTGCGAGTGAATTTTGTTATTTTTCAGGGTGCTCATCGTCATTTTTACAGGTTTTTAGGCAAAAATTTACTTTTCGATAGGCATTCGTACACGCTCAAAGTAGGATCTTCAAAGTGGCATCGGTGAGTCGAAATCCACCGCAAACTGTAGAATTTCCAACCTGACAATTCTAAAATTCAAACATGGCCTTTACAGACCTTGACCAAAACACTTCCAAAACGGGTTAGTTGGTTTTGTTGACTGTAGAAATTGGTGAACAGATGACACACCATACATCGTCAAATAACTCTGCAGTTTGACAGACCGTCAAATTGCCCAGTTGTATGACGAACGGAACATCAACCAAACACGCAACGGTTGGCTCACCTGCCGTTTTGTGGTGCGGATCTCGGTTCATCGATGCCAATTTGACGATCCTAATTTGAGCGTGTACGAAAGGGTAATCCCCCGCATGTAGCAAAAGTTTGCAAGAGCCTCATTGTGTGAGGCGTAAGTGCCTTCAATTATTTGTGTATGCAAAATCAGCTACCTGTTGTAGGAATATTTAACTACTTACTTGATATAGCTCGTTGTATCTATACGTTAGGTTACGCGTGTTCTCCGCGAGTCGACACGACGCGACAGGAGTACGGGACTTGTGAGACACCCTTTATTTCATCAATGGAATCCAGCTTAAAACAATAGCTCATCTGGAGTGATCGGTGGCGAAGCATTCCGCATTACCAATCGAAAATACCGACCGGGGCGCGAACCTGGAACGCGAAAGTGAAAGTGCGGGACTGAAATTATGATTCCCTGCAGCCGCGGCCAGGCCGGTCCGCGCGCATGCGCAGAGCGAGGCCGAGGATTTCAGCGGCAGTAGGAGTTTCAGCAGCGTAACGCTATACTGCAACAGGCGTCAAAAAGCAAAAGTTATGCCTTCATAAATTTTTGTTAATTACTTCATAACGTTTAAAAATGACATTCGACGCACCGCGACGCGACGATGCGAGTTTATAAATGAGGTGGCGCTCGAGCGCTGTAACGCAATTCGAACGGCATTGAATTAAAGTCGAAAGTTTTTTTTTTCCTTCTTTTTGCTCTCCCTCTCTATACTTGAAACGCTGGAATCCCACTGAATGAGGCAGGCTGAACCTGAAGTTAGATAAGTGTGAATGGTAATTAGGTACCGAACGAGAATACGAGATGATGAACTAACCAGATTATGAACACAGAAGAGCAAAACTAAAAGAATGCTTGAAAAAATACAAAAGAATACAAATCGTGTTCACCCTTTTGCTATCAGGTTCAGAGGCGAAGCGTGCAATCTGGCAACGTTGCATTTGACTCATTAAAACTCATGAAAAATATCGAAATATCTTGATAGAATTAAGGCTTATATTAATAAGCCTAATAGTTGATAAGGGGTAAAACCCTGCAAAAATAACGCACCCAAATCTTATGGCAATTGTATGGTGTTGCGAGACACCTCGTATAGATGGAGCTGATTTAAAGAAGGGAAATTCAATGTAATCCGCGGCAACGACCACCATTACGGTCTCTCGTTTGAAAGCATCTTATGAGTTTGGGAGTAGATTTCGTGATTTTTTAGTGCGCTAATCGTTATTTTTGCAGGGTTTTATCCCATTATTATCTATTAATAAGCCTGTAGCAAAAGTTTGCAACAGCTCCAGTGTACACTGCGGAAACAATTTGAGTATTGTTAGAAAAAACAAAACAAAAATAAGATCAAAATGACATTGAGTGAAGAGAGATAATAAAAAGGCTCTGATTTCAAGACACCGATCATGGTAGGAGGGAGGGAGGGAGAGGGGGCTGTCTTGCGCGAATGCGATTAACGGAGATATCGTGACGCGAATCCAATGTTAACCTATTTCTGTTGCCCATCTCTCGCTCGGTTTATGAGCTCGGTTTATAGGATCGAAGTAAATGGCTATCCGATAATTTTACAGGGGGCTCTGCTCTGCTCTATCGGATTTTACGATTTCTGTTTCAGATGTCAGAGAAACTGGGAGAAAGAAAAAAAAAATGTTTTTATCAGGAGTTTGATCTAGCGCGCGCTTTAAATTTCCGATCGGACTTCGTGCCTTGTCTCATCGTTTCTGTTGTTTTTGAAATAGTTTCTATTTTACATTCGTTCGAAATGAATGTGCAGTGTGCACGCAGCCCCGAAATATCGTCTTCATTGACAGTGGTGTTCGGCTGGTCTTACACGGTTTCTGTTTTAGCGCGTATCGTATTTTTGTCTTCAATTCCTTTCAACTTCCTTTACTTTTCTTTCTTTTTCCTTTTATATCTACTTTCTTTGTTTTTATCTCTTTTTCCCCTTCTTTTTACTTTCTCACTCTAATGAAATTAGAAAAATTGAGAAAGTATTGCGATGGCGCAGAGATTTTCAAGGTATTTTGTTGCGATAGTTGGCCTCTTACGACTAAGTCAATCACGATTTATACAAAATAATGGCCTTTCATCATGTCTAATTCCATCTGAAAGAACATACGTCAATCATATTCTCATATTTCTTAACCCTTTCTAACTTACAATTAGAGAAATTTATGAAGAAAAAAAGTCTGCGGCGTCTGTCCGTCGTTAGTCCGTCTGTACCGCCCCATAACTTTTGAAATATTGATCCTTATGCTTCCAGATTTTGCATAGCTGTTACTTTTTAGACTCCCCAGAGGCACTTTTTTGTTTTTTGTTTTTGTTTTTGTTTTGTTTTGTTTTGTTTTTTTTTTTTATTTCAACTTGGTTAGTTATGGAGAAAAAATATTTTCCATTAAAATCAATGGTAAAATGGGTAAAAATTGGCAAACATTGGTAAAAATGGGTAAAAATATGGGTAAAATTGGAATAATTCAAGTTTGGCTCAATCAATTTTGATGGAAATTCGCAAAAAAAAATCTACATCCAGCTTACTATAAAATACATTACTCATACTCACAATATTCAACCCTCAAAACCGTTTAAAAAATCAAAATAGGTGCGCTCGAGCCAAAAGATGGAATTATCGTTAGAAATTAATCTTTGAACTTAAAGTCAATCAATAATGGCTAGATGAATTTTGATAAAATTTGTGTACACACAATCCACTATCAAAATACTAACATCTTTTCCTCTCTTAGTCACCATACACAACCGATAAAACCTTTTCAAGAGGCAATTTTGGTTCGATTGAGAAAAAAATATGGGAATATAGGCAAACAAAAACATAATCCTATTATTGGGATAGTTCAGGATTGGTCCAATGAATTTTGATGAAAACTGGCAAATACAATCTACAATTAGTCTACAAAAGAAAGTAGCCCTTACAGTTACAATACACAACCCTGTTGTGCAACAAATTGTGTTCATCGTAATTCCCTTCGATTTTCATGCTAGAATAAACTGTTCAATCGCTGATAGGAAAAGTTAGCAAGATCCCCATTTCTATTTTGATTTTCAAAGTTCATCGCTCTTGCGAATATAGGTGCCCTCTCAACCTCGACTCAATGCAATAAAATCGAGTTGACTGGTGTTCTCATTGTTATGAATATTTTTACTCTCTCGTCTCACGGCGAGCGATGGGTGATTTTTATTACACGTAGTCGTTAATTAAAATCGTTGCACGAGATGGATGCATGAATGCTACGCCGCGCCGCGCCGGACCGAACCGGACCGGACCGGAGACTTTTATTCCATGTCTTGTCTTGAGGGTAAGGAGCAATAGAGAGAGGAATGGGATCGGAACGCGATCGTGGTTCGGAAGCGGGGGTGAAATCTCGAAACGTAGGATGCGCGCGCACAGTGGTGTCCAGAGGCGAATCGTGATCGATCGATTAGTGTCCGAATGAACATTGAAACCCTGCAAAAGTATCGATTGAAGACAAGGCACATTAATACACAGAATAAAGATAGGTCCATAAATATATGAGGTTTAAAAATACAGGGATGCCGAGAACTGATTGGCGTCTCAAAATGAGCTGTGATTGATCAATTTAACCCTTTCCACTCTCAAGACATTTTTCCTTTCTTTTTAGTTTCTTGATAATTTTTTTACTATTTTTTTATTAGTTTTTCGTTATTTGAGCTATTTTAATTTTTGTTTTTTCTTGCGCGAACTTTAGTTGGATGGATCCAAAATTAGAATGGAACTCAACTATTTTTTTGTCGAATATATTCGACATCGCAGTGAAATGAGTTAATTTTATTTTTCATTATTATTATTCAAAGAGGTTTGTTTGCATTAATCCTTTATAGGGCCTACAGCCATCTTACTTGTCCGTTTACATCATAGAGTTTTGGAGGTAAGGGGGGGGGGGAGAACAATGTTCCCTGAAAACCCATGCTATTCCGAAGTGAAAAGATCTGAGACTACCAGACCTTTCCACCCCGGCCGGGATTCGGACCCAGGAGACCTTCGGATTAGTAGCCAGGGCCGCTGACCACCAGACCACGGAGGCCGGCTGTAAAGGGGTAAAATTAGTGCGACCGACTGGTTTGCCCCCTATGTACTCCGAAGAGTCTTGACACTGTCAAATGAAATCAGAGGAAGCGGAAGGAGAAGTGAGGAGAGGGATGGGGATGGGTGCGAGAGGGTGCGGTGGTGAGGTAGGGTCCAGGAGGAGTGGGTGGAGGAGGAAACGGGGGGGAGGTGGTCGATACGAAGTTAAGTGAAGTGAGGTGAGTGAGTGAGAGGAGCAAAACAAAAGGCACATCCGTGATCCTCCAGATCGGACGCTGTGTGCGTGCGAGAGTCTGGTCTAGTAGTAGGGTAGTCACTATAGACGGAGCAGCGCTAGCGCTGCGACCACGGCTACGGCCGCGGCATAGACCGTGCGGAAGAGTGAGTGGTGACGGCCGGCGGTCTAAACTAGGAAGAGGGTATGGCGGCAGATGAGGGGAGCAGAAGCGGTGGAAGGGGGTTAAGGAGGGGGGTAGGGGGGATGGCTGAAAAGAAGATGGAAGAATGTTAAACTAGATTTATGATGATCGATGACTCATAAATTACGGTAATGTCCGAGAGAAGGAGAAGTCTCGAAGTCTCACCATCTCGCTCAGGCGACCGCGACTGCGCACTGGCTTGCGACCTGCGAGCGGCCGAACGACGAGCGATGCGCGCAAGCTCAGAAAATGGCGGACTTCGAACTGGGATATGAAAACTCGAATATTTTTCTAAAAGTGGCTGGCTCAGTGGCTCCTCTTTGGCTTCGGCTGCGCAGAAAAAAATAACGTAAGAAAACACTTAGGTAGCGCTGACAAACTCTAGCAAACATGGTCCATACAGGTCCATAAGGTCCATGACCAATTCCTTATACAGAGTATGGATATTATATGTATGGATCCATATGGATATATTGTATGAATCTGCAAGGGTATCTACACGTGTACTCATACGGTACCCATACATACATATCTATACTCTGTATAGGAAATTGGTTATAGAGTTAGAAATCGGTTGAAAAAGGAAGCAAATACGGCTTCCGGTCAGAGGCGCAGCTCACGCGTAGTCTATGGGAACTGCGTTTTGAGAGATCTGTCGCCACCTGCTTGGGAATCGAATAGCCACAGATTCATAGTCGTCGTCATTTATATCGTTCGTGGTCGTGTAAAAAGGTGAGTCCGTCCCATTTGGACCCTGTTTCTAACAATAGACCTTATGGACCTGCAGGGACCATTTGTGCCAGGGAAATCTTTGGTTAAAAAATAACCCAGCAGATAGCAAAAAGACTTCAGTTGAGCCAAATCTTTCGTTCACCCAGCAAAACTTCTTTCGTTTGGTTTATGAAACTTTGGTTAGCCACCAAACCTTTTGTTTTGCGGGGTCATTTATCTACCAAAGGTTTCGTCAGCGTTACCAAAGCGTTTTTTTAAGATTTTTTTTTATTTTTCGTGTAGTTTCGTAGGGGCAATGGTTGCTGCCAAAGATTACTCGGCTGAGACTATTAGGGTTGTGGTTAGATTAGATTAGCGCCATTTCAACTTCATAGAAAATAAAAATGTACGGATGGGGTGAAAAAACTGGTGATCAAATGCCTCTATGTGTCTTACGATAGTATCATGATGAGAAATCGCAAGGAACTTGGGTAACTTCGAGTTATATTGACTGACTCCGAAGATGCTTGATTAAATTGAATTGTGTTTGAATTATAATTATCGGACTCTCTTTGTGCGCGGGAGCTAATAATCATTGTGCTTTTAATTCGCTTGCGGAATTTTTCTTCGAGATTCAGTTGTCTATGTCTGGCTCCAATCTGACCTTGACCTCTCTTTCAATTGATTTCAGTTCGCGCAACTTTTTCTTTCTCTCTAGCCAAGCGAGGCACCCAATTTTTCAACTTTCTCTTTTCCGATGAGAAGGAACTCTGATTCCTAGCAACTTCGTCTCTCACATTCATAGATCAAAACCAAGTTGCCAAGTTAAAAGAATAAAATAAAGAAAAAGTATAAATAAAACCAAGTCTGATAAGGGAAGGGTGATGCTCTCAGGGACAATCAAGACCAGCGCACTAGCCGATCGCGCGTTGGGCCAGTGGGCAGGCGGACGAATTCATTTTCGCGGACTCAAAAAAATAACAAGAGGAACAACTAACGAGGTAAGCAATAGAAAGGCTGATGCCTGTTATAGGTCCTATCCCAAAGTGAGGCAGCAAGGGCCACCTGATTCCGGTTTGTTTGCCTCATATTTTTTAACCTTAAATAAAAGTGTTTAATTAATCCAGCGGAAATTCGTTTTAAACTAAAATTCAAGTGTTTGAGAGTGGCAATCTGGTCGCAGAATTCCAATACAACTATCCATCAAGTGAGAAAATTTTGCTTGTTTCTGTCATGCGTAAGTTTCTTTATGGTGCAAACATTCCAAAATAATTAGTTACATCATTTTTGTGTCCAGATAGCCATTCTAAGGCACTTTTGCACTTTCGTTTAATACCAATTTCAAATGAAATTGTCACAACTTATTTTTACAGTGTTAATGGTTAAAACATATGAGGCAGACAAACCGAGTCAGTGTGAAACTGTTCATAAGAGATTTCCACCATGCGGCTGGTCTCCGTGGTACCTTAAAAGCAAGTCCCGAAAATAGAGGTCGTTTGGGAAGTATAGACACGCCTAGACAGGTAATTTTTGGAATTTTTCAATACCTATATTATTTCTCACGTTACAAAATGAAAATGACTGAAAATGAACTTGAGCTTTGGCTTTTTGTTGACGAGCTCTTTATAATCAAAAGTTCAAAGCTGGAGGCGAGTTTTGTTTTGATTTGAGGGAAGGAAAATCGAAAATTCGCCAAAGATTATGGTCTAGATGTGCCAACACTTCTGAAACGAGCTCTACCATCTAATGATGTAGCTCGTTGAGTAGACCAGCTTTCTTGATTAAAAAAAAAAAAAAAAAAAAAAAAAAAAAAAAAAAAAAAAAGTATATATTGATAATGATAATAAAGATAGTACAAGAAATGTTGGAACGTCGCATCGGAGTTAGGCCCGTTTGAAACTAGAGGGGCTTATTTTCTCCCTGACGAAAAGCACGCGCGCACGGGAAGAAAGTAAGGGATCAAATCGATATGTTCGGCGTATATATACATATATACATGTTTGCAGAATGGTTGAATGTAGGGGCACGTAGCGGTCATTGAAAGTGAGAAAGTAACTAACGCTAAGTGCTTCGCTGCTGACCTTGCATGCGCTGAATTGCTGAAGAAAATAGAAATTAAATTAATCCCTAGCCTAGCCTGACCAGAGCAGTTGCAGTGGCTGGATCGGATCGCTGGCGCTGGGGTCATTATGTCGCTTGCAATACCGTGATGCTCTGCTTCTAATCAGATTATTCGCGAAAGTTGAATTCGCCGCGACTGCACTGTCGTATCAGAGAAGTTCATCAAAATGGGCACACTGTTATGCTGAGATGAAGAAGTTGAAAGTTGAAAGTTGAAGAAAACCACGCGTGCGGTTTTGAACGCGTGAACGAGCGAGGCTTTTGATTGCAATACAACAAACTGTTTTAGTAGAGCGATGTTCGAATCAGTTGTCGTTCGAGGACCTATGCTCTGGTTCCAAACAAACTCTGCTTTAATGTATTTTCTCCATGAGCACATTTTTTATCCGAAATTTTGGCAATTAAATCAAATATATAATGGGGCTCTTGCATACCTGTAAAAGTGACGATGAGTACACTAAAAAATCACGGAATTCACTCTTAGAATCAGGCTTAGTGGCGGAGAGACGCAGATCATGCGGGCCTATCTAAATTGAGACATCTATATCTATGTTTCCGCGGTAGAGAAAGTGACACAATAGAAAGAAATCTCCCATGATACCCTGCGTTGAACCACCATGACGAACTTGCCGTTATAGCAAAATATGTGAGTTTATAACTGAATTGGATACTGTTTTAGTGTAATTTTCGTGATTGTTGCTGGTTTTGACATCACTTAAATTGAAGAATGGTTTTTTTCCACATTTTTTTTTTTTTTTTTTTTTTTTTTTTTTTTTTTAATTTTAGTACATATTTTATTTTATATTACTCGCAAAGATGGCAAAAAATGGGAACCCAATAATAATCAGTATACTAAATTTTCGGGGGGAGAGGGGGTGACACTATAGTGCTTCGCCCTAGGTACCACTAACTCTTACCACGCCACTGGGGCCAGGACTCACGGTCACGTGGCAGATACGTCCCGCCCCTCGGTAAGTACCCACAATGCTGTGCAAAGAAATTCTGGTGACTCTCCCGGAACTACTCTTTAAATAAATCGTCAGCTGTTGCAAACAATACTCTCGGCTCGGATCAAGATATATAACTTCGACTTCACTTTCAACGCCACATGATTGAACATTATTTATCTCTATTTCGACCTCGCTTCGCAAAACCTATAAATGAACGGATCCAAAAATGGGTGTGTGCAATAATGAATGCCGATGTCATTTTTATCCTGCCCATTGCTCCTGTCATTGTTCGTGATATATCTATAAATATAATTTAAAATAAAACAAAGCGACGCGGCGTTCGCCTTCAACGAAATGGTAGAAGCGACCAACACTTCAAATGAAAGCCCTGAACTTTAAATTTCAAAGTAGGCAGTTTACACAGGGTGTCCCTATCAATAGACGGTTTTATACTCTGTCCAAGATAAGAAGGAACTTAGCGAGTCAGGTAGAAACGCACTACTTTGCAACGCGGCACCCATTGTCACCCAAAATCGTTGAGTTGTTGAGCCGTGTCGGTCACTAGGGCTTCGTCCGACTATAAATATAGACCATAATTTTAGAAGGAGCAATACCGAGAATCGGTTGACTATGAATGTTATCTGTGCAAAAGTCAAATTAGAAACGGTTGCAGATACGACATAATGAATGAAATTTAGGACCATAGGAACATAATTCGTCAAAACTATTCAAAATTGACTCCTCGCATTACCCTCGAACACTTATTTTTTTAAAGAATTCAATTAAGGTACACTCATAAATGGATTTTTTTAAAAAAAAAAAAAAAAAAAAAAAAAAAAAAAAAAAAAAAAAAGTGTCTGAGGGTAATGAGGAGTCGATTTCGACTTGTTTCGACGAATTGCTCCTTTTGATCATAAATTTCATTCATTTCGTCGTTTCTGTAACCGTTTCTATAATTTGACTTTTGCACAGATAACATTCAAAGTCAGCCGATTCTCGGTATTGCTCCTTCTAAAATGATGGTCTAGTCGGACGAAGCCCTAGTGACCGACACGGCTCAACAACTCAACGATTCGGGGGCGACAATGCGGGTGCCGCGTTGCAAAGTAGTGCGTTTCTACCTGACTCGCCAAGTTTCTTCTTATCTTGCACTGAGTATAGTGCGAAGTCAACGGTTAGCCAACAATCACAACTCATCGGTCGAAATCGTTTGTGACAAAACTCCGTTCCAAACCATCTCACTCACTCTCCCGAGACCCTCACGTATATCCATCTCTATTCTAGTTTCGGAATTCGTAAACAGGGCCTTTTGTTTTAATACCATATTACTTGTGTAATCAAAATCGCATATTAAAATGCCTAGAGGAATTCATTTCTGCAAAAAAAAAAAAAAAAAAAAAAAAATCACAGAAGCTGTCTCTATAAACGATTTTTGAAATTAGAGTGAGATAGCAGTACATGGGGGTTGCGTGAGAGCAATAGAGACAGTTTATCTTTGTTTGGAACGCTCTTCGCCGGATGACGTCATCACCAAATCATCACTGAAACTGTTTATACCAATAGAGAGGCTTTATGGGACGTTCTTTTGAGGCAGCTAGCACGGAGGCAGCCATGATGGAAATCTCCAATTAACATTGCCCTTCTCTCTCTTCTTCCATTAGAACGTGTGTGTTAGAAAAGGACAGATCGTGGGCAGTCACATGATTTTCGCCCCTTCTCACATCCTCTTCTAACACACGCGTACTTACAGGAAAAGAGAGAGAAGGACATAATTTCCTGGATCCGCTGGTGCGGCGTGGCGTGCCCGAGCCTATCTAATAAGAGAATGAGGACTTGGAATAGAATGTACTGTACTGAGTAGGGATTAGATGGGTACTGCTAATAAGAGCCAACACTGCTTTACTGGATTGTGTTCTATGGCAGCTAATGACGTGCAAAGTGGTATAAGCGAGGCAAACGAATGCAAATTGCCCGGACGAATGCAGGAATAAGGATGTGCAAGAGGGGGTAGGAGAGACTTCGCGCGCTGAGGATGATGGTCGTGGCCGTGAATTCAACCAGAGGGGGGAAGGGGGCGCGGAGGGGAGGGGGGGGAGGTGCAGATAATACCGAACGAGCTTTGTGATTGGCGTACCAGAAATAAGCTCCGGGCTCTAAATATGGCGTTCGCTAAGTTCGCTTCGTCATACCGTGTCAAATATTATAACATATTTACATATCTTTATATTATAATATACCTAACTGCTATAAAACAGTACTTGAACCCCGTCTGGGGCTGGAATACACACGCGCACACTCACTCACACACACACACACACGTATCAGAGTTTTAACGTACACACTCGCAAAAAAAAAAAAAAAAAAAAAAATGCTCGTCAACACACAGGGGCAGCACAGCGCAGGGCAGCTATAGCTCGATTGCTTGCGCGCGGCAAAACTGCATAGCAGTAGAGAGAAGAATTCTTCTAGTTTTCATCATCATATCTAATTTTGCAGCTTTATACCTCGGCTGTCGGCCTGTCCAGGCTGTCGCGGGACGGGACTCAAGCTGACGGGTGGCGGGGCTCTCGAGTCTTTTTTTTTTCTTCCCCCCTTTGCATGATGGCTCATAGTCATACTCATAGGCTATAAAGGATAGGTCTCTTTTTATCCTAGAGAGGCTAGAAAAGGGGCGATAATCTGTTCGCGATTCAAACATCCCGCCCGCCCGCTGCCTTCCGACGCTCTGACTCTCTACAGTCTGCTGCCACTCTAGGGTCTCAAGTCGTCTCAAGTCGTCTCAAGTCTCAAGGGTGATGTGATGGGAAGGCGAAGGAATGTCTGAGTCGTCAAAATGTCCACAGTTCCCTCCCAAGATCTAGGCAAGTACTATGGTCAGCAAAAAAAAGACAGGTAGAATTTACCATCTGCATACCTGATTATGGAGTCTGCTATCAAGTATGGTATACATTTTACCAACATATGGTAAATACAACGTACCTTGTGGTAAATTAAGAAAACCTGTTGGTACACATGTCAACACAAGGTACGTTGCATTTACCATATGATGGTAAAATTTACCATACTTGATAGAAGACTGAAGACTCAAAAATCAGCTATGCAGATGGTAAATTCTACCAGTTTTTTTTTTTCCGTGTACCATCGTAGGGAATTTCATCTATAATCTGTCGGCTATAGTTTCAGAGAATTTTGCGGTTTGTGGGTATCTTAGAGTGTAACAGGATGGCCACTCGAAAGGATGCCTGAAAATAATAGAAAAATTGATCAAGAACAATCGCGATGGGTTTTTTTTTTCTTTTTCTAGCTATAGTACACGGGTAACACCAACGCACTACGGTCTGAGATCGTCAAAAAGTGGCAAAAAAATCAAATAGAAAATTCATTATCAATTTATCATTCATAAACGTTAAGGCCAAAATAAATTACTGAGAACACTTTAAGTAGGTGTCATTCAAACCTAGAAATGTCATTGAAAAGTTTTGAATTAGGCTTAAGGTATAGAAAATGATATAATTTGTCAATACTTTTTTTTCACTTCCTTTTAGCCACTTCCTTTCAATCTCAGACCATTGTGCAACGGAACATAGGCGGAAATCAGGAATGTGTCTTTCTCTCTCTCCTTCCATATGAACATGTGTATTGGAAAAGAATAGCAGAGGGCACCAACACGTGACTTGGGGTTTCAGGAGATGTCAACCTTTTTTTCTCGTCCTTTAAAAATGTTGTCCTTTTTTTAAAAAAATTGAGATCCCTTTCTTTTGAAAACATGCTTGAAAGATCTTTAATTTGAGAAAAAGGATAAAATGACAAAGCTAGCCAATAAGTTAAACATTTGAAAGTTAAATAAACATATGTTACAGTAAACATAATTTTTTTTTTTTTTTTTTTTTTTTTTTTTTTTTTTTTTTAATAAACTAAATAAGTCCTAAAGGATAAAACTGCTTGGACACCCTGGCAAAAATGGTCCATACAGGTCCATAAGGTCCATAACCAATTCCCTTTACTGACAAGGGGAGGCTCAGAAGTCGCCGCCTCCGATTTTGAAAACGATTACACGAAAATGTAGCTAAAGTAAAACTATTAGACCCTAATTGTTTCTCACTTTTTGCCAATGGGCCTTCCTAAACCGTCAGGAATTTTTTGAAAGTTTCCGAAATTCACGTAAATATTCGGAACGCTCTCCGCTTGGGTTTTTTACGTGAATTTTGGCAACTTTCAAAAAATTCCTGACGCTTTAGGAAGACCCATTGGCAAAAAGTGAGAAACACGGGTCTAATAGTTTTACTTTAGCTACATTTTCGTGCAACTGTTTTCAAAATTGGAGGCGGCGACTTCTGAGCCTCCCCTTGTGAGTATGGATATGTATGGATATCGTTTGGGTACACGTCGCAGGTACCATGGAACGGAACATTCCTATCTAATTTGAGGCTATATGCCCTCTGTGTGTTTCTGTAGAGAGAGTGACGAATTAGACAGGAATGAGATAGAGAAAACAACAAAAACAAAACAAGAAAACAAGACAAAAAAAAAAATTACAAAATTGTGTCTGATTCGGATACAGGGTCATGTCCCCCTCCCCAACATGATTTCGATTACTAAAAGCATTTTAATGAGAGCTGGCAGACTTTTGGAAAAAGTTTGAGCCCATTTTATGTTTTCTTATGATGTGACGAGCAAAAAACAATGGCGATACAATGTGAAGGAAGTCAAAATATTCATTACATTGTCTAATAAAGGATTTTTTACATTATAATTATTACATCACCAGTGATACACTACATGCCGGTTAGGGTTAAGCAGAAATCGCCTCAAATTGTCGTTATAAAGAATCGCAAGTAATATTAACTCCCGCTTAAACCACGCCTTGCAATGGAATTCAGCAGAAACTGTTTTTTTTTTTTTTTTTTTTTTTAAGAGTATAAAATAGTTTTGAAATCTTTTAAGCAATGAATTTTGGTACTTAACACTAGTTGAGTTTTAACCTGTGAATCCGGCATTTTCAACCATACTGTAGTATGCACCGTTTCAAAAAATTGATGGAATTGCTGGAAAGAGAGCATGTATTAACAGAGGTGTGCTCTTTCTCCCGCATTATAATCAAATTGAAATGATTATTCCCTGTGTAGAGCAAACCTCTTGTTTTATGATTCCTCTTTCCGGCAATGTCCTGAATTTTTCACTTTGTTGACTTTTCCTGAAGTCTGGCAAGTCCAGCGGAATGTCAGCGTCGAGCTGTGTCCAAACAGCATTCCGATGTCACGCGGCCCTCTCTTTCTCTCTCACACATATTACCCCCCTCCCTCTTGCTCTCACTCCTTCTCCTCTTCTCTCTCGGTTGGAGTCAAAAATTGTAATCCTGCGCATAGCGTCAAAAATGTATAGCGTATTCAAGCGTCTCTAAACTAGGACGCTCGACATTTTAAACTTGCAAGAATTTTGTATTACGACTCGAAAATCGTGCACAATGGCAGCTCGTGCCTATTGGCAACCATGTTTTTCGCTATTTGAACCTATGCAAAAGTATCGATTTCTCAGGGATTCAGTGAACCCCTGAAGATCAATTATATTACATAAGTTTAAATGGGGACGAAGCCGTTGTTGCCACATTGCACCAGCCATCGTCGAGCAGATTATCTGTAATCTTCTACCAGTGGCGTGGCGTGCAATTTGGCAACGTTGTAATGTTTTCATTTAACCCCATGTAAAAGGTCGAATGCGAAGGTGTTCACAGGACACCTAACATTTCGACCTTTTTCATGGGTTTAACTGGACAAATTGCAACGTTGCAAAATTTTACGCTACACAACTGACTTCTACGATGCTCTAGGAGCTGAACTAGCCAACGGTCGCGGCGTCACGTGACAATTTTGAAGTCGTTCGAGTCGTTCAGTTTACACCGAATGACTGAATGATGGTTTTTTGATTTAAGGCTAAAAGAAAAAAGAGGCAAACAAACCAGAATCAGACTGTCCATGCTGTCATACTTTGGTGTAGAACTTACTACAAGCATCAGCCTGTCTATTGCAAAACCTCGTTGGGTGTAATATAGTGCAAAAAAAAAAAAAAAAAAAAAAAAAAAAAAAAAAAAAAAAAATCTGACGATTTCAGGTACTCAACCCAAGAACCCAGGACCTTGGTATAATTATGCAGTCGGGTGTCCTATAACCATCGTATCAAGGCCACCGAGGCTAGAAAACCAAATATTTTATCCCTGTATATTCAAAAGCCCTGGAACTTGCGCTCCGTTATTTTCATCCGGGTGTCGAGTGTGAGAAACACGGAGCCTGGATAGAAAGAAAAATATTAGTTTACATTCAGATCAACTACAACTAGATACGCACCCATACTAACAGGATACGTTGGATACACCTGTACTGTACATATACTCTTTCTTCAGCAGCCATGGAACGTGTATTTGATTGCTCGGAGCTTAGCCCCCTAGGGTTGCGGGATATGGCTTACGGCAGATCGTATGTTGGTGTGTATGTAAGAGTGTGTACGTGTGTGTGTGTAGGTGTGCGTGTTACTCAACCTATACAGTGCCGCCGGATTGCGCACATATCAACAAGCTATATACCAATTAGAGGGGCTAATGTACGTTGTAAGTCCTATCCCAAAGTGTATTAGCATGGACGATCTGATTCTGGTTTTTTTGGCTCAAGTTTTGACTTTCTCACAACTAACGAAGTTAGAATTTGAGAAAGTATTGCGATGGCGCAGATGTCTGTGTGCCTGTATCCCGGCACAATTATTGAACCAATGGTCCACATACATCGACATTTTGCAAAGACATTGCTTTTCACATTCCTCAGAGGAACTTTTCTTTTGTTTTTTTTCGAAATTTTAAATTTTAAGCAAGTTATGGAGGATAAAAGGTTTCCATTAAAATTAATGCGGAAATGCGGGTGAACACAGGGGAAAATTGGAGAATTTGAAATATAGCAGCTTGAATTTTGATTAAAATTTGCCGAAACATTCTGCAACCAGCCTACTGTAAAATTAGCCTCTTAAAGAGGGTCTGGGGTCTCCCCCAGAATTTTTTAGGGGGTCTGGGGGTCTCCCCCAGAATATTATAGGGGGGGGGTCTGAGGGTCTCCCCTAAATATTAAAGGGGAAAGATTACAGATCAGAGTATTTTCGTAAAGTACAGTCATACACTGGAACTGCTCTGTGTAATCGTTTCTCAACCGGTGGCATCATCGGTAAATTGAAAAATTCCATTAATTCTACGCACAATGGCAGCTCTGGACCTACTTCCCATTGGACTTCTTATCCCGAATAGAGTATATTATGTCGATTGTTCTTGCGAAAGTTTAGAAATGATAAATTGATAAGAAATTTACTTTCTGATTTTTGACGATCTCAGGACCATGGTTGCGGTTGCGCGGTGCGGTGCGGTACGGCCAGCAGGAGCCGGATGAATGCAGAGATTCTTTACAAGAATGCAATCTGAGAGCATGACAAGAGTGACATGGGCGGATGTGAGTGCACCGCGCGCGCACACCACTGCACTTCCCAGTACCCATTGCACTGCACTGCACAGTGCACACTGCACAGTGCACACTGCACACACACACACATACACACATACACACGAGAAGGGGGGAAAGAACAAGACTGGTCCAACATAGTAAAAAGGGGCGGCCCTATGACTCCTTATATGAGATATCATATTCAAAGGCAAAAATATGCGACGGAACTCTCTGGAGAGTCTGGGCAGGATATAGCGTTGGAGCTGGGGCTGGGTCTAGGACTCTAGGATGAGGTTCGCGAGAGGCAGAGTAGTGGGGGGGGGGGCTGATGCTGGTCGCTGGCTCCTGGCACACACGGTGTATGCGTAGTAACCAGAAAAACGCGAAATATATGTTTTATGAGCTGCCGATATGACTCGCAAATAGCGCACAGTGATGCTGGATTCTTCTAACACAAAGATTACTTACATGTACATGCAGGTATGGCACAAGCTATCTCGCCCGTGTTAAAGTGAAAAATTGATAAAACGCCGGACATGATACAACCGGGCATACAAGGGGATTATAAAGATTACAGAATTCTAGCTCAAAAAGATTACTTTTCTTGCGTGTTTGTTTCCAGAACTAGAACAAACATGGAACAGCGAACAGTGGAACATGGAACAGTTTTGTAACCGACAAACATGGGAAATGTAATCTTTTCTCTATATAATATTTATGATCCCCTCTGTATGCCCGGTTGTATCACGGCCGGAGCCAACTTAAAATTCGAGCTTAAGCCATGTAAGTATTAGTAATCTTTGTTCGAACAAGACAAGACAACAAACAGAGACATATAGGTAGAAACCCAGCTCATGCTATTCTCCTCGAGTTACGAGAGTGAGGCAAGTGAAATGGTTTTTTGTTTTTTCAATTATAATGAGAGATTTCTATCTTAATTGAGGCATTTGATGCCAGAAGGGCGTCTCTGCCAAATGCCCAGTTTAAAACCGTCACCCCGTCACTGTTCCAATCCCTTTCATGGAAATACATCTATGTGCCATTTAGTGTAAAATCATCATATCAAAGTCAGACGCAACAATAATTTTCCTTCATTTGAATTTATGATGAACATCAATCGATTGTTGCTGGAACGCTGCTTCACTTTCGAATCGATTATTTTATATATAATTCAATGACCCTGTTATAAAGTCACAAACCCTTTGCCTTGAAAACCAGCAAATTCGATTCACTGAGCGGTGGGATGAAGCATACAAAGCACACTGTAGAGGGGCAAGGAGGATGCATTAATTTTTGCATGTGGCATCGATGAAAAAGTATGAAATATTTTAAAATAAAAATAGCACGCGAGGGTCCTGGTCCCGAGAGCGCATGCGCAGGTTCTGACGGTCCAGTCCCCACTTGAGTAAATCCTGGATCAACGAGACCTTTTGCGTCGAGGTTGCCAGATGTCCGACTTATTTCTTATTTGAAATAGCAATGGCTGTTAACGGTTTCTATGGAAACCTATAGTAATTCCATTTTTTGGATTATTGTTGTTCTGGTCTAATAAATATCCTTGATATTCCATCTTGTTCGAAACTTAATTAAATATAATAGGTAATTATCTTCAATTTTGTTGTATATTTATTAAATACTCAACAATGGCGACTGCTTCGTATGAAATGCTTCCTTTTTTAAGCGATTCTTCAAGGAAGGCAGAGACAAATATTTATTTAAGACTCAAAATCAGTACATGCTATGATTTTCGTGTTATGAAAGTGAGGCAAGAACATGCAAGGAAAAAAGAGACCGATGGAATTTACCATCTGCATATTTGGAGTCTGCTATCAAGTATGGTGAATTTTACCATCATATGATAGCAACGTACCTTGTAGTAAATGAAGATAACCTGTTGGTACATTTCACCACAAGGTACGTTGCATTTACCAAACGATGGTAAAGTTAACCATACCTGCAGACTCCAAAATCAGCTATGCAGATGGTAAATTCTACTAGTCTCTTTTTTCATGGGTAAAATTGTGTCAATTTTCACGTCTTACTAGACATTTTTTACCTCAAGCTTTCCTAGCTCCAAACTTCTTTCTGACTACAATGTCTGCAGAGCTTCTAGCGTCTTTCTTATCCCACATATTACATCTAGCCTTAAGGTGAATCTTCAGCGTTTAGTGCCGATTTCTGCAACCAGAGCGCTACCGTTCAATTAAAGTCAAATTACAGGCCGAAAGTAACTTATTTTTAAGAAAACGGAAAGTCAGTCACTAAATAATCATCTGAAGAGTGTCTCTGCAAAAAATTTCGTTCATAACTTCAAAAATAAGGCTGAAAGTACCAAAAAATGGAATATCGCAAATCGAAATTCTTGTATCGAAAATTTGAATTATGGTTTTAGTTTACTGTCGGAAGACACAAGAGACTTTTTAAACATCCATGCTCCAAGAGCTCAGATTTCCTTTAAAAAATTTCCCGTGGACCCATTTTCAAGGAGTCCGAGCTACAAGACAAGTGAAAAATCTGATGCCTCTACCGGGATTTGAACGCGGGACCTATGGGTTCAGGTGTCCTGACCACAAAGCCACCGAGGCCGTTGCAGTTCTCAACTTGTTGATGGTTATCGTGGCCGGAGACCCCTTGATTCCTATAACCTTTTCCAAAGCATTGATACATTAAAAAAAAAAAAAAAAAAAAAGTTTATTCGCAGCATGACGACACATGTGAACCTATGTAAGAGATGGATCAGTTACCAGAATTATAATGTTTATACCATGGCTCTTAAAAATGTTTAGGAAATTATAGTTCTATAACCATATTCTGATGTTAACACCAGAATTTTCCGGCCAAAGTACTAGATTTTCCGTGATTCACATATAGTTGTGCTTCTGGAGACAATTAATGTTACGTCCTCACGGTCCCGCACGCATGGTGATCGGTGAGCACTTACGGGGGGGGGGGGGGTATAAACCACACGTAACCATACTTAAGTACGCACCATCCAACGTCTTTCGGAGGACCGTCAAGCCGTATCATAATTTTGTCCATGGTAATATTACTAAAATTTAGGAATTATTTTGTTCAGTGTACATCCAAACCCTTTGGTGGCCACCACATCAGCAGAGAGAGAGAAGAGCCCTTGAACATTCTTCTCCATCCCTGTAAACTTGGCATCCATGTCCGGTTGTCCGAACGAAGGATGGAGCTTGGGATGTCCGACGGACGGACAGACGGACAGCCGGACGGACACGCGAGGACACAATAAAAAGATGTTCGCGGTGCATCGCAACGTTTTCCCTGCTTACAGCCTCGGCGCGGCCCGCTCAGTTATTCATTTTCGGATGACACTTCGCATGATCGTAAATTAATTGGACTTGACACGGGAACATGCGCCTGAACTAAACTGCACACTACAACACACACACGCACACACAAATATCGGACACACGAACTCACACATACACCAAACGCAAAACCTCATCTCTTCTTCCCCCAACTGCATCAGCACCAGGGCCGGCGCACCGATGCAATGCACTCTGCACAACATTCAACAAACGACGACAAAGTGCACACATCGGTGAATTGCATCGGGGGGCGCGCGCGCGACTACGGTCAAAACGACACGTCATGACTGCGCATGCACGGCGCACGATGGTCTCAGATAGAAAAAAACAGTGGCCAAAATTCAGGGCATCAAAATTCATTGTTTTCGACCTTTTAAGATTAATTTAAGACTTTCCGCGGTGACGTTTTTCCAATTAAATGACTC
Source organism: Trialeurodes vaporariorum (assembly GCA_011764245.1). Taxonomy (NCBI): domain Eukaryota; kingdom Metazoa; phylum Arthropoda; class Insecta; order Hemiptera; family Aleyrodidae; genus Trialeurodes; species Trialeurodes vaporariorum. The sequence goes on from VMOF01000001.1 coordinate 37,614,351, forward strand.
GTTAAAAGTGTCCTCTTTGATTACAATTGGTACTAAAAACTAATAAATGATGAATTGATGAGAAAGTCACTTTTTGATTTTTGGCCACTTTTTGACGATCTCAGATCCATAGTGCGGTGGGGAAAAATATAGATTATTTTTTATTCCGCCAGAGATGCGCGTATAAATTTTATACCGTCAACTGGCCGTCCTGTGGAACGAGGAAAGAAATTCTTTCTGCTAACAAATAGCGCGGGAGGGGATTAGAGGAGCAGAGAGAAGAGGAAGGGGGGAAAAAAGAAGAAAAAAAAAAAGACACACGAGAATATGCGACAGCGCAAGGGCTTGTCTCCAATGTGTAAAGCTCAGCTTCACGGCGGCGGAACACGTTTCGGATGTGGCGACCGCGGGATCGACTCGTAATCTTTTGCAGCAAAGTTCGGAAACGGCGTATTTCGGTAAAACCTAATATGGGTCTATTGAGTTCTTTTGCTACAACAATATATATAGAACCTCGATTCTTACGTTCGGCGAAAATGACGATGCGAACATTATAAAGTTCAAAACCGCTCATTAACTCAGGATATCACTTTTCAAGTTCAAACAGCCCGCACTATATACACAAGCTAATATTTGCAACGGCACACAATTACACAAACGGAACCTCCGTGTATATTTAAACAACATTTTAACCAGAAAATGTAGGAATGTAGAAAATGTAGGTTCTAAATACATGAAATAAGCGAATTTTATTTACAGTGTCGGGTGAAGATTCGAGGTTTGGAACTTTTCGGAGGACACCAAACGTCAAAGGCAACAAAACCACTTTTAGCCAATCAGTGGCGTTGTTTATTGTTGTCTCTCGCCGTTGAGATACCTACTCTTTTCGCCCTCACCTCGCGAAACGGGTACAAATTCCGATGTTCGGGTACAGCATCGATGTCATCCATCGGTACCGAACAAACAGTTCGGGTGAGCTAATAAAATGCAGAACCGTTGGTTCAGATAAAAATCTTCACCCGACACTGTAAATTAAATTCGCTTAATCTTAGCTGCTGCATTTTTTGTATGGTCTTTCCTGGCTTATCAAATACAACAACATCTAAACGAAACATTCAAGTGTTTGTAAGATGTGTTGATGTTTACAATCATAAACGCAGTGATTCCGTCTATGTGGTTGTATGTATGTTGATCAGTGGCGTACGCGGGGGGGCCTAAGGGGACTAAATCCCCCCAGACGGCCCAGACCTCCGATTTTTACGGGTGGAGGGGAAGAGGGAAATAATTTACATTCAAACGCTCATCAGTGCAAGCCCGTATCAAAAAAAAGTCTCCGTTCGCCGCTGATGTCGGATGATAATAGTGTCTTGTGTAACGCGGGTTGTTTGAAAACGAAGTGATTTCTCTGAGTTAATGAGTGAATTTTGAAAGTTTTAAATGTACGTATCGTTATTTCCGCCGAATTTCGTGTTAGAATCTATGTGTCATATTATTGCTGTAGCAAATATACGCATCAGACCAATTGGGCTGTTGCACCCTTTTGCTGTAAGCGCTTTAATAGTCGATTCTGGTGTAAAAACCTCCAAAACTAAAGATGGCAGCACTAAAAACTTCCGAAATCCACTCTTAAACTCAATAAACGCTTTTATTTACGAGGACATAGTGGTGGCCAAGGGCAGTAACAATGGGAGATTCCTATCTTAATTTCGTCACTCTTTCTATGATGACAAGGATGATTCACAGAGTAATTAGTCATCAGAGTGATGATCCACATCCGATGAATGATACCTCAACACCGAGTGACACCGGTGTCAAATGAAAGTAGTCTCTGGCATTTATGCCAGTCGATTTAGCAAAATTTTCCGAACAAATTGATAGGTCATAAGTGCCACTTTATTGCAAATTCGAAAAGACTGTTTCAGTTGAAAAGTACGCACAGAAGTGTGTTTACATGCTTGGCGTGTGTTTGAGTAACTCACTTGTGCGTACTTTTCAACTGAAACAGTCTTTTCGAATTTGCAATTAAGTGGCACTTATGACCTATAAATTTGTTCGGAAAATTCTGCTAAATCGACTGGCATAAATTGTTTATAAACGATTTTGCATGGTTTCGAGATAAATGTCCCGGAACGAAAACCCCGTGTCAATTTCCCCATACCCTAAGACATTTTTGCACCATGCTTGCAGCCAATCAGAGGCCAGCCCGCGTTTCGATCCCTTATCTGCGTTGACCACGCAGGCCTTCCATTTAATTGCGACTCTTGTTTACTCTCTTTGGGTTTCCCGCTATCCGTTATACTTGACCGTTTGGCGACTGCTCGCCGCTCATATACACGCGGAGACTAACGAAAATAAAATGATGTTACGGATAACAAAATATGTATGATGCATTTTAATCATACTTGGTGTGCATGGCATATTGTCGTATCAAGCAGTATCAAGCACTCTTGCACGCAATACCAAGAAAACGAGGTCGGGGGAGGCGATTTTTTTTTTTTTTTTCGGATAATCCGGACGGGTTTTGGCCGTCAATTACTTAAGATCAGCAAAGGAACGGAACGCAATTACTCGGGAGGTTATGAGCGCGGCCCCCTTTCTAAATTTTTTTCCCTCTCCAAACTGAAATTAATAATTGTTTCACGTTAACAGCAATGATTTGCAAATGGAGTTTGATGCCACATTTTTGCCCACTTTTTTTTTTTTTTTTTTTTCTTATACTGGAGACAGTAGCGTGGTTATGGTCCGGGGGAATTGGCTTTTACATTTACCTTTTCTAGGGTTCGAAAAATTCTTGATTCTGCGGTGATACAACTTAAGCACGACCGATTTCGAAACTCCAACATCGACCAATCACGAGTAAGTATTCGTTATTATAGTCGAAGTAAAGTTTACATGAAACCGCGCACGACGTGAGAAGATATAGCGACAAATAGAGACAAATACAGACAAATGGAGACAATAAATAGAGACAGTTAGAGACCCAGCGCAAAGCTTGAAACAAGTGTCTCTTTTTCCACCTCAAAGGTCAGGGTCGGAACTCATAGAAAAAGCAGCCAAAAGCCCCAACCTGCCCGTTGCCAACCTGGCAACGCTGGTCTCAAAAAACTTGTCGATCATTTTCAAGAGCATCCAAGTCTCCGAGATTCTGGAACGCAACGTTGCCACAGAGGGATATTTTTTTTTTTTTTTTTTTTTTTTTTTTTTTTTTTTTTTTTTTTAAATCTCATCAGCCTACCTGTTTTGCTGAATAGGTTATCATGTTCTATAAAATTCCAATAATATTATTTAAGAGGGAAGGATTCAAAACTCATTAATCTTCTGTAACTTTTAAAATCTCCCTCCGTCCGACCAACAATGGCGGCTCGTGCTACTATGTGCAGTAACAATGATTTTTGCCAATTGAATCCTATGCAAAAGTATCGATCATCTCAGGGACCCAGTGAATCTCTTTGAACATCGATTATTTTACGTAGGTTGAAATGGGGAGAATCCGTTGTTGCCGCGTTGCACCTGCCGAGCGTTTTAATTATACATCGAAAGTTGAGGCTGAGAAATTCCCCCGAATTGGCAGCACCGCTTTGAACAGCAAATGGACCTCACCAGAGCGAGTCGGTCGTCGGTCAGAGACTCGAAAAAGCAAAGCCGAGAAGTTGTAACCGTCTAATGATTGAAAACCGGTCACATAACTCAGCCAAAATAATTTTCATATTTCGGTACAATTATGAAAATTGGCTCAAACACTAAAACAAGAAACACATACCGCTCGCTGCTTGGGAAGACTGAAAGAGAGGGGGAGCGAAAAGAGAGAGGGGGGAGCGAAGAGAGAGGGGGCGGTGCGATGATGAAGTAAGAGAGAGAAAGAGGGGCCAGGTATTCTGAACTTGTCGGTGAAAAAAAAAAAAAAAAAAAAAAAAAAACCCGAGCATCAGTTGCCACTTGTCGCCGCTGTTAGTGACTTAAACGAATGAGAAAGAAAAAATACAGTTGAAAAAAAAATGAACAAAAAACAAAAAACAACTCCACCATTAAGCTCGATTCTGAGAGTGAATTTTGTGATTTTTTAGTGTACTCTTCGTCATTTTTACAGGTTTTCATGCAAAATTGATTCTTCAATCCCCTACAGCAAGATTTTGCAAGAGCCCCATTCGCTCAATGGTCAGTGCTATCAATACGCAAAAACTGAAAAAATATCTCCTCACCGAAATCAGGACCAACTTGAATTCAAAAATACGCTCAGGAAAAGTCGAAGATAAATAGATTCAAAACGGAAACGATGGATTCACAATGTTCACATACCTGGAACAGAAGAAAAAGAGGAACTTATTAGAGGAAAAATCAGAAGTAAACGTGCTGACGCTGCTTGCCAAGAATTCGTATGCATGGGATTAATTCCGTGATCAAAATTGTTAAAGGAATGCATGTTGAGAAATTGAACTAACGATAAAAGTAGAAATGGTTCGAATTCCCAACAAGACCACAATGATTTATAGAGGAGGCTCGACTCACTATGATACTATTAGCTCTTATGCTTCTGCTTAGCTCTGCCACATTGAAGTGAAACAAACTCGGAAACAACTGCGCTTAGCTATTTTTGCGGAGGCGTCTTGTCGTTGACGATCCATATAGTATGACCTTCGAAAGAAAGCTTCCGTCACAAAATTGTTTCCTCTAAATTTCACTGAAGTATGCGTCTATTTTTGTTTTTTTCTTTTTCTTTTCAATTAGGGTTCTTGCAAACTTTTGCTAAGAGCAAATTCATTCTTAAATCTGAAGCAAAAACCAACGAAAATCCCAGAAATCACACCTTAAAAGTCCAAAATTCAGTAATTAACTCAGAAAACAGCTGTAAAGGCAATATCGCAAAGGCGGAGCTACGCAGGTGTCATGGGTAATTCCTGTCTAATTTGACACTTTTTCTACGGAAACACAGATTTATGTCTCAAGTTAGTAACTGACACAACATATTCTCAAATATAAATTATACTTCCGGCCATTAGTTGACATAAATTGAACGGTATAGCGCTCTGCGGGCCGATCTTTGAATTAAATCATTAGATATGGCAGGTAGACTGCGGATAAATAGGAGTCTGCTATTGGCCCCTTTAGAGTTTATCAAACAGCAGAGCTCTTTAACCAAGTATCCCTCCTCTACATATTCGATAAGATATCAGCTTTTATCAATTTGTTTCAAGCAGCCGATAGCTTATCGAATGAAGCGGAGGGATACTTGGTTAAATAGCTCTTCTTTTTGATAAACTCTTTAAAGGGACCAATAGCAGCCCCTCTTTTATCCAGTCTACCAGCCATATCTAATGATTTCAAAGATCGGCCCGCTGGTGGTAAAAATTGGCACTAAACCTTAAAGAATCATCTCAATCAACGAAAATCATTCAATGAAAAATGTCTTCTCCTAAATGTTTTCAATCACTGGGCCGATTTGGAGGTTACACACACGTTATTTCGTTGGGTCACGCTGCACTCCTCTTACACATGCTACCACACGAAGTCATGCAGTCTGAAGCGGTATCGACTCTGTGACCATGGTCATGACCGTGTCCACGAAGAGCCGCGCAGAGCGCAGCAAACCAGACGGCAGGAACTCCCCCCCCCTCCCCCAACCATCGACGAACCAGTGGCTGCTATACACTATACAGTATAACAGAGCATACGGTAAAGACTCGCTCAGTACTTTGTTCTTTGCCCCTTTACCTGTTGATTAATTGATACCGCAAGAGGCGTTATTGGTTATGTGTTACGATACGATACGAATCCACCCCCTCAGCCTCCCCCCTCCCTCTCCTCTCGCAGCACTCCCACAATCGTCGAGACGTTGAGACAACGACTCGAGTCTTTCGTCTTTCCCCCAATTTTCGTCGGTTTGAACGTGAACCAGAGTCTCCGTGCCTCCCCCCTCCACCCCCACCGTCATACCCCCCGCGCCTTCACCTGCATTCTCACCATCCGCGTCCAAGTCCACGCCGCACACCTGTAATTAGCCTCCTCCCTGCGCATGCGCAGTGAGCACTTTCCGTCGCTCTCTCGCTGCGCACTGATCACCGAAGCCGCCACCAACAACGTTGTCAGATCTCACGAGCGAGAAGAAAACAAAAACGGTTTTCGACTTTAAAACGCACAGAAACAGCCCGTGAATAGTGGTGTTGCTTGCCATTTGGCAACGTTGTACTGTGTCCTGTCCATTTAACACAGAATAAAAATGTCTCGAATGAAAAAAAAAAAAAAAAAAAAAAATATTTTTGAATTATATGACAGTAAGACGTACTTTTAAACTAAAATTAACTGTTTTTAAAGTAAAAATAATTGTTTTTAAATTAAAATATAAACATAACGAATTTATTCGAATCGATTGTTTTACATAGACTCAAATGGATGAAAAACACAGTTGTCAAATTGCACGAGCCGCCACTGAGTCATGAGCAGATCCAGAAATATGTATTTCTCTTTCTTCGGCCATTTGAACCCATGTGTTAGAAAAGGATAGCACAGAAAAGCCATCAACTGACTTTAGCCCCTATCTCCGTCCTTTTCTAACTCATGCTTTCAAATGGAAGTAGAAAGGGACGGACAAATTCCTGTATTTCTACCGATGGTTTGGGTACCAATCATCGACGCCTTTTACCATCGTCTCCACGCTTTAATTTCGTTTTTTTTTTTTTTTTTTTTTTATATTTATTCGGTTCGCTCGACTCCAACGCGACGGAACGCGGGGGTGGAGGACAAAAAAAAAAAAAACTCCTTGGAAAAAAAAGGAAAGAAAAAAATAAGCGCGTCTGAAGGGGGGAAATTAGTGATGGAAGGCGTAAAAAATGGGCAGGAATCCGGTCGAAATTAATTGAAAAAAAATTGAAACGTTCCCCTCGACAGTGTTTTATGTAATAGCTGCCGAACTTGAAAAATACCGGACCGTCGCACCTCCTTCAATCGATACACTTTACATGCAGAGTCGGTGTTTTTGAAAACAATTAACTTGAGTTTGAGTGTGTTTGAGTGTTTGAGTCGCCGTTACAGTGAATTCTCAAGGATCCGGAAAAGCGGGCCCAGCCCCAGACAGACATTTATAATTTTCCTTCTCCGCTCATGGGAACACACTTTTTAATTTACTATTTTTTAATTCTTTATCTATATATCTAACATATCTATTTATTTATCTAAACACGTAAAAACTTAGATCAGCCAACAAAATATAGAAAACAACTTAAATTGAGATAAAGGCTGGAACAAATTATAAAATTTAGGACGTTTCGGGCCAATTAGCAGACCTTTTTTCAACCAAATAAAAATAAAAACACACGTAACAAATACAAGTGAGCCGCCGCTGTAACTGCAAGGCAAGGACTTTGTTTATTTATCTATCTATCTATTTATTTGTTTTTTTTATTCTATTTCTTTCATCACTTTCTCACCTTAACAAATAAGTTCGAAAAATTGAGAAAGTATGCGGCGATGGCGCAAAGATTTTCAAGGTATTTTGTTTCGATACTTGGGCTCTCACGATTAAGTCAATCATGATTCATGAAGAGGAATGGACTTTCATCACGTCTATTACAATCCAAAAGAACGACCTTCCATGAAATGTCAATAATATAGATATTACCCTTGGTATTTATTATAATATTATCTTTTAAATTTACAGGGTTTTATGCAAAACAATTCTGTGGCGTCTGTCAGTCCGTCAGTCCGTATATTCACATAATTGCGTTGAACCGTTGATCCATATGCATCTAGATTTTGCACAGTAATGTTGCTTTCTAGTTTCTTCATTTTTTTTTTTTTTTGAAATGTTAACTTTCAAGTTACTGATGGTGGAAACTCTTTAGTTAATTTTAAAGAAGGGTCCTAGGACATTGGCGTACGTAGATACGGGAGAAGGAGGGCTAAGGGGCTTAAATTCCACCAGACCATCGATTTTTAGGGGTATGGAGGGAAAGAAGGGAATAATTTTCAGTCAAACACTTATCAGTGCTAGCCCCTCCCAAGGAAAATCCTGCGCACGCCACTGCCTGGGGTTCTCCACCAAATAATCAAAGAAGGGGGACGCGGGGTGCCTGGGGGGTTCATCTTTTGACGCTTCAAACGTCAAATGCAATTGGCGTCCCTGTCCCCCTACCCCCAGGAAAATTCGCCTCAGATCCGCAGCTCTGGCTCTGATGACTGGAGAAAACCCTCCAATAGACCTAGAGGAACGTTCATCACGACTGATGTCCGGTGACCTGACCGGTGATGGGGTGCAGTCTAGAGGAAGAGAGTAAAGATCAAAGAAAAGACGGATGATCTGGGGGAGAGGGAGGTGGAGGGGGGAGGGGGCAAGAAGCGAAACGGGGAGACACGTGGGAAAAAGAACGTCAAAAGAAGAGCGGAATGAGAAACTAGACTTTATTCCGCTGTGGAGACCAAAGGTGGATTAAAAAAAAAAAAAAAAAATTAGCATATTAAATCATTACGAGTCAGTCTGTGTTCCTAATGTACCCATTTTTCTGCGCTATGACCACCAATAATTTAGTATACATAATGAATATACATATAATTAAGGCCGCTTCAGAACTCTCTCGTTGGTATCACAGGGCATACTTTCATTATTATCATTATTTTTATTCTTATATCTTTCCTTTCTTTTTCTTCTTCCACCCCTCCCCCCTCCCCCCGCCCTCCACTCCATCCTCATCATTACTCCTTCATATGCGCGGATCATAAGCGCGCAAAGGGTGAGATGCGATGTGTGAATTCAGTGCATGAGTGCTTGGAATTTTTTTTTTTTTTTTTATCTTTTCTTTTCTTTTCCTTCTTTTCTTCCGACAAATCCATCACCTTTTTTTCCATCCGAATGCTTTTTGTACTCGACCGTTCACTGGACTGGTGGATCCAAGATTTTATCCTTTCCCTTCTTTTCGCCATTAAAACGCGTGTGTTGGAGAAGGATAGATCAGGGGAAGTCACGTGATTTTAGCCCCCTCTACTTTCTTTTTTTAACACGTGCGTTACAGTGGGTGGAGAGAGAGAGGGAGAGAGGGAGAGAGAGAGAGAGAGAGAGAGAGAGAGAGAGGGGGGGGGGGGTGAGAGGGTGAGAGAGAGGGAGAGAAACAGAGAGTGAGAGAGGGTGAGAGAGAGGGAGAGAGTGAAAGAGAGAGAGGGTGAGAGAGTGGGAAAGAGAGAGGGAGAGAGTGAGAGAGAGAGAGAGTGAGAGAGAGTGTGTGTGTGAGAGAGAGAGAGAGGAGAGAGAGAGAGAGAGAGAGAGAGAGAGAGAGAGAGAGAGAGAGAGAGAGAGAGAGAGAGAGACAGAGAGAGACAGAGAGAGACAGAGACAGAGTCTTGGATCAGGTAAAGTGCGTTCACTTCTTCCCCGTCAACACTCCTCGACGCAATTAATTGTGCTCCACCTTGCATCCACTCACCGTTGCCGGATACTGTGAGTGGGGTTGGTGCCGGGGGGGGGGGGGGGGGGGGGGTTAAAAATACATGGGACTGTTGCTTACTTTTGCTGTATACGCGACTGAATTGATGGTTCTTTGAGTAAAATCTATAGCAAAAATTGCGATGAGTATTTTAAAAAATCACGAAATTCACTCACAGACTCACAAAATGACTTTGAAGTTTAAAATGGTGCAGCTGCGTAGGTTCCATGAGAGATTCTCCTATCTAACTTGAGACGCCCCTCTGTGTTTCTAAAGACAGTGAGAGACATTTCAAAAAGGAATCTTCTGTGATACCAGCATAAGCTCAGCCATATTTGGCTTTGCTTTTTAATGGCGGAGCTGCGTAGCTGTCATGGGGGATCCCTGTCTAATTTGTGGCTCTCTCTGTATAGGAACACGCAGAGGAAAGCTTTAAATTAGACAGGAATCTTCGATGATACCTACGTAGCTAAATTACGCCATAAACATCAAAGTCATTTTGTGAATCTTTGAGTAAATTACGTGATTATTTAACTCATCGTAATTTTCGCTAGTTTGCACTCAAGAGACAACTATTCAATCACTTGTATCAAAAGTTAGCAAAAGCCCCATTTTGGGTGGCCAGACAGTTCGTCTAATTGCAATTTTGTCCAAAGACACAGTTGATCCAAGGTAATATTTGGTCACTAAAGTTAGTTTCTCCAGATGTTAAACTCGCCCATAAAAATAATGTCCTCGCAGGAAAATTTCCAGATAGAAAAAAAAGGGACTAACTTTGACCAAAGTTAGAGTACATTCAAATTAAGGTACAAATTAAATTTTTCTCCTCTGAAACGTTGTGTCCAAAGAAAAATAGTAATAATAAATAAATACATATAAGTACATTACGCGTCGATACGCTTCATACAAATTCATTGCTCTCAATATTTTTGCAGTAAAATGTTGCTAAATGCCTACTTAGAAACCACCACTGTACAAAGGCTAATCCGACGATCTGACATTGGTGGATTCTTCCCATTTCAATGTATGAAAAACAATCGATTATTAAAAGGTTATGGTCCTCTCAAGAATCGATTATTTCTCTTACGTTCAAATAGGAAGATAATACGGTTGCCACATCGCTAGATCCACCCACGCCACTGTAGGTATGAAACCACCAAACTAATAATAATTAACACACTTCAGTTTAATAAAACTCCGCTTATTATACCCCAAAAAACAAAACACCAAGACAATTAATTAACCAAAACGCTTCATTCAGCATACAACTTTTAGACGACGTAAACATATTGGCAATCTTAGAATTGTAAGGTCTATTGTCCTCCAGTGTTATTTTCTTAGCAGCGTGAGTAACGGAGCTTTTTACACTCAGAGCGAGCGTTTTAAAAATGGAATGTATTTATTGATGAATGATAGGATACATGCAACTCGACCCTCCGTTTTGAAGGAGAGGGACTGAGAAAGAATAGATATAAGGAGAGAGAAAAGTGTGAGGAAGAGAGAGAAAGAGAGAGAAGAGTGAGGAAGAGAGAGAAAGAGAGAGAAGAGTGAGGAAGAGAGAGAGAGGAGGGAGAGAGAGAGAGAGAGAGAGAGAGAGAGAGAGAGAGAGCTCCTCTTTCTCATTCTTTCAAAGCTGTTGCCGCGCAGAATCGGAGTGTCCGATTGTCCGAGTTAGCAGCGAACAGCATCAACACCGTAGCGGCGGCGGCGAAAGGCACTGCACCAGCAGCCGATGAACGGTGAGGCGGCGCGGCGCGGCGGAAAGTCACCAACCAGCGCGACGACCGACGACGACGACCGGCAACGTGAGAGACACGAGACCGAACAGATTGCAATTAATTATTGATGATTGCCGACAAGATGAGCGAGGTTAGATTACGAGCGTGGCCGCCGCAAAAACCGAACCGCGCTGTGACTTCAAGTATGAAAAAAAAAAAAAAAAAAAAAAAAAAAACGCGCGCCGCGCGACAAGCGAACAGCACTGCACTGCACTGTGCAGCTGTGTATTGCCAGTGTCGCGACGCGATCGCCAAGTGCGCGGACAGAGTTAAGACGGAGAGGGGAAGAGGAGGGAGTTCAGAGGAGACGCAGAAGAGGGGAACCGATTGGTACAGAACGGGAACGGGAACGGACTGTCGCCCTCCTCCTCCTCCTCCTCCTCCCCTCCGTTCAGACGAAGGAACGAGGAGTGGAGGTGCGGACGGACAGGGAATGTCGGGAAGATGCGGGATCTGGAGGCTGCGTGGAGCGAACCATGGAAGTCCAAGTCCGGAGTTCCGAGTTCGAGCCTGGCTGAAGAGGAGCAGAATGTAATTAATGGCGAGCGAAACAATGAGCGTATCGATTCCTCGACTGAGACTAGACGGACGAGGAGGGGAAGAGGGGTGGTATAGGGGGGGGGGTGGTAAGGAATGGGGAGGAGGGGGAGTTCATGATATTGGGGGCAAGATGACGTCACAAGGATCGACGGAAAGGAAAACGGTTGAGAAGGGGACAAGGGTCTTGCTATGGAGTTGCTCCAGAGACCATGTTTAGCACACCTGAAGTCCCTGTATGTAGATTGTGGAGAGAAGTCAAGTGAGATCATGGCCGGGCGTCGCCATTGGATACGTTTTTTCACATTTGTTTACATTCTGAAGGCCGTTGTATTTTGGTCCACTGTAGAGATTGCAGTGCGGTAAAGGTTCTAACGGTGTAATCTTTCCACTGCCTTTGTTGATCGTCATCTAAGCAATTACGCTCTAAAGACTCTTTTGGGCATAATAGCCATTCTTGAGGTGCATCATGATTAAACGGTGTAATCTTTCACTGTTTCTGTTGATCGACTCACTGAGAAAAAAATGTGCTAGACTAGCATCCCGTTTGTTAAAAAATTGTGCTAAATTAACATCCCATTTGTTAAAATGTGCTAAATTAACATCCCGTTTGTTAAAGTGTGCTAAATTAACATCCCGTTTGTTAAAAAAAAGTGAGACAACCAAAAATATGCTAAATTTACATCCTAGGGCGTAGAAAGAACCGTCTGGACCATTATTTCTACGTTATGCTTGTAAATTAAGCATATTCTTAGCTGTCGCACATTTGTTTAACAAAAGGTATACATTAGCACATTTTTTTCCGTGCTTCTATCTACGCTTCCAAAGATTGTTTTGGGAATTATAGACATTTTTGGGATGCTTCATAATTAAAATTAACAGGTTCATCGACTGTTAACTTTTCTTTCCGTAAAACTTCGCGGGGCATCTTCGTTTACGAACAAGTGTATGTAAATAAATGATCAAAAAAGCATCCAATGGCGGCCTAAAACTCACGACCAATCAGAGGTTGACTACACTCTTGTCTTAACTCTCTACACACAGGGACTCTAGGTCTTGCTAGTTGCTCCAGAGAGAATTGTTCAACGCACTCGCAGTTTTAACATACATAACCTAAACTAACATGTATGAGCAGTATTTATACATACATACATACATATAGGGTCTTCCAAAAGTCTGGGAACTACTATACGATTGATTTGAAAAAGAAAACCAAACTTGAATAATGCATTCTTAGGCGTGATTGAAATATATGTATGTATTTTTTTCTTTCACATTTTTTCTAACCTAGCATTAAAGTCTCCACTCAAGATTTTTTCCACGTTTTAACCAATGAGCTAGACATACAAAGAGAGAGGATTTGTAGGACATGATTTTGAAACAGTAAGGAGCAACCGTGATGAAAATTTCTGATGGACATTTTCCCACCCGGTTTGTTTGCCTCACTTTTTTTAACCATAAACATTTTTTTCTTAAAAAAAAAAAAAAAAAAAAAAAAAAAAAAAAAAAAAAAGAGTTGTGACAGATCCATTTGAAAGTGATTCACAAAAAAATAACTGGTAGAGTTTTACTATCTGCATAGCTGATTTTGGAGTCAGCTATCAAGTGTGGCGAATTTCACTAAACGATGGTAAAATGAACCAACAAGCTAACTTAATTTACCATAATGCACGTTGCATTTACCGCATCTATTTGATAGCTGACTCCAAAATCAGCGCAGATGGTATAGATTCTACGATTTTTTTTCCTTGTTCTAAACGAAAGTGCAGGGGTTTTAGAGTAGCCATCTTGACATAGAAATCAATATAACTGTTTCTTTCGAAAAGGTCTGCACCAACCTCTTAACAAGAGGTAGTTCTATGAGTGAGTTGGAAACAAAGGACACCTTTGGTTTAACACACACGGTTTTCTGCAACTTTACGAGAGGGTACCTCCGAAACTGCAAGGACACTGCAAGGGAAAAACTAAAAACACTTCTTTTAGGTCAGCTAATTACTGTTATTTTCTTTACATATTTAAAAATAAGGAACGAAAAAAATTCAGACCCTTGAATCTGCCCCATTGAGAGGATCTTCGGAAGAATGACCTATCCTATCATATATTAGATATATTCTTTCATTATAGGAAGATGCGAGACGAAAAATTGTAATTTTGCTCTCCGAAGAAATAAGGAATCGCGCAAAATGGAGGAGGTTCGCCTCTCTATGCGCGCGGAGAGCGTGGCAATTTGACCCGGGACTCAATGATTAAAACCACCTTTGCTAAAGTTCGCAACAGACCCATTAGCATAGGAGGTGTGTACTTATCGGCGTGGTGCGTTGACCCACAGATCTGAGGGAGGGGGGAGAGGGGAAACTTGTGAACTTGAATGTTTTGGGTGTTGTAGCATGGCTAATGTGTCTGTTGCCTCTCCCGATGTAGGATATTCGAGACTGGCCTTGAAAATAATCCTTAAATCCTCTCCTCGGTGTGTCGGCAAGCGCTCTACATCAAGTGAATGCGGTGAATTTAATTATCACTTGATATCACCTCCTGTATCCTCCATTTTTCCCCTTCTCTCTCTCTCTCTCTCTCTCTCTCTCTCTCTCTCTCTCTCTCTCTCTCTCTCTCTCTCTCTCTCTCTCTCTCTGTATCTGTATCTCTCTCTCTCTTGCTATCTCTCTCTGTCTTTCCCTTTATCTCCCTTCCTTCCCTTCTCTGAATATTTTATTTCCCTCGCTCAGAGACCCACTTCAGCAAGATACACAGGAGGAACCTTATATTCTGTTCTCTTTCTTTCTAATTTTGAGATGCTAAGGGCCTGGTGGTCACTAGTCAGGACACCTGACTGCCTACTACCAATCCAAAGGTCCCGGTTCAAAGTCAGATAGAGGAATCAGATTTTCCATTGGTCTTCTCGCATAGATAAAACGTGAGTTGAAGGCAAAGATTATAGTGGAAATCTATGAGTACTAAGAGCATCATGGATGTTACAAGTCTCTGGTGTCTTCTAACGTTAAACGAAAAAAAAATTGCCCTCTTTAATCAATTTGATTCGTCTTTGTGTGACTATAGGAGGCTGTAGAGTCTCTACTAAAGTAAAGGAGAATAAAGCCAACAATTCATCAAAAAAAAAAAAAAAAAAAAAAAAAGTTTTCATGCGCTCAATAAAAAATAGATCTCGTGGTTTTTTACTGTGTCTATCTTTTTGTATCGCAACCCTTTTTCTTAACAAACGAAGAAAAGTTTGTTTAGTTGTCTTGCATCGAAATTTGTTTTAATAGCCTGTGAGAATAGCTAAATCTCTTTTTATCTTGCACAGCCATGGCGCAAAATACTAGTGTTTTTCACCTGCAACATTTATCTCACGACATGCAGAGTTTGAAAATCCAATATTTTATTAAATAAACTCTGATATATTAGGACACTCACTCTTCAAAACAAATATCACCGAAGAATTTACGAGGCGACAGAATGGAAGAAATTTAATCCGATTACTGAAATTAACTCTCGTTTCAGGAAAAGAAGGATTTGCAATCGTATGGAGGTAATCCGTTGGAAATGACTTGATTCCAATTTTGAATCGCCCGTGATGGAAAATTTATTCTAATTAGACAGTGGCCTCGTGTACTGTATCACGTAAGTCCTCGTTGAAGGCGTCATTTGACCATTGGAGGATCCAGATGATTGACCCCCCTCTCCTCTCTCTCTCCTCTCTCTCTCTCTCTCTCTCTCTCTCTCTCTCTCCTCTCTCTTCTCTCTTTTCTCTCTCTCTCTCTCTCTCTCTCTCTCTCTCTCTCTCTCTCCCCTCTCTCTCTCTCTCTCTCTCTCTCTCTCGGAGATACGCTCGCGTAAAGTTGCAAAAAATCGTGTATGAAACCAAAGGATCCTTGTTTTCAGCTCACTGAGTGCTTACATTTGATAAGAGGTCGTTCCAGAAGTGTAGGCGTATCTAGACCAATATAATCTTTGTAATTTCCCCACACTTCTTCTCTTATTACATAATAAAATAAATTAAAATGAATTTAAGCTTAGGCTTTTTATTGAGGAACGCTCTAGACTTAAAAAATCAAAAATGCTGACAATTTTTTTTTCTTCTTCTTCTTTTCGAAGCTCATAGAAACGAATATGCTCGGACATCGCTACAGCCAGGAGTTTTTTTTTCTCTCTCTCTTTCCCCATATATGAACGCATGTGTTAGAAACGGGAGGAGATAGGGGCTGTGCCACGTGATTAAAGCCCCTATTTCTGTCCTTTTCCGACAGATGCAGTCAAACTGCGGCAAAGAGAGAGAAGGACAAACTCCTGACTACATCTGTGTACTTGGGCGTGATATGGAAAGGGTTTAATGTGCATGGCAACGCTGCGGAAAAATTTCCCGCAAGGAGGAAGGATGACGCAGAGAATGAATTCGAGAGACGTGCGAAGCACAGCGATTTCACGATCAATCAAAGGATAAACGCTCGAAATTCGGCCGCTCGACGTCTAGCCGATAGCGTTCCATCGAAAGGGAGCGGGGGGAGAGAGAGAGAGAAAGAGAGAGAGAGAGAGAGAGGAGAGAGAGAGAGAGAGAGAGAGAGAAAATGTAGAGGAAAAAGACGAAAACAAGAGCATTTTTATTGTATAGTCATTATCTTATTATTTAATACACCGGCCGTGGCGTGGCGCAGACACACTGAGAGAGTGCATGGTGAGCGCCTCCCCCTCCCCCCCCCGTAATAACGTACCCATCCACCGCCACCGCTCACGTCCATTCATCCACTTTCGTGTCTCATAGATTCGAGCGTTCGACCTCCAAGGCCGGATAATTCCTAAGAATGCTCCGCCGATGCACTTGAATTCTTCGGTACAGAAGAAACTGGGAGAGAGGAAGGTAAGGGACCCATGGACCATTGCGGAGACGCGGTCAGTGGAACTTACAGAGTTGCCATGGTAACGTGAAATCCTTTAAATCAGCCAATTGGAGAATTTGATCGTGCATTTTGAGAATTGTGTTTTTATTTGATTAAAATAAACCTATGCCAAATAACATACCTAACCCATGTATGTCCAGAATTGGTCTGTTGCGTACTTTTCACTGAAAAAAAAAATGTTACAATAATGTGGGACCAGTTCCAAAATGCTGATTTTACATTATGAAAATGCTGATTCAGCCATGGACGTAGTTAAATGGGCATTTTCAAATATTGAATCAGCATTTTCATAATGTAAAATCAGCATTTTGGAGCTTGTCCCACATGTTTTTAGCATTTTTTTCCCCAGTGTTGCTACAGCAATGTGTCACACTACTGATTCTAACGGTAAGTTCGGCGAAAACAACGATTTGCACTTTAAAAACTTTCAAAATCCACTCATTTACTCAGGAAATCATTTCCATTACAAACAACTATCGCTACACTAGACACTGCGTTATCACCGACATAGAACTACGCAGAGGTAGTAGACGGAACGTAGTCTTCAACAGACAAGAGGGAAAAGGTCCTGGGGGCTGATTCTGATCTTTAGGACGAGACGAAACGAGATAGCGGGAATCGACCATTTCCATTGGTTTAAACGGCATCACGTGACAGATGTCGGGTCATTCAATAGACGGAAGAGTCATTTTTCTGAAATGAACGACTCAAACTACTTCGCAAATCTGTCATGTGATGCCGTTTAAACTAATAGGAATGATCGATTCCTGCTATCTCGTCTAGTCTCGTCCAAAAGAGCAGAATCAGCCAGCTGGTCACCTCCCCTCAGAAAATGTTGAAAGGTTGAAAATGAAACTTCGAACTCTCGATGAGAGGCAATGAAAGCTGGCAACGCTTGCTTTGAAACGCATCAATTATTATTCTCGAACAGCTCATGCAACACTCAGATTCCGTCGCGACTGATTCTCACGAAAAACCTGGCCCACTTGTGACGTAAGGAAGGGAACAATTTTCCGGATTCTTTCATCGTGACGTATATTCTTGCTTGCGCTTAATACGTAAGACTTCCTGACTTTGAAATGGGAGGCTTGACGGTTTGAAAATAAAACCCTTCAAAAGAATTGAATCGCTGATTGCAATAGACCGTTTCATGAGTATAGCGCACGGGGGAAAAATAGACTATATAACAATGAGAGAATTTACCATCTGCGTAGCTGCTTTTGACGTCTGCTTACAAATAAGGTAAATCTCACCATAATATGGTAAAATACAACGTACCTTGTGGTAAATGAGTCTCTTGCAAACTTTTGCTATAGAAAATTGAAGAGTTGATTCTTGCATCAGAGGCGAGGCGTGCAATATGGCAACATTGCTTTTCTTCCCCTTTAACCACATTAGAAAGGTCGAAATATCTGGTCATCGCCGAGCATTCGATTCTTTCAGTAAGTTTAAATTTAGAAAGTAAATCGTTGTCAAATTTCACTCATCGCCACTGTCTTGCATAAAAAGCTGTAAAAATGACGATGAGTACGCACTAAAAAATCACGGAATTCACTCTCAGAATCGGACTTAGTGGCGGAGAGACGTAGGTATCATGATCATGGGAGATTCCTATCCAAATTGAGACATACCTCTGTGTTTCCGTAAAGAAAGTGACATAATAGACAGGAATCTCCCATGATTCCTACGTTGAACCGCCATTACGATCTTGCCGTTGTAGCAGTTAATTGAGTTTATTACCGAATTTCAGACTTTCTTCGTGTGATTTTCGTGATTTCCGCTGGTCTTTACATCAGATTATTGGACTATTTATTTGCTTAAAGCAAAAGTTTGCAAGAGCCCCATTAAGGTAACTTGACATCAGTGGTGACTCGTGAACATTGTATCCATCGTATTTTTTGTTTATTTTTTAACCCATGACTTCACACCAGAGCTGCAGGTTCACCAATCAGCGACTGCGTACACCGAAAAACATCATCCATCAAATGGAGTCCCTATGCATGTATCGACTTCGTAAGTTGACAAAGCACAGCTCACTCCGTGACGCAAGTTAAGGTTCACCCACGATTGACTCCAGTGCAGGGATGGGCAAAAATCATTTTTTGAATAACCACGAATAATTATAACTACAATTATTCTCATGTTATTTCTGTAAGTAAATCAAAGTTTTAAAGCTATCAGTCATTCATCTTATAACAGATGAATATGCTGGTTGTATCACAACTTCGCGATTTACTAATAGAAATAACATGAGAGCAATGCGAATAATTTTTGTTAATTATTCGTGATTATTCCAAAAAGGATTTTTGTCCATCACTGGTTGACCGCCACCGACACATGCACCGTATTTTATGCATCTACCTGTATTAATCTACAATAATTAATCATGAATTTTGGCAACACAGTGTGGAAATCTCTGAACCCGGCACAAGCCTGCATTTCACTTGCACCCATATAACACACAGCAGAGCACTGGCGGATGTAGGAATCTATCCTCCTCTCTCTTCTCCTATTAGAACGCGTATGATAGAAAAGGACAGATTAGAGGCAGTGACGTGATTTTCGCCCCCTCTTCTATCCTTTTCTAACACATGCGTTCTAATGAGAGAAGAGAGGGATGGACAATTCCTTGGATCCGCTAGTGTATAGTAGTAGAGCGATACCTTGATATTGAAGGTTGCATCGATTACGCACCGAACAAAGAAAAAGAAGCTTCCCTACTGTCGGAAGGGGGGGGGGGGGTTACTAGGATGGTGCGACCCCTACAGCGCCCATCCGTTCACCCGTTGTCCGGACTTAAAACACAATTCGTTCCTCGTCGTCAATTTTTTTAGGTTAGGGCACGAAGGAAGCGGGGGGGACTAGAGAGGTTTCCAGCAGTTTCCCGGGTGAGCAAGAGAACGGGCCTTGATGAAAGCCACAACGTGAAAGACGTATTGTTAAGGACCGAGTGCTGCAGATTTGCCAAGTTGCGGTTGATAATGAGAGTAATTCAGAGACTTCCAACAAGCTATTAATACATCAATGAAGAGGATTGATTTTGAAACTTCAAGAAGGCAGCCATGACGGAACTTTACTATAGACAGTGGCGTCGCGTGCAGTTTGGCAACACAGCATGCTATCCATTTAAACTCATATAAAAGGTCAAATTCAGGGGGTGCACAGAGCACAAGGCTAATTCGACATATTTAATGAGTTTAAATGGATGAGTAGCATTGTTACCGGATGGCACGCGACGCCACTGACTATAGACCTGTTTCGTGATGACGTTACGATCAAAATTGGTTCCAAACAAATGCTCTATCTCACTCACTCTCGAGGGCCCATAAGAAATCAGATCCAAATTTTCGAATGAACATTCATTCTAGCAAAAAACCATTTTCCTCAAATTTTATTGCACCATTAGATTCCACGTACCTTGAAGTATCTTTTAAGTGTATCTTTGAAGTATGTATCAGTATCTCTATTGTTATTGCTCGATGGTAAAAACATTACATAAATCGATGCAATATTTGATATCTTGTTGATGTAATGAAAAATAGCAGAATTCGCACAATAACGTCTAAATCTATTTAAGCCCAAAGAGAAGAACAGATACGATTGATGCGAACAACTTTACAGAATATCAGGATAAAATTAAAAGCTTGGCAACAATGCCAAACCAGTCTACGAGGTGCATCGGTTTTCCGAAACTACCCGGCCAACTCAGTAGATATTCCGTCCTCTGGCTCTGAGCCATGAACCGTAGCAAATTGAACGGAATATACAAAGGCCACGTTCGACATTCGGTCCACAGAAAGTTTCAATAGTCTCCGAAAGACCGAAGGTGTGGCTGGAGGGGACCCGGCGTGGGTGGGGGTGTTAGGCTACGCTTCTATAATATACGCTTCTTATAATGAGATGAAGACTTCTCCATTCGACATTTCTTGACCGTGATTCTTCCAGTGGAAAGCGCAGAGAGGTCTCCTTGATATACCCCAATCATCATACGACGAGGAAGTTATATGGTGTAAAATAAGTCCAT
Organism: Trialeurodes vaporariorum; assembly: GCA_011764245.1. Lineage (NCBI taxonomy): Eukaryota > Metazoa > Arthropoda > Insecta > Hemiptera > Aleyrodidae > Trialeurodes > Trialeurodes vaporariorum. Next base: position 37,634,968 of record VMOF01000001.1, read on the forward strand.
CCCCTCCCCCAACTGATGTTTATAATGAGGCTCTTGCTTTATTTTGCTTCGCAATTAGCGAGTGAATAAATAATGATTGAGAAAAATCCAGCAAAAATTTCAATGAGCTCATTGAAAAATTACAAAATTCGAGCCTATATGGCTCGAAAAAATAGACAAACAAACGTCGTAAAACCTGACCCCCTTTATTTCTATTCATTAATAAAGGAAAGTGAGAAGAAAACAAAAAAAATTATCACATTTTTTAAAGACATATCCAACTTTAGATCTCGCGCGGATGCCTCACAGACCGCCACTGGTGGAATCATTACTGTCAAAACACCCTAAAGATAAGCTCCCTTAATCCTTGCGACAAAATAAGAGGAAAGTATCTGTATGTGCGTGTGTGCGTGTGTGTGTGAGAGAGAGAGAGAGAGGGAGAGAGAGAGGGGGAGAGAGAGAGAGAGAGAGGGAGAGAAACAGAGGCATCCCGATCCGAGGAGAAGCATTTGTTTGGAGTCAATCGAGATTTCCCGATAGCCGTGACGTCATCAATTTAACAGTCAATTACAACCAAAGCGACTAGAGGGGTAAAAAATTGGGTCATTAATGGACACGGTCAGGAAAATTGAAAACCTGTCGTCGCAGCGACGAGGGTGCTGGTGCTGCCGACGAGTGGAGGGTTAGTCATGAAAGGGGGGGGGGGGGGGGGGTTGTGGGCCCGGCTAATTGGTATGCCGAGTGGAGCCGTGCGAGTTTCGTACCTCCCTCGAGAAGAACTCCGCGAGAGAGGAGAGATACAGGTATAGAGGAGAGTGGGGGAGGGTAAAGCCCTTGATTTGCATACGCGCTCATGTCACGGGGAGAGAGAGAGAGAGAGAGAGAGAGAGAGAGAGAGAGAGAGAGAGAGAGAGAGAGAGAGAGAGAGAGAAGAGAGAGGAGAGAGGAGGAGAGATAGAGAGAAGAGAGAGAGAGAGAGAGAGAGAGAGAGAGAGAGAGAGAGAGAAAGAAAGAGAGAGAGAGAGAAAAGTATAGAGGTTCGCCGAGAACGGAGTAAGGAAGGGGGGTGCGGGGGTATAGAGACTGAACTCATATGCAAAACATTCAACAAACCTTTCCGTCTATATTTTGGATCAGAGACGTTGCCAAGTCTCTCGCTTTGAAAGCTCAAAGTTGATCCAAGAAATCGGTCTTCTCTCTCTTTCTTCCATTGGAACCAGGGCCGTAGCGACGAAGGCGCATAGGGTGCAAAGCACCCGGGCCCCGAAGGAGCCCCCAAAACGCTAGGTTTCATGAGGAATTTTTTGGTCCACAGAAAAAATGGCCGATTGGTCATGGTTATCAGAAATTAAGATAAAAAGAAATGACAATATGAAAAGGAACACTGAAAGAGAGCAATGGCCACAACAACCTGTTCGTGGTCCCCCTCTTACTGCTCGCGGGGACTACCACCACTGTGTTTTTGGTCTAATTTTTGTTGTAAAGCACATGTTAATTTGTGTGAAAACTCAATAATTTTCGGGACCGAAATGGCTTAAAATTGCGTTCTAGAGAGGGAGTATTGTCGAAATTTTCTGGAGGAGAACCAGACCCCTTCGTCTGGTCCTAAAAGTGAACCAACGAAAAGACCAACAAATTACACAAGTAGAGAGGATTTGTGGGGCAATCTTTTGAAGCAGCATGGAAGCAGCCACAATGAAATCTCTCATGGATATTTTTCACACAGGCACGGTGTCTTGCCTCATATATTATTTTTAACTTTAAAAACAAAAAACTGTGACAAATCCATTTGAAACTGGTTTTAAATGAAAAGGCAAGTTTTTTAGAGTGAACACAGAAATTGATACAGCTGTTTCTTTTGGAAGGATTTGGACTAAATAAACTGTGACACATGACAAAAACAAGCAACATTTTCTCAATTTTCAATTAACCCACTTTTCACTGAATAGGGCTCTTGCAAACTTTTGCTATAAGCAAATAAATAGTCCAATCTGATGTTAAGACCAGCGGAAATCACGAAAATTACTCTAAGAAAGTCTAAAATTCAGTAATAAACTCACATAACTGCAGTATAACGGCAAGATCGTAATGGCGGCTCAACGCAGGTATCATGGGAGATTCCTGTCTATTATGTCACTTTCTTTACTCAAACACGTAGATATGTCTCAAATTAGATAGGAATCTCCCATGATCCCTGAGTCTTTCCGCCACTATAAGCCCGATTCTGAGAGTGAATTTTGTGATTTTTTAGTGTACTCATCGTCATTTTTACTACGGTTTTTTTTTGCAAGAACCAACTCTTCAATCCCCTATGGCAAAAATTTGCGAGAGCCCCATTAATGACAATTTTTGATGTGAGGTTAAAAAATGTGAGGTAAACAAGCCAAAATTAGATCGTCAATGCTCCTCACTTTGAGATAGTACTTATACGAGGGCTGATCGAAAAGTAATGCACAGTTGTAAATATCTCGAGAACGGTTTGAGATATTTTCAAAAATGAAAAAAGAGATGAAAGTAGATGTAATTACCTTTAAAATGGTATATTACATTTCAACATGGTCACCACCTAACTCGATACAGCGCTCCCAGCGTCGACCCAGTTTTCTCATGCCGTCAGTGAAGTATTCTGAAGTTTGCTTCTTTAGCCAAGACTGGACAGCTTCTCTCACTTCATCGTCCGAAGAGAATTTGTTGCCTTTGAGGTGTCTCTTTAAATTTGGGAACAAATAAAAGTCGCACGGTGCGAGGTCAGGGCTATATGGGGGTGTGGTAACGTCTCAAACTTCAAATTTGTTAAGGCTTCTTTAGTCGCGTGAGAAGTGTGCGGTGTCGCGTCATCATGCTGCAACAAAATGCGGTCGGTTACAACCACACCCCCCATATAGCCCTGACCTCGCACCGTGCGACTTTTATTTGTTCCCAAATTCAAAGAGACACCTCAAAGGCAACAAATTCTCTTCGGACGATGAAGTGAGAGAAGCTGTCCAGTCTTGGCTAAAGAAGCAAACTTCAGAATACTTCACTGACGGCATGAGAAAACTGGTTCGACGCTGGGAGCGCTGTATCGAGTTAGGTGGTGACCATGTTGAAATGTAATATACCATTTTAAAGGTAATTACATCTACTTTCATCTCTTTTTTCATTTTTGAAAATATCTCAAACCGTTCTCGAGATATTTACAACTGTGCATTACTTTTCGATCAGCCCTCGTAACATGTATCAGCCTCTCCATGGCTATACCTCGTTAAAGACTCATAAGTACACTTAAGAACAAAATATTATTCTTAACCCTGTAAGGGCCAGGTTATTTCGAAAGGACGCCAGTTTTCCGTTTATAAAGGGAAGGTAGTTAACTGTTCGTACTCGGGGGAGTTGAAATTGCCTATATGATACATTGAAGGCGCCCTAAGACATCTTTTCTTGTAAGTACATGTTTTCATCAATAGTCGCGTTTATCCGGAATGAAGACGGAAACAATGTGAAGTAGACTAGAGAAGAAAAACGAGTATACTCGGGCCTGGCCCTTAAAGGGTTAATTGCTTCCCTCCATTTGGTTATAGAAGCCATCGCAAATGTGGTTTGAGATCCAGTGGCGTATCGTTCAATTCGGCAACGATTGCAGTTCGTCCATTCAAACCCATGAAAAAATCGAACTATTGGGTGTTCGGTGAACACTTTTCGCATTCGACTTTTTTCATGGGTTTAAACGGACACATTACAACGTTGCCAACGTGCACGCTACGCCACTGTTGAGATCGTCTGAAAGTGACCAAAGAATTAGAAAATAAATTGATCATTTATACATATGAAGCGTTGAGACCTATTTTAAACACTGAAAACACTTTCAAAAAGTATACTTCATTTCTAGAAATGTCACTGAAAAGTTTTGAATTGAGCTTAAAAGGTAGAAAATGATTATTTTCGATTACTTAATTTTTCTCACTCATTATTTGGCCACTTTGTTCGATCTTAGACCATAGTGCGCCGAGAGCGGCAATGTTTTAAATCAGGTGACAGCAGTGTTGCATACTACAGTGTTGTTCTACTCAATTTTTTCAACCGTTCCAGCTGTTTAAAAAAATATCGGATCAGAATGAGTATATATTAGCAAGGATTGCTTTTGAAATTTGTCAACGTTGTACTTTCTCCACAAATACCCATTAAAAATATCGAATTATTAGGAGTATGGTGGCCCTCAAATTTGACCTTTTAAATTCGTTTAAATAGACATTATACAACGTTGCCAAATTGAACGCTGCTGCTGCAGCCGAGAGACTTCAACGGCCGAGTAGAAAGATGAGATAATGCAATGCAATTATAATGCATCGTTATTTTTGCCTTGTTTTCCTTTAGAATCAAGGTTCTATATTGCTGTGGCAAAAATAGTCTCCGATTTTCCCCCATTAGACTTAATACATGTAAAAGATTAAAATGGGAACGAGGCCAACACGAGTAAAGAAAGAAATTGGGGGGGGAGAATTAATTGTTTTAAGTAATACTAAACTTCAAGTAAAAATTGACGATTTCTGAAGAGAGAAGTATGGCAACAGTGCACGCGCGGCTGACTCGACTCGCGCCCGCGCCCGTGACTATCCTTTACTATTGGCGGCGGTCCGGTCGCGGGTCGCCCCCTCCGAAATTCAATTACTATTACAACCTGTTTTATTTACGCTCCTTCCCGATCTGCGCGACCTTTTTATATCTCTATTTTCTTCCGTTCCGTTCCGTTCCCTTCCCAGTTCCCGTTCCTCCTCCATTCATTATTGTTCAGTTCAAGTTCCGTTCCCTCTCGCGATGTTTCGTTCCTTTGGAGGAGTAGGAGTCGTGGGATTGTCCGCCTCATTGACTGCACAGTCGAATGTCGCGCGTTCGATCTATTCCAGAATATACGCAGGTCAGCGGCGGCTCGTGCAATTTGGCAGCAATGTTTTACCTACATTTGATTCAATGCAAAACAATCGACTTAAAGGTGAAGCAGCGATTCACCTGCAATCGATAGTTTTGCATAGATTCAAATGTACGGAAAACATTGTTGCTACACGAGCAGGGGCGGTTTTACCACTGCGCAAAATATACGCAACTGCGTTGGGCCTCAGACCTAAGGGGGCCTCATTTCACGGAGGGAGGGAGAAGAGAAGAAAAGAGAGAAAAGAAGATACAAAGAGAGTACAAGTGAGAAAAAGAAAGAACGAGAGAGAAAAAGAGAGAAAAAAGGAGACTTTAAAAAGGTAAACGTCCCTATGTCCCACTTAATTTAACATGGGATTCAATGGAACTTAAAGGAAAGTTTTGCAAAAAGTTGAGAGGCCTATCAAAGTTCTCAGAAAATTGTCTTCTTTTAAAAGGTTTGATAAAATCTCAAAAAACTCAAACCCCTAAATGCGCGCATGAAAGGGTTAAATAAATATCAACTTTTCTGAAAAAAAACAGTTTAAAACAGAATTCCAATACCTTCTTTTAAAAAAAAAAAAAAAAAAAAAAAAAAAAAAAAAAAAAATGTAGGGGGAGAACCCCCAAACCCCCTTTTTTCTGAGATATAAATCTGCAGCCGCCACTGGCATGGTGCACGCTCGGATCCTTCAGGGTTCGGGGGCTCAAAAAACAGGGCTTAAAAAGGACTTAAAAATTTAGCTCGGAAAAAATGAGGTAAACAAACTGAGACAGTGTAAATTGTCCATAGGAGATTTCCATCATGACTATACCTCCTTGAAGTTTCAAAATCACGTCCCATAAATCCTCCCCACGGCTATAGCTCGTAGGTAAAATCCCTCGAAAATAACGCTGAGGGCACCAGAAAGTTCCAAAAACCACTTACAAACTCAAATAATAATGCGTTTAACAAAATTATACAAGATGGCGTTCGAATGAGCGGGTTACAATGGGGACAATGGGTCTGTTGCAAACTTTTGCTACACCGATGAAGAGTATTTAATCGAATGTAAAATCGCCTGAAAAGTCCATTGGTGGCATCAGAAAATCATAAAATACAATAACAAACTCACAAAAGGCGTTTAATGAAATCCAAGATGGCGGAGAAATATCGAGCAATCTTTAGGTATGCACTAGGGACATCCAAGGTGAGCCAACCTCACAATATCGATCACAACCAATCACAACGTAAACAAACACATAACCTCTACCTCCAGTGAGGTTGTCAAAGTGGCGACCATCCTTGGATGTTCGTGGTGCATGCATACAAATTGCTTGATATTTCTCCGCCATCTTGGATTTCATTAAACGCCTCTTGTGAGTTTATTATTGCATTTGATGACTTTCTGATGCCACCAATCGACTTTTCAGGCGATTTTACATTGGATTAAACAATTAAACATTCTTAATCGTTGCGGCAAAAGTTTGCAACAGACCCATTACCATTCAAAGATTTGACGATTACCGATTACCGAGAAATTGAATACTCGATTACACTCCTATTTGTCCAACTCTGCTTCTCTCTCTCTCTCTCTCTCTCTCTCTCTCTCTCTCTCTCTCTCTCTCTCTCTCTCTCTTTCTTTCTCTCTCTCTCTCTGATCCTTTAAATGCAGGTGCATGTTAGGAAAAAGGATAGAAGAGAGAGCAAAAATCACTTGACTACCCTTATTTTGTCCTTTTCTAACAAACACGTTCGAATAGGAAAAGAGAGAAAAGGACAGATCCTTGGATCTGCGTCTTGCCAATGCGTCATCGCAAAACACAAAGAAGGTCAAATTTCAAAACTGCAGAGGTATGAAAGCGATTAGCTTCCGGGGGGGGGGGGTGTTGGCGAGGGGCTCCCTGATCTCGGCGCCCCATTATATTCAGTAAAGTGAGAAAAGATTTAAAATCAGAGGAAGAAGAAGCAAAGTAAGAAAAAAGCCACATCAAAGCTCATAAAAAAGTCAAGACAATTGAAAATGACGCGGGGGTACTTCTCTGCGGCGCGAGGAAAATAAAACCTGACGAAATAAAAGTGAAACAATGGGAGAAATGTATCGGATTCAAAAACAGCTTGAAAAAAGGAGTAAGGAAAGGAAAAGGATAGAAGGAGAAAAAAGAAATGTTCAAATGACCACTTAGAAGCTCCTTGTCAGGAATGATTTATCCACACAGATTATTCAAAAACGTTCAATTAAACCCATGAGGGCCACATTCTTGATTATATTTTTCCCCCCTCCTTCCTTATCTTCCCTTTTAATTCTTCTGCATTGTTAATCATTTCTTTTTCGAAGATTTTATCTCTTTTTTTTTTTCTTCTTCGCTCGGATCTTCTCCGTGACGGAGGCTCCGTTTGCGTATGGTCGTATTCACCTCACCTCAGTTTAAGTTTTAGGTGTTCTTCTCTCAAGAAGGGGAGGGCCCCTCGACCACTTCTTCCGACCCCACCCCCGGTCTTAACAACCTCCTCACCCTCCGTTTTAAATCATCTAAACTCATGGGAGGATACAAGAATTTGTCTCTCTCTCTCTCTCTCTCTCTCTCTCTCTCTCTCTCTCTCTCTCTCTCTCTCTCTCTCTCTCTCTCTCTCTCTCTGCCTCTTACTCTCCCACTCCCCCCCCCCCTCTCTCTCTCTCTCTTTCTCCCCGGCCATTTGAACAGATGTATTAGAAAAGGATAGCATAGGGACAGGGGGCCATCACGTGACTTTAGCCCCACCATTCTCTTCTAACGCAAGCGTTCAAATGAAGGAAGAGAAAGACAGACAGATTCTTGCAATCGCCTCTGTCTAAACTTGAGATGGTGCGAGTTGGTTACGATGGCAACGCTGCGTAAACGCTGCGGCAACCGGTGAACTATGGCCCGACATCGTCAATAAGTGGCAAAAAAATAAGAGAGTAAACTTTTCATCAATTTATCAATTATAAACAATCAATACCTATTTAAATCGCACTTAGGCCACTGTAGACAAACAAATTTTCATATGAACCCCTTTACGACCAAGTTGTGAAAACACATCTATGTTCACTCGCTCAAATTAAGTGGGTAGATAGAAATTCTTACAACACTACATGCTGAGTTTGAATACACAATTGGTTGAAGGCACTCGAGGAGACATTATTATAAAATGTTAACAATTTGGAGATTCAATTATTGTGAATAAAATACTCTTACTATCCAATACTATCAATTAAGGTACATTTCACAGCCATATGGTAAATGCAACGTACCTTATAGTAAATTAAGATAACCTATTAGTTATCACCACAGGGTACGTTGTACTTACCATATGATGGGTAAAATGTACTATACTTGATAGCAGACTCCAAAATCAGCTATGCAGTTATTAAATTCTACCAGTCTTTTTTTTTTTTTGTCCGTGTAGAATGGGTCGTGAAGATGAAAAACCGACATGAGTTGATATTATGACAGCCCTCAAAATTTTGCAATATTTATCTTCAAATCAAGAGAAGAGACGAATTCCTCCTGCGTTTAATGGCGCCTAATTAAAGGAGCGACAATTGTTTTCGCTCGCGTGTTTTCCTCCTTGCTCATTCAAAATGAAAAGTTTTTGAGGAGCGCGGGACAAAAATCTGGCACAGAGCCCTCCAACCTCCAACCAACCTCCGTCTCCGTGCCTCCGTCTAATTGTCCTCGCCTCGGTTACACTGGATGCAGCCGCCCACCTGTCATTCTTCATTGCTTTTTATTACATTGCATACCCCCCATTACCCCCCCCCCTCCCAACACTCATGGGTTTTCTCCGAGTGTATTCAAATGTTGCTCCGTTGCCAGATTTCCACGAGAAATTGACGTCTGATGATTTTGAGCACGTCCGGATTCGCCCACGGTCATTTTCAAAACGTCCGGACTCGCCCACAGACAGAAAAACGCTTTGTTCGAATTTCGTCCACCGACAAATAAATTTAATATAAACAGTATAGGGGAATACCCCACGAACATTTTCTCACATCAAAATTATTTTGGGGGACCCCTCCCCCCACACACACCCTATAATATTCTAGAGGAGATCCTCAAGAGGTTAATTTTATAGTAGGCTGGCTGGAGATTATTTGTGCAAAATTGTCATTTCAAACAGCAGACATTTCAATTGTCCCCTGTGTTCACCCATTTTACCCAAACTGAAAAAAAAAAAACTGTTGATTTTACCACCCGGCTGTTAAAAAAATGTGTAGCAGACAAAAAATGTTGGATCAACAGGCTTGACAGGTAAAATTAACCCCCTTGACCGTTAATTTTACCGCTCAAGCCTGTTAATCCATTTTTTGTCTGCTACACATTTTTTAACAGCCGGGCGGTAAAATCAACAGATTTTTTTTTTTTTTTTTTTTTTTTTTCAGTGCAGGTCTCCCATTAAATGGAAATATTTTATCATCCATGTAACTTGCATACAATTTAAAATTTCGAAAAAACAAAAAAAGGCCCCCTGGGAAATGGTGGAAGCAATTTCTCAGCAAAATGTTGATGCATAAGTATGGACGATTGGTTCAAAATTTAGACTGGGACACAGACAGACATCTGTGCTATTGCAATACGTTCTCAATTTCTAACGTTCGTTAAGTGTGCGAAAGTAAAATTAAAAAGTGCCGATTTGGCAACGGAGCGTATAGCAGTATTCGAGTCGTGGCAGAGCATAACGACTCCATTATGCGGGAAAGTTGAGGTTGTTTACAAATATTTGCACCCATGACATAACCTTAATCCTCAATGCCTGGTGAATCGACATTTCGAAATCGACTATTATTGATGTTGTTTCTGAGTCCAGTTTCCACAAAGTTGAACTTTCTTGAAAAGATTTTTGAAGGTCTGTTGGATTTTGTTTTGTTTTTTTTTTGTTTTTTTTTTTGTTTTTTGTTTTTTGTTTTGTTTCAGCGAGCAAGCAAGCAAAGCAGAAGAGGAATGTAGTAACCATTTACTGAGCAGACGGTAAACAATTGAAGACACACCCCCTTTCAGAGCTGCCGGTTTGCGTATAGTTCATCGCATTTTTCAACTCACCGTAGATTCCACCGGTTGAGAAAAGATTACACAATTCGGTTCAGTGTATGACTGCAATGTACAAAAATGTTCGCATCTGTTATCTATCCTCAACCGGTGGAGTCGTCGATACCTTTAAAAAACTTGCGGATATTTTAATTAATTAACGGAGTTTCCACCGATTGCGAAAAGGTTACAGAATTACAGAGTACTTTCGTGCGTTCCAGTCATACATTGAACAGAACTGAGTAAACTTTTCTCAACCGGTGGAGTCATCGGTGAATTGAAAAATACGATGAATTATACGCAAAACGGCAGCTCTGGAGGGAGGAAACGCGGATCAAGCCTGACAAACTACAAAGGGAGGAGAAGGGATAGACAGAGAGAGAGGGAGAGAGAGAGGGAGAGAGAAAGGAAGAGGGAGAGAGAGAGTTAGAGAGAGAGAGAGAGAGAGAGAGAGAGAGATGGAGAGAAGAGAGAGAGAGGAGAGAGAGAGAGAGAGAGAGAGGAGAGAGAGGAGGAGAGAGAGAGGAGAAGTAGAGAGAGAGAGGATGGAGAGAGAGAGAGAGAGAGAGTTAGAGAGAGAGAGAAGAGAGAGAGAGAGGGAGGAGAGAGAGAGAGAGGAGAGAGAGAGAGAGAGAGAGAGAGAGGAGAGAGAGAGAGGAGAGAGGAGAGAGAGGGAGAGAGGAGAGAGAGAGAGAGAGGAGAGGGAGAGAGAGAGGGAGAGAGAGAGAGAAGAGAGAGAGAGAGAGAGAGAGAGAAGAGAGAGAGGAGAGAGAGAGAGAGGGAAGAGAGAGAGGGATAGAGAGAGAGAGAGAAAGGAGAGGGAGAGAGTAGAGAGAGAGAGAGAGAGAGAGCTGAGAGAGAGAGAGAGAGAGAGAGAGAGAGAGAGAGAAGACAGAGAGAGAGAGAGAGAGACCTGCGAAATTGGTCGTAAAAAAAGACAGGATTTAAGATCGGAGTCTGCTGGAAAGTATAAAGGCACACACGAGGAGAGTTATGACAAAGACAAGTTTAGAACCTTGAACGAGCTCCTTCCTCACCCAGCCCCCTTCTCCCCCCCCATCTTCCTTGCGAGCACCTCTCCTACAGCATCCTCCACCTTGATAGCGACTCTGTCCATCTCCTGTGTCAACCGCCGTCGCGTCGCGTCGCGCGTAGCGTCTGTCCCTCGTTCGTCTCGGGTCGCGTCGCCAATCATAAAAGCGTGATGCCTGCTTCAGATTGCCCCTTCTCGTTAAAGAGATTCTACCACTGCGTTTGGAAGACCAGCAGCGATGCCAAATCACGCGGAGAACACGTATACCAAAAACCGATTGCAATAAGTACCGGAGTTGGGGTGGTTAATCGTGAATCAATCGTAATTGTCGTTTTTCAAAGGGTGATTAAACATACACACGGTAATCAGAGGGCTGCTTCCGCTCTAGCTCTCGAAATGAGACGAGATAGTGGGAATTGATCAATACCGTTGGTTTAAATCAACAGCGTTACGTGATACGAGTAGATTTGAAGTCATTCGATTCGTTCATTTTAGACTAATGACTCCGCAAGCACTCGAGGACCAGAGGGGTGATCACGGAGGATCGGATCGTTTTGGTGTCGTTATCGTTATCGTTTGCATTAAATCAAATGGGCTTGCTTCTGCGCAACTCGATCGCAGGTGATCCGCTCCTCACCTCTTCCTACTTCAAACGATCGAGATTACGACAGCCTCCAACTCATCGCTTCCTTTCGTCCGTTTCAATCGTTACGAGGGGCTCAAAACGATTCGATCAGTTGAGCCACCCATAAGGTTACACGTAAACGATAACGATAACGATACCAAAACGATCCAATCCTCCGTGATCACCCCCCAGGAAATTTGGCAACAATGTATTTTTCCATTTAAATTTATCAAAAAGGTAGAACGCTTCAGTCATCGGCGATGACCAGGCTTTTCGACCTTTTAATGTGTTTAAATGGGGAAACAGGAACGTTGCCAAATTGCACGCCTCGCCACTGTCGAGGACTGACTTCAAATAAGTCACGCTAAGCCGTCTGAAGCATTTGAAGACATTAACAACAACAAAAAAAACAAAAAACGAAAACAAAAAAAACCACACTTTCAATTGGCTTTAACCTGAGAATTGCTGAGATTTTCCGATGCACGAGCACAGTTATTGTGAAAGCATCTGCTGATTATTTTAAGATTCATAAGTTTTAGGTTTTGAAAAAATTCCAAAAAGGAAAATGGGAAAAATGTACGGAGTTCGTTTCAAGTTTAATATAATATTTCGAAGTATCTTTAAAGAATAATGGTTGGAAAAATACGATCGAAATGGGACAGTTGCAAGGGTCTGAATGTGTGTGTTTTTTCATTTGCAAAAGAAAGTACTCTGTGAGTTGAGAAAAACAATGTCTTTGGTTTCCATTTTGGTTTAATTGATGGCTCCGGATTTGCGATTTGGGTCCAATATACAATGTTTCAAGTGGAAATTCTGCGTTTTGACGTCACTACACTTACTGCGATATTTTGCAACTCCACACTTGTGGATCTCCAGAACCGGGACACTTGAAAAAATACCGAAGGCACCTTTGTCCTCGTCTCATCAAGTCCTTTCACTTTCTTTATTAAAAAAAAAAAAAAAAAAAAAAAAAAAAAAAAAAAAAAAAAAAAAAAAAAAAAAAAAAAAAACACAAAAAACACAAAAATTCAGACCCTGCATCGGCCACATTACAGACAGTGATTCATTTACACAGACAGATTTGGAGTTTGCAAACTTGACCACAAGCGCGCTCATGGGCCAATAAAATTTATTCGTTCCTCAGTGTGAAAGCAGAAAAACGGAAAGGAACGGAGTAAAACAGGACAGGGACTGCGATTGATCGCTCATAAAAAAGGGGGGAAAGGAAAAGTTTAAAAAAAAAAAAAAAAAAAAAAAAAAAAAAATCGTACGCGTCGTTGAACATGTAAATCCTCACGGTCCTCGGTCCAGTGGAGGGAAAAGGGAACGAAATGGAACGAGGCGAAACTGGACTAGAGAGGCAAGGAACGGTGTTACGGAGAGACTTGCGACAGTAAAAAGAAAATAATGCTGTGACAAAGAACAGGCATTTGCGCGAGAACAAATTTGCATGTACAATTATTCACCCGGCGCGGCGGCTCACACAGGGTCAAAATAAACGCGTTCCCGGACATCTTTGAGGAATGCAATACGAACTCCACCGTTTATCTATATGTACTATGACTTTCAATAGAAAGGACACTGTTAAAAATCGGTCAAAAATCCGCAGTGAAAATCGGAGCAAACATAAAAATAAGGGTAAATTTTACTTTCATGCGTAGTAAAACTGAGGTGCACCGGGAGCAAAGAGCGGAAAATACTATCGAATACGGTGTTTGTGCCTTCTTAATGGAGTAAAATTATTTTTTAACTCCGTAAAAGTGCAAATTATTACTATATCTTTCCTCCTTTTCTCATATCATTTTCTACCAAAACTACAGATATATCGGGAGAAATCGTGGCTTCTATGTAACCGGAGTTGGAGTGAACATTTCTAACAGTGTATCCTGATGAAAATTTTTATTCTTTTATTTCTCGACCAATTTGTAAATTTTACGGTTTTCTGGTATTTCAGATTCTCACACTATTGCCACTTGTGACATTATGCCTCCAAAAATTTAAAACTATGGAAAATAAAAGAAAATTAATCAAGAGCAATTTTGGTGAGCTTTCTTTTGAAAGTCATATTAGTCTGACTTGCAAAAGAAAGTCCCCTGATTGAAATTCTTATTGTTACATTTTCCGTTGGGTTTCATAGAATGACCCTATTGCAAACTTTTGCCGCAGCATAATGGAGGGTCAATTCTTAGGTGAAATCGCGTAAAAATCACTTTGAGAGCTAAACCAATTGAGAGGATGTGGAACGTGATTTTGAAACACCAAGCAAGGATGCAACCATGATTGGAATATCTTATGGACATTCTCACCAAGACTCGGTTTGTTTGCCTCATTTTTTAACCTTTGAAGTTTAAAAAAAAAAAAAAAAAAAAAAAAAAAAAAATTGTGTGATAAATCCATTTGAATTTGGTTTTAAACGAAATCGCAAGTGTTTTAGAGGGGCCATCAGGACACATAGGACACATAAATCAATATAACTGTTTCTTCTGAAAGGATATGCAAAGATAAAGAAACTGACACGCCTAGATAGGTAAGCTAGAAATTCAGATAGTAATTCTAAAACACTTGCACTTTGGTTTAAAAGCAATTTCCACTGGATTAAAACAAAATATGTCAAGGTTAAAAAGATATGATAATTTCAGGCAAACAAACCTGAATTAGATCGCATATGCTGCCTCACTTTGAGACAGTAGGTACTTATAACAAGAATTAGTCCCTCTGCAGGTACAGCGCAGTTGGATTTTCCATACAGGAATCAAACCTCCATAACACTGTTGCAAACGTTAGTAACAGACCCATTGATTGGCATACATCTGATAAGTGACGTTACATCACCACAGGCGAGATTTTGGCAAGAACTTAGCATGCAAAAAAAAAAAAAAAAAAAAAAAAAAAACTCGTTCTGTCCGAAAAATTGAAGAAATCGTAGCATTTAGCGACGACGCGGTATTATACTGTGCTTGCGGGGGAGGGGAATGATGGAGGAAGGGTAGGGGCGGAAGAAGCGAAGTTTTTTATTTATTTAGAGCTACGACTAATCCACACTGCACTGAACTGCATTACACTCCGGAATGGAGTGGATTGAAGTGAAGGCGAGTGGAGTGCAAGAGCGGAGCTGATCTTGCGCGCGAATGCAGGAGTGCAAGAGTGCAGGAGTGCAGGGGGAGCGGATAAAGAGGCGCACTCCATGCGTTCGTTGCATTCCTGCGTGCGCCGAATCGCACTATAAATGTCAATGAATGTGTTTATAGTGTTTGAAGCACAATCACATCTTTTGCCACCCTCGCCCTCGCGGTTTGTGCACAGAATACTACAGTCAGAATGGACCTCTTAAGGGAATTTAAAAGCGCGAATAAACTGATTGAGCCAATGAGCTGGCATTGAAGTCGATAGCTCGAGTCCGATGTATCGACAACAAAAAAGCCCACTGGCTCAAGCAGTCAATTATTAATGCGCTTTTAAATTCGCAGGTGGAGAGGCTCCTTAACCCCTTATGGACCAAGCCCGAGTTTACTCGTTTTTCTCCTCAAGTCTATTCCACATTGTTTTAGTCTTCCTTCCGGTTAAACGCAAGTATAGAGGAAAACACTACATTAGATAAGGTCTCGTCGGGCGCCTTCAATTGGTCGTATAGGCAATTCCAACTTCCTCGAGTACGAACAGTTAACTACCTACCCTATATAAACGGAGAAGTGGTGTTCTCTTGACTGATCCTTTAAGGGTTAGGAGCCAATGTGGAAACAAGATTTAGAATTTACCAGCCTAAACTGGCAACCGTCTCTGCTCGCGCCTCAAGATGGCGGACGTGCTTTTATAGGTTGTATTTGCAATCAGATTTGACGCAGAATCAATCAAAACCCGGCCAGTTGCCGAAGACTGAAGAGGAAATGACAAATTAGACAAGAATCCCCCATGATACCTGCGTTGAACCGCCATTACGATCTTGTCGTTAAAGCAGTTATGTAAGTTTATCACTAAATTTTAGATTTTCTTGTCATGATTTTCGCTCGTTTTCACATCAGATTGGACTATTCATTTTCTCACAGAAAAAGTTTGCAAGAGCCCCATTCTGACCAATTTCTTTCGGACTTACACCACGGTGACACGACCCCCCCCCCCCCTTCCTCGGCTACACCAGGGTACCAGGGTTAATCAAAAACTGTCGTTTCAGCAAAACGTCCGTTTGATTCTCTGACCAAAAAATACTTTGGTTTCACGTATGAACCCCTCCTCCCCTCTTTAGCTCTTTCAGGAAAGGTGGGGCACATGTTGTTCGTGGGATTCAACGGCATTTTAATGGACGTTTTTTTCCGAAATGAAGTCAATAAGTGACCCATCAAAATTATTAAAACATTAATCTCTTTTGAATGGTTTAATATAATCTCAAATCCCAAAAAGGCGCGAGCATGGAAGGGTTAGAAGTCAACCCCACTTTATAAATGTTTTATGTTTATCCTCTCAACGGAGAATAGAGATAACGGAGAGAACTAGTGTGCCCGGTTCATCGTGATAGGCGATTCTCGCTATGTCTGTGTCTCTCCTATTCAGCCAATTCTGTCTAGATCACAAGAATTTATACGTTTTCTAGGCGGGTCTATCAATATTATTATAATTTACTATATCTCTCTCTCTTTCTCTCTCTTTCTCTCTCTCTCCCTCTCTCTCTTTCTCTCCCTCTTTCTCTGCAGCGCGCGATTGGTGATTTTAAAGCCAGCAATAAAACTTACGCAGTCGCCTAGGTTGTAGACGCAACTTTCGAAACTTAATCTCGCCCTTCCTTTTCTTATTTTATGAAGGTGTAGGCGTTCTACATAAATTAACTTAGGCGTGCAAGCTTATAAAAGATTTCGAATTGCAAAAAAAAGAAAAGGATTTAGTCCCGAGCAATAAAATGAACAGAAAAAAGAGCGCGAAATACATAAAAATGATATCCAAGGGCACGGAACTATCTCCTCGGGTCAAAATGTCTCTTAAGCGTAAGGACAGTTTTGAAACTGGAAAAATCCCACGATAAAGACATAAAACCGACATTTACATTAAGATGAAAATAGATGTGATAATATTATACTCGCCGTTTCCTGCACTTAAACAATCCGAGATCTTAATTAATTAATAAGGAGAGCTGTCCTGGTATCTATTTCAATAGTTATAAGAGGTGGATAACTGATAAGTGAACGGCGGTGAAGGACCTGATAAGCCAGTGGTGGCTTGTGCAATTTGGCAACAACGTACTCTCACCATAAAACCTGTGTAAAACAATCGATCCTCAGGAGGTGCAACTGTGCAGAGCACCCCCAAGATTTCGACACTTTTGCATGTGTTTAAATGGCAAAAAATATAGTTGCCAAGTTTCACGCGCCGCCACTGTGATAAGCAGAGCTGCCGTTTCGCGTATAATAAATGACATTTTTCAATTCACCGATGATTCCAATGGTTGAGAGAAGAGTTTACAGTTCAGTTCGGTATGTGACTGTGATGCTCGAAAACACTCTGATCTGTAATCTTTCCTCAACGTCGTTAATTATGTAGTAGTAGTATTAAAGTCAAGTCGCCCAAACCTTGTGTTCTTTATGCTTGTATTTCAGAGCGAATGACTGGACTGAGAATACAAAAAGGAAAAAGGAAGGAAGGAAGATACCTACCAAGCTCCTTACTGTGAGGAAAGAGGACAAGAGGGATATCGCACTGAGCGTGACACCCTGAGGAAAGGAGATGTCTCTCAAGAGCACATAAGGACATACTGGTTTTTTTTTTTTTTTTTTTTTTTTTTTTTTTAAATTAAATTAAAATATCCGCAATGTTTTTTAAAGCCATCGACAACTCCACCGGCCGAGAAAAGATCATAGATGCGAGTACACGGAAAAAAAAAGATTAGTGAAAATAACCATACGGATACCTGATTTTGGCACCTGCTACATGTTATGGTAAACTTGACCAGAAGTATGGTACATTTACCGATACTTTGAGTAAATTCGACATGCAATCAGGTAACATCACCTAATACCTAGTCAAAACATATTATACTTCTGGTTAACATTACCATAACATCTAGCAGGTGCCAAAATCAGGTATCCGTATGGTTATTTTCACCGTAGTTTTTTTCCCGTGTACATTCAATCATTACAATCATACACTGTGGTCATCGGTGAATTGAAAAATACCATTAATTATACGCAAAACGGCAGCTTTGATGATAAGTTGTAAAAAATGTTTTTGATATCTTACCTACGTAAAGAGATGATAATACAAATGTGTGCAAAAAGTAAAGCATAATGATAACGAACCTGTAACAAAGAGAAGAAGGGATCAATTAATGAGGTGTCAATGAACTCAAGATTTCGAGTTTGACAGAAGTGTAAAGCAATGCACTGAAAAAAAAAACTGTAGCAAATACCCCACGAACAACACTATCTCACATCAAAATTATTCTGGGCGAACCCCCCAGACCCCCCTTTAATACTCTGGGAGAGACCCCCATACCCTCTTTGAGAGGTTAATTTTATAGTAGTCTCGTTGCAGAATTTTTTTGCAAATTTTCATCAAAATTCAAACAGCTATGTCTGTAACATTCCAATTTTCCCCTTCCTTCATCCATTTTACCCTTTTCCCCCATTGATTTTATTGGAGATCTTTTCTTTTCTACAACTTTAAAATTTAAAATTTCAAAAGGACAAAAACAAATCCCTCAGGGGAATGGCGAACGCAACTTCTCTGCCACAGTTTGATACAAATGGACGATTGGTTCATAAGTTATGCAAGCATACAGAAAGACAGAAATATGCGCCATTGCAATACTTTCTCAATTGCTAACTGTGTTCGTTGTGAGAAAGTAAAAAGCTATAGTCAACTAGATTCTAATCATATTACCAGAATAAGCGCAACGACAGATGAACGACCGTAAGTCTAGTATTTTGACCAGAAAATTCTGGTGGTAAGCCTTAACACCTCTGGAGTTGAAGAGAGGGAGGGAGAGGGAGAGAGAGAGGGGGGGTGAGAGATAGAGAGAGATAGAGAGTGAGAGGGGGGATATAGAGAGTGATGGAGGAGAGAGAGGGGAGAGAGAGGGAGAGAGAGGAAGATAGTGTGAAATAGAGGGGGAGACAGATAGGGAGAGACAAAGAGTGAGAGGGGGAGATAGAGAGTGATGGAGGAGAGAGAGGGGAGAGGGGGGAGAGAGAGAAAGATAGTGTGAAAGAGAGGGGGAGAAGGAGAGAGAGAGAGAGAGAGAGAGATAATACGGTTTTTTTTTATTCAAAAATTAGATGAAAATGAAGAAATTGAAATTAAGGAAGGCAAAGTTAGGGCTCTGTAAGACCCTTTCTTACAATTAACCCGCAAAGAGCTAACTTAACAAAACAAAAGAGAGAGACAGACAGAGAGTGGGAGAGATAGACTGAGAGAGAGAGAGAGAGAGAGAGAGAGAGAGAGAGAGAGAGAGAGAGAGAGAGAGAGAGAGAGAGAGAGAGAGAGAGAGAGAGAGAGAGAGAGAGAGAGACTGAGGCGCAGACACGGAAGACAGAGAGGAGAGTGGAGAGTGTATTGACTTCTACCTACTGACATTGAAACGGTTTAGAGCCGACGAGGACCGGCGTCCGACGACCAATAGAGCCGAGCGCTGACTCGCTGAGGCTGAGCGCGAGCGGCCTCATGATAAGACTCAGCGCGGTCTGAGGAGGCGCTGATTCCAGCTGCAGCGCTGCCGCTACTCGCTACGCTCCTGCGAGGTTGGCGCGGCAAGCATCAGCGTGGCTCTCTGCGCTGAGCAATGAGAACTCAGCATTCAGCCGATTCAGCGGCGAGCAGCTTCAACGACTACCACCAATCATCGACTCTCTAACTCTGTTGCCACATTAAAGTGATTTAAAGACACTATATCATATCGACGGTGCCGATCCTTGAGGCATTAGAGGCAAACATGCGGTACTTCGCATATTATGCTCCCCAAAAATGCTGGAATTTCTAGAAATGGGGCAGTAGCAAGGTGCATTGTTGTGTTTTTTTATAAAGGAAATGATAGTACTTGAGCTGAAAACAATGGTGCCTTTGGTTTCTTCCAGTGTCCGGGAACGTGTCTACGCGTATAAAGTTGTACAAAATCATGTGCGTAGTGACGTCACTACGCGGAATTCACATTTAAAACAATGTGATTTGGGCTAAAATCAAACCTCCGGAACTGATGAACCCAGATAGAGGCCGAAGTATCCTTGTTTTAAGGCGCATCAAGTACTATCATTTGTTCAATAAAAAAACCCCAAAAGTCAGACCCTCATTGCAACTGCACCATTGCACCCCCCCCCCCCCCCTGCCAATTGATGCATACTCATTAGGTCGTAATCAATCTTCTCTCCAACGTTCATCATATTACATTGTACTGTACTTCTATTTGCATAGATGTAAATTCTCTCTCTCTCTCTCTCCCTCTCTCTCTCTCTCTCTTCTCTCTGCCCCCACTTAAACGAATAGGTTAGAAAAGGACAGAGATAGGGAATGAAGTCTCGTGACCGCTCCTCTCTCCACCCTTTTCTAACCCATTCCTTTTGATGAGGGGAGAGGGGGTGTGAGAGAAAGAGAGAGCGTGAGAGAGAGAGAGAGAGAGAGAGAGAGAGAGAGAGAGAGAGAGAGAGAGAGAGAAATTCCTGGATACAAATTCTGCCGAGAGAGCCCTTGAGTCCCCTCTGGTCTTAATTATGAAATAAAAGCGCTCTTGTTTCGGGGCTCACTTCAAGCTAATAAATCGGCGAACGAAGCTAGCGCACTCGCTGCCAGTGACGCGAAAAGAGGGGGTGGAGGGCGGTGGGAGGAGGGAGGAGGGGGGCAAGAAGAATGGTGATGAGGAAGGAGGGGTTGCAGGAAAGCGGCGTGGTGCACAATGGGACGAAGTACGGAATTTTCCGGTCATGTATTCATGGACAAAAATCAAGACCATAAGCAATTAATGGCAATAAGATAAGCAAAAACTGAGTTTGATAAACAACTTTACAGCTTAAAATAAGTAGGATATCAAGGTTTTTAGACGGAAAATAACGAGTTTAAAACGTTTTTGAAGGAAAAAACTAAAACTTATCTTGTCCAGAAAAATGCATTTATCTGACCAGTGTGCGGCGGTCCGGCCACGTACCTCATGCAATAACCAGCGGACTCGCGTTATTCACGAGAACAAGAGTGGCATGGAAGAGCAACCAAGGCGATGCCAGAGAATGAACTAATCAACCGACTTATTTGTTGAGAAAAGCTTCACTGGGCACAGCCGATACTCCACTCCAACTCCCAGACATCTCTGAGCTGTTCGCTGTCAAGAGGGCATGGGAAACACTTGAGTCAACAAGCATGCGAAGGTGAGGTGCACAAAGACTCTAGTTCTTAAAACTTTAAAAAGGACGATCAAACCCTGCATACGATGTTATCATGCAGAATCGGGCGAATGGGACTTGATTACCAAGGTTGAACTAGGTACATTTTACTTTTTGTGTAAGTGAGCTGACTTCCAATTACAAAATGAAGTCGGAATTTGGGAAGTTTTCTCATCGAACATTTTTTCAAAAATCAATAGTATAACAGTTCGATCACACCACAAATTTACCGAAAATAAGTAATAGTTTTGGAAAGAAACGTAGATTACAATTAATTAAATTGGAGTTTCAAAACTTCTCGAATGTCAAATACAAAATGAAAAATCGAGATGGATAGAACTCCTCTATCGATTCAGCTTGGCAAATGGAGTCGATCGCCCTCAAGGGTTTTCATATCTTTTGCATCTGAGACTCTTCCACTCATGCATGTCAACTTATGACTCTTAAACATGGGCAAAAAGGTGATGTCACCCAAACCCCCTTGTGACCCCTCTATCGATAGAGAGCGCAAAAACCACGTGACAGCATCCTTTTCTAACACATGCATTCTAATGGGGAAAGAGATAGAAGAATTAATTTCTGGATCCGCCAGTACGAAGAGCATCTTGTGTCAGGAAAGGGAGAGAACCCTTGTTTGTAGGATCGAGCGGAGATTTGGAAGTAGGTTGATTGTGAATGGCGATGCAATTGTGGGGTGGATATTGGTGTCGCGCAATTGTTCGGAAACATAGGTATGAGTTTAAAATTGATAGCGAGGGGGCTGGAAAAATAGAAATCAAGACGAGCAGCTGCCGTGACCCGTGACCTGTGAGGCAGGGCAAAGCATGCGGTTGTGACTCCGCCACTCTATGGTCTAGAAAAGGAGAAAAAAGTCGCCAAAAGTCAATAGAAAAAGTCATCAAGAATCATCAATTTTTTACCTTTTAAACATAATTTAAACTTTCTAGGGACATTTCTAAGATTCAATTACTAGTTCAAAGTGTTTTCTGTGGTTAACCGTTGTTATGTCACCCAAGTATACTCGTTTTTGCATGGGCGGAGCCATCAATTTGGCAACTGCGCATTCTCTCCATTTGAATGTATGAGAAACAATCGATTAGAAATGGGGCCACGGCCCCCTCAAGAATCGATCGTTTCTCATACATTCAAATGAATAGAATCCACAGTTGCCAAAATGCTGGCTCCGCCCATGCATTTTTGTGGCTATAGATCTGCCTCACGCATCAACACTCAACAGTTCTTTATTCAGAATACTCACGACAACAAATTGAGGTGGCGGTTGCAATAACAGCACATAAAACATGGGGTAGATACGATCGTTCTTAATAATTGACGCTGTAAAAGAAGATGATTTCTTCGGAGAAGATCATTTTTGGGTTTAAGAAGGGAATTTGCGATTGAAGGGAATTGTTGCGTGCACGTAAAACAAAAGATATAGCAGCCCCCCCCCACCAACAAAGAAATGTCAGTTACTCAGAAGAAGCATACCCCATGCAGAGCTGCCGTTTTGCGTATAATTAATGACATTTTTCAATTCACCGATGATTCCATTGGTTGAGAAAAGATTACACAATTCAGTTCAGCGTATGACTGTAATACACGAAAATACTCACATCTGTAATCTTTTCTCAACCGGTGGAGTCGTCAATGACTTTAAAAAACGTGCGGATATTTTAATTAATTAACGGAGTTGCCACCGATCGAGAAAAGATGACAGATCAGAGTATTTTCGTGCATTTCAGTCATACATTGAATTGAACTCTGTAAAGCTTTTCTCAACCGGTGGAATCATCGGTGAATGGAAAAATGTCATTGATTATACACAAAACGGCAGCTCTGACCCCATATTTTATGAGCTGTTATTGCAGCCACCGCCTCAATTCTTAATTTTTATAAAAACAATGTTAACTCAAGTGCCTTCAATTAATTGTGTATGCAATGCAAAACCAGCACTGCGGTGTAGGAATATTATACAGGGTGTGGCAGACCACCCGTCCACTATCTTTATCTCAAAAACGGCCGAAAATTGAGCTTCGGGGGCAAAACTTTCATAATGTATATCGACCCCAAGGAATCCAATGAAAATATTTTCAGCCCCCCAAAACCACCCCTTGGGGGTTATTTAGGGGGGTGGGTACCCGTATCTCGAAAAAATCAAATGGAAAGGGTATGTTTTGACATTGGAATCTAATACGGCATGAAAAAATAAACCTTTTTTATCCTTAAGTTTTTTTTCTAAAAACCACCCTTTTTTGAGTTAGGGGTGGTTTTCCAAAAATTTAGGGGTAATCTTTGATTGACCGCTGTGACCCTCCAAATCATTGGATTTCAAAAAACTAAGAAGTTTCTGAAAGAGCAGACCAAGGGCTTTCTTTTGATGTATCGCATGCCTATTTTTTGTGAAAAAGGGTACAAGGCCCCCTCACCCCAAAATTTTGGGGCTTCGGGGGGCCCTACGTAAAAATTGTCAAATGTAAAGGTATAGCTTGTGATACATCATTTGAAAGGTCTTTCAGAGACAAAAAAAGTGATGCCCCCAAAAGTCGTAAAAACAACCCCCTTCCAAAATGGCGGCCGTTTTAAGGTTAGGGGGCTCAAGGGGAACCTTCAGAAAAATGATCCAAATTGAACGATACATGGCTAAAAGGGTCTTAAAAAGAGAAAAATAATGGTTCAAACCGCGAGTCAAACCGACTTTTCAATCCAAAGTTACGGCCGATTGAAATGTAGGGGTGCCTTTTTGGGAAACCCAACTACCCCTAAATTTCAATCGGCCGTAACTTTGGATTGAAAAGTCGGTTTGACTCGCGGTTTGAACCATTATTTTTCTCTTTTTAAGACCCTTTTAGCCATGTATCGGTCAATTTTGGATCATTTTTCTGAAGGTCCCCCCTTGAGCCCCCTAACCTTAAAACGGCCGCCATTTTGGAAGGGGGTTGTTTTTACGACTTTTGGGGGGCATCACTTTTTTCGTCTCTGAAAGACCTTTCAAATGATGTATCACAAGCTATACCTTTACATTTGACAATTTTTACGTAGGGCCCCCGAAGCCCCAAAATTTTGGGGTGAGGGGGCCTTGTACCCTTTTTCACAAAAAATAGGCATGCGATACATCAAAAGAAAGCCCTTGGTCTGCCTTTTCAGAAACTTCTTAGTTTTTTGAAATCCAATGATTTGGAGGGTCACAGCGGTCAATCAAAAATTACCCCTAAATTTTTGGAAAACCACCCCTAACTCAAAAAAGGGTGGTTTTTAGAAAAAAAACTTAAGGATAAAAAAGGTTTATTTTTTCATGCCGTATTAGATTCCAATGTCAAAACATACCCTTTCCATTTGATTTTTTCGAGATACGGGTACCCACCCCCCTAAATAACCCCCAAGGGGTGGTTTTGGGGGGCTGAAAATATTTTCATTGGATTCCTTGGGGTCGATATACATTATGAAAGTTTTGCCCCCGAAGCTCAATTTTCGGCCGTTTTTGAGATAAAGATAGTGGACGGGTGGTCTGCCACACCCTGTATACCAAAAATGAAATTGGACCAACTGTGTCATTGGACAAAAACGATTGGACGAACTATCTGGCAAACGAGCGCTAGATGATCCCCGATCCCCAGTATACGTATAAAAAATAGCTTAAAATGTTTGTCCAAAAAATAAAATAATTTCACCCCTATGTACTCCGCGAGCCTCTGTTATTCTGCCTCCCTATATTTTTTGTTTTCCTGACCTCGTCTACTTTTCCCCCTGTCCATTTATCTACTACCTTCCCTCGAATCGTCTCGTCTCTTGCTCTTGGGTGTACTTACCTCTTACAAATAGTATACCGTCATCATCATATCATCATCATCATCATCATTGTATTTTTATGTGCAAGTCGCACCCCTCAGTTTTAAATCTTATTGAAATCATTGATGTTTACAAAGCCAAGTCACCCTCTTGCCCCTGATCTTGTTAACTCGAAACGATTTGTTTATATTTCACCAAATGCGGAGCGTGCCATAATAGTCAGTTCTATACTTGTATCAAATCCTTTTATTTCCTGTATTTTCACTGTGAATTTTGATTTGAGTCCAATAGGGACGGATCTAAGTTTTTGGTAATTATGGGGAGAGGAGGAAAAATATCATTACTACCATTAAGGAAGTAGGTATGGTGCAGTGGTGGCTCGTGCAGTTTGGCAACCATGCTTATTTGTCATTTAAACCTATGCAAAAGCATCGATATCTTGGTGGTGCAATTGCACCTCCTGACGATCGATTGTTTTACATAGGTTTAAATGGAGAGAACAGACGTTGTTGCCACATCGCAAGAGCCGCCACTGGTATGGTGTAGTGTGCTCTCTGCTCCATCCTCCATCTTCGATTTCTTGTTCCAAATTAAATTTTAGTGCTCGAATTATCTCGAAACCGTTTCTCACGAGTGTTACCCTGCACTGAACTGGACTCCTTTCAGAGGAAGTATGACCCGTCCCTTAACAAGACTTGGTGCATTTGATTCTCATGTTTTCATGGGATGGCTCTAAAATTTACGGTCGTAAAATTATCAAGATCTTCGGAAAAATGATAATATTGAATTATTCAAGGTGATTGAATCATAATCAAGCTTGTTTTAAAAAATTCCTCTGGAAAGTAAGGCTGGGCCAAACGAAGCATTGCTAAGCGTATGTAAATTGGCGCTATTAAGAGACCATAATATAGACATACATTTTGTCCGAACACATCTCATAGGTTCTTTTCTCCGTTCTTTTCTCTTTTTTTTTCTTAATAAGTTGCATAATTAAGGGTCAAAAACATCATGGATTCGAGAGAGAAAAAAAAGGAAAGGAAAGATTGCAACGAAGCAAACGCCAAGTCGCTCAATCTTCCAGTTTCCTGCTCTTGACAGTAACGACTGATCCTTTCGCGGTGTTGCCATATTATGACGTTCGCAATCAAATGTTTGTTCGGTCCCTTCTACGCCCATTGTCAACTGGTGGATCCATCCATTCCTTCTCTCTCTCTTTGCCCATTTAAAAACGTGTGTTTGAAAAGGACCAATTCGGGGCAGCAGCCACATTATACTTTCTCCCCTTCTAACACATGTGTTCAAACAGGCTGTGAGAGAGAGTGAGAGAGAGGGGGAGAGAGAGAGAGAGAAAGAGAGAGGGGGAGGAGGGAGAGAAGGAGAGGCATGAGAAAGGATGATTCGACACCTACTCGAGTTGAGTTCACTGCTCTAAAAGCGATCGATTTGAGGCAAAAAAGAAAAAAGAAATAGTTTACAGCATTCCGGCCAAACCGGAACGCCACACTTTTCAGTTACAAATCATCTCATTTCTACTACTAGGCGCTGAAGGAACGCAAACGGAAAAAAATTAACAATCAAACAAAATAAACAGTGAACAAAAAAAATAAAAACGTCATTATAAACCACTAATTAAAAGCCTGAATTTTTCACACGCAAGAAATGCGCTGTACAAGTATCATATAGATCATAACTATCAAATCAAACCAGATTTACGCCAATTATTTGATGGGTGAAACAATCAACTTCATAGTTCACACGTTTCCCCCCCCTTTTTTTATCTTACCCAGGCCAGATTATACATATGGGATCTCTGACCTTTTTTTTCTTCTATACATTCAAATAGAAAAGGTGGCTGTTGCTTGTTGTTGAAGTTCAACCTGACTAGCGTCCATCATTATTACATTCATTTCTTATCTGTAAGACAGTGTTTGGGGGGGAGGGGGCGGTGAAAATTTCATACCCAATTGGGTTTACACGCACACACACACAGCACCTCCCTCTGCTGAAGGGTTCAAATCGACAAATTGGAGGGCCACTCGGTCGAATTTAACGATATGTCTGAAAAACGGTTGAATAGGCTCTTTGACTGACGTAATATATACGAAATACCGCCCTTTGGCATTATGGCTGTTGCACACTTTTGCCGCAAGTGATTTATAAACGTCGATGTAGATGCGTAAAAAAAAAAAAAAAAAAAAAAAAAAAAAAAAAAATAGCAGTGGTAGCACTAAAACTTACGAAATTCACTGCTAATCTCACAAAATGCTTTCAAACGCGTGATCAGCGACGTGGGGCTCTAATAATGAGAGATTCCAGGATTCCTATCTTAGTTATACACATATTTTGTCACTCTTTCTACGATGAGAAGGAAAATTCTCAGAGTAACGATTCACCAGAGTTGTGATTATCAGCCAAACAATAGCACTGTGACACAGGTACATAAGGAAGTCAGCGCTTGTTGGCTTTCTTCTGGATAAAGTGACTGTGACACAGGTACAAAAGGAAGTCAGCGCTTGTTGGCTTTCTTCTGGATAAAGTGACAGAATTAATAGACGGGAACCTTCCATTTATTAGTATGCCCAACACCGCTATTACTATCGCACGTTTAATGCATTTTATGAGTTAATGAGTGGATTTTGTAAGGTTTTAGTGCAACCATCTTTATTTTTGAGGTTTTACATCTAATCGACCGTTCAGTGGCCAGCTCTTGAAAACTTTTGCCATAGAGGATTGCGAACAGTTGATTCTTGCATAAAAACCTGTAAAAATGATTATGAGTACACTAAAAAATCACAAAATTCACTCTCAGAATCGGGCTTAGTAGCGAAGAGACGCAGGTATCATGGGAGATTCCTGTCTAATTTGAGAAATATCTCTGTGTTTGCGTAGAGCAAGTGGTATAATAGATAGAAATCTCCCATGATACCTGCGTTGAGCCGACATTACGAACTTGTCGTTATAGCCTTTAGGTGAGTTTGTATTACTAAATTTAAGACGGTTTTTGTGATATATTCGTATTTTCGCTGGTTTTTACAGCATATTGGACTATTCATGAGCTCGCAGCAAAAGTTTGCAAGAGCCTCATTGCTTTATACAGCAAAAGTGTGCAACAGACCCATTACGTTGCCAGAAATGTTGAAAATTCCATAGATAAACAACACCCTGAGGCGCAACTGAAGCGAGCTCCACTATTCTCAGTAGACCTTTTCCTAGAACTAGACAAGATTCCATCAATAAACCATCCGTGGACGAAAAATAACAAAGGATGTTTGATGGGTGTTTGATGTGATGACAGACGGACACACATCATTTACCACTGTAAATAACACCGCTCCTCACCGCGGTCCGCCTCGTCATCACGTCGCGTCCGTGATGCAACGTTTTGTGATGTTCTCTGATGTGTGCGATGTCTTGCGAGGATTCTTTCGCACTATTACACGCAGCGTTAACTAAATTACCGACTTGTTAAATATTCATGAGCTGGTGGTCCGCCCCTCGCCTCCCGGACCCTTGGTCTTGGTCTCGCTCTGTCTGGTCATGGTGGCCCCGGCCTCGCGAGATAGTCTTAAAAGATGGCCCTGATGCCGAAGACTCAAGTTTGACATACCTTCGAGCTTCGACCAACGCAACACTTCGGCCACCTTATTTCTACCACTCAAACTCCAACCCTCCCCCCCCCCGATACAAATCCCTCCCTACTCTGTAAACACCCCTTCCTCGTACCTTGCACCTTCTCGACTCGTCATACTTTGTGTAGGCCCTACCAAAGCAAACGTTGTTGTCGAGCTTTGGTCAACGAGCTATACCAATCAGGGCTGCCGTTTTGCGTATAATCAATGCTATTTTTCAATGCACCGATGATTCCATCGGTTGAGAAAAGATTACACAGTTCAGTTCAGAGCATGACTGTATTAAACTAAAATACTCGCATCTGTAATATTTTCTCAACCGGTGGAGTCGTCGATGACTTTAAAGAAATTGCGGATATTTTGATTAATCAACGGAGTTTCCACCGACTAAGTAAAGATTACAGATCAGAGTATCTTCGTGCATTACAGACATGAACTGAACTGAACTGTGGAATCTTTTCTCAACCGGTGGAATCATCGGTGAATAGAAAAATGGCATTGATTATACGCAAAACGGCAGCCCTGATACCAATAGAGATGATATATGCTATGCCCTAAGTCCTAATCCAAAGTGTGGCAGCATGGACAATCTATGAAACAAAATAGAACACGAAGGTAGGTACTCTACCGTATTTTAACTGCGCTGTTAACCAACGCGGCTCGAGAGTTCCATCAAAGCGGGACAAGCTATAGCCACTTTAAAAAGTAGATCCATCTTTCCAATTCATCAGATTTTTTGTTTTCTTTTCTTTTTTTTTTTTTAACAAAAAAATATTCCGATCGCCGAATCAATAAGAATATCATTTGGTAGAGGTCGTTTCATAAGTGTAGGCACACTAAGATTTATAATATGTTTCAAACTTTTCAACGCTATTTCTCAGCTTACACGATAACGATGAATGAAATTGAATTTCAGCGGTGAATTTATATTGAGAAACGCTTTGATTCAAAAGTTCAAAGTAGCAGGATAGTTTTCTTTGGATTTGAAATTTAATGAAAATTGAAAATTCACCAAAAGATTATTGGTGAGCTGCGCCTACACTTCTGAAACAAACTCAAAGATATTTCTTCCACGTATTCTTGCGAAACTGCGACTTTTTACCTTCACAAAGTCGAGCTGGCAATGATGCTTTCAGGTCCCAATTATGAGACAGTTCGCCCCCTCCCCTCTCCCCCACCACAACAAAGCAACCTTTAAATATTTGAACACTCGTATTAACGGAAGGCCAGGCTCGGAACATTCGGAACAGGAGTCTTGCTTATGGTTGCCTATCGTGTGCACCATAAAGTGAGGCTGATGGACTAGGAGATGGTGGAATGAACAAACGAGCAAACAGACAAAAACACACACATTGAGCACGCTTCTACCGAGGACATTAACAAATTGGAGCGCTTCAGGTTATCTTCAAGTTCCTCGCATT
The DNA here is from genome assembly GCA_011764245.1 of Trialeurodes vaporariorum. Classification (NCBI taxonomy): domain Eukaryota; kingdom Metazoa; phylum Arthropoda; class Insecta; order Hemiptera; family Aleyrodidae; genus Trialeurodes; species Trialeurodes vaporariorum. The sequence goes on from VMOF01000001.1 coordinate 37,664,703, forward strand.
TCTTCAGTCTCTCTCTCTCTTTTCCTTCTCTTAAACTTCCTACCGACCCACAGTGGATGCAAACATGAAATTTTCAGGGCATAATATTACGAAGAAAAATCAAGACTGTATGAACAGTAAACATCAAGACAACTTAAAATTGTGTGAAATCATTCATGTTCGAGCTTAAAATGAGGATGTTAACACGTTCGCTGCCACGCCGGTCTCATGGGACCGGCGGCAATATTTCCCACCGCGCCACGCCGGTCCTATAAGACCGGCGGGCGTTCGTCAACCAGTTTGAATCGCCCACTACACGCCGCTAGCGCTACCTATCAAGTTTTCATGGAACTAGAGCTTCTCTGTGCAACCTACAGAGGGCGTTACGCCACTCCTACTTCATACGCGATTTTCGGCATCCGTTTTCTAGCTCATGCATTCCGGCGGTTTTTTTTGCGTATTTCGCGGCGCCACGGGAACAATTGCTCAAAACACCGTGGCAGTGAACGTGTTAACCAGCGGGCCGATCATTTACTTCATCGTTAAACCAATCGTTAAGACTGTATAGTGTGTATGACTGTATGAGTAATTCTTTTTTTCGAAAATGGTAAAACTTGGCCGTTGCTATGGTAACCATCGTTATAGTGCCCGCTATTTAAAGGTCACTCGTGAAGAACCTTTAAAGAACGGCCATTTTAACGATAGTTACCATGGCAACGGCCAAGTTTTACAAATTTCGACCAATAGAATTACTCATATACAGTCTTAACGATTGGTTTATTGATGAAGTAAATGATCGGCCCTCAGATTGATGTAAGAAAAATATTGACACTAAAATATATATTTAAAGAAAAAAAACAGCAGCAATTTTTTTGTCCGGAAAAAGCCTTTTTTCCGTCCAGTGTGCGGCCGGAACCTCCATCCATCCATCCATTATTATTTCATTTATTCATTTTCTCAATCAACGTTACTAAGAAGTGAAGAGCTTAATTTGGTTTTTCAATTATATATTTTGCCGGGCCCAAATTATGTTTGGTCTGGGCGGTTCAACTTATGATCAACCGATGATTCAAATTTGTACCGCCGCACTATGGTCTTAGATCGCGTGAAGAAAAGGTCTACAGTTAGAAAGTAAACTCAACAATTTATCATTTACAAATTTTCAAAACCAATTTTAATTGGAGAGAACACTTTCAAACAAGCAATTCAAACCTTGAAATGTCACAGGAAAGTTTCAAATGGGGCTGTTGCACACTATTTCTATAAGCGATGTAATAGGCGACTCTCGTGTAAAAACCTCGACAAATAACGATGGCAGCACTAAAAATTTCAAAAATCTACTCCTAAACTCAATAAATGCTTTTATTTGCGCGGCCTAATGGTGGCTGAGGGCAGTATAATAATGCGAGATACCCATCTAACAATATACTGCAACTTCATCAAAAAGTGACCAATATAAGAGCCGACTTTCATTTTGTAAATGTGGCTGAGGGCAGTGACAATGGGAGATTCCTATCTAAATTTCGTCACTCTCTCTATGCGGACAAGAATGATTCACAGAGTAATTAGTCATCAGAGTAGAGATCCACATCCGATGAATGGTGCGGTGACATCTAATGACACTGATGTCAAATGAAAGTCGGCTCTGATATATTTGTCACTTTTTGATGAAGTTACAGTATATTGTTAGATGGGAATCTCACATACTGCCCTCAGCCACCATTACGCCCGCGCAAATAAAAGCATTTATTAAGTTTAGGAGTGGATTTCGGAAGTTTTTAGTGCTGCCATCGTTATTTTTGAAGGTTTTTACACTAGAATCGAATATTAAATCGCTTGTAGCAAAAGTGTGCAAAAGCCCCATTGTAACGTGACGCCGCGATCGTTTAAACCAATGAGGTTGGCTAGTTTGGCAAAAAAAATTCGCAAAAAATCATTTTTGTAACATCCATGCATATAGCAACCAACTACCAAAGTTTGGAATTTTTCTGAGATGGTCGAGCAACAACATTATGGTTGATCCCACGTGGAATGACCCTCTCTCTCTCACTCTCTATCTCTCTCTGTTTCTATCTCTGTCTATCTCTCCCCCCCCCTCTCTCTCTCTCTCTCTCTCTTCTCTCTCTCTCTCTCTCTCTCTCTCTCTCTTTCGTTCTCTTTCTCTCTCACTATTTCTGTCCCTCTATCTTCCTCAGTTTCTCACAATTTCTGTTTCTGTCTGTCTCTTGAAAGTGTTGTCTGTTATAATAGGGTAAGTCTTGGAAAGCCTATAAATGATGAGAAATTTACGTTCTGATTTTTGCCACTTTTCGAAGATCTCAGACCATAGTGCGTATAGCGTGGATAATAATTAAAGAAGGTATAAATATTATTTTGAGAAAGTGACTGCGTCCTGTTGTATTTTTAGAACCTTCGCAGCTGATATAATAAAAACAATCTGGTCTTTTCACTTTTTCAATTTAAACTAATCAAAATTCACACGTCTTCAAGAGACCCATTGATGGTAAGAAAAATGAGGATCAAAACTGGGTAATTTATGGCAAATTACTTGACCTTCTTCTCCTCATTCAAATGTAATGCCGTAATGGCACTCCTTCCAATTGAGGCTTTCGCAATAATTCAATTAAATTTTGTCATACGACACTCCGTCCTCTTATTTCAGAAACCCACCTTTCACGCTGAGTGACCCCCATTTGCTGCCAAGTATTTGCTCTTCAACGTTTGAACATCTGGATCGCGATACATCAAGTTTCGTTCCACGATTTATATTCATTAAAGTGTTTAAAGTGAATAAAGGTTCCAGGAAGGTTTCGTATTGCTGGAAAGTTCTTCGTGATCGATTGTTTCTCGCGTATTCAAATGGAAACAATACACAGTTCCCAGATTTCTGGATCTGCCTTTGCAACGAAGCTCATAAATCTTGGTTACACATTATTTAGATGATTACAACGGGTCTGTTGCAAACTTTTGCTACAGCGATATAGAATGTTAAATCTTGAGTAAAATTACGTGAAAAGTCCATTGGTGGTATCAAAAAGTCATAAAATGCAGTATTAAACTCACAAGAGGCGTTTAACTGAAACCCAAGATGGCGGTAAAATATCGAGCAACCTGTGTGCACGCACCGTGAACACTGAGCATCCATGATGGCCAACGTTATGGCTGGTTTCCAATGGAGCGCAAGGCTTTGCGTCGCTAGCGTTGCGTCTTGTTGCGTTGGGCTGAGTTCGCGCAGCGCAACACGGCGCGTTTCCAATAATGAGCGCAAGCATTGACCAATCAGCATCAAGGATTTCAAAGGGCGCTCGCCGAACACTCAAAATGGAGTCGGTTTGTTTACATTTTAATTTTTGGCTGCGTTATAGTTAGGTTAGGTTAGTTTCAACATACAATAATAATTGCGCGTTTTCTCCCTTTTACCTGGCATGTTTTTATTTTCGTGTTGTCTCAAAAATTATTATTCGGTAACACCAGCAAGATTCACACATCACAAAGGCGAATTCTGCCGAATGCATATTATTCCTTCATCTTCACTTGTTGTTTTTGTTGATTTGGGACTCATCGAACGTTCACCCGACAAGCAGCAGCGGCCATCGGAATCTGAGCGAAGCACGCAAGAAGTTGTGATTTGCTCAACTTGGCCGCGTCAGCCTGCGTCGACGCAAAGCCTTTGCGCTGCATTGGGAACGATCCTATTCTCGCGCGGGTTGTTCAACTTCGCTGCATTACGTCCTTGCGCGCCATTGCGCTCCATTGGAAAACAGCATTTGACAACCTCACAGCATCGGAGGTTATGAGTTTGTTTGCATTGTGATTGGTTGTGATCGATGTTGTGAGGTTGGCCATCTTGGATAGTCATGGTGCTTGCATACAGGTTGCTCGATATTTTACCGCCATCTTGGATCTCAGTTAAATGCCTCTTGTGAGTTTGTTATTGCATTTTATGACTTTCTGCTGCCACCAATGGACTTTTCACGCGATTTTACATGAGATTGATCACTCTATAGCGCTGTAGAAAAAGTTTGCAACAGACCCATTGAATCATTGGACTCAATGTGGATGAAGTAACTGACCTTAAAAAAGATATTGAGAAAAAATTAAGCTTAGAAAACCAAAAATCACGCAGCAAAACCACATCCCGGACGAATGGCGTCTTTCAGACTTCCGAACGAGAAAACTGCGGATTTTTCGGCCTTTATAGATACCGAAGGGTCCGAAGGCATGCATCGAACAAACCGAATCGAGGGAGGGCACTATGCACCTCAAACAGTTCAACCTTTTTCACGGGTTTAGATGGACGAAATTTGGCGTTGCCAGATTGCACGAGACGCCACCGGCCACGTTACTAGTCTCAACTCCCATTCGTCACCGAGTGGCCGGCAACGCTGGGTGGCCCTCCCTCGGCCCGTGGTCGCCCTTGTCTGTGGTCTGTAAGTACAATATTGCGGAGGACTATATTCATCGAGTTCATTCATGGCTCCATGCGCCGCGGTTATTTCTGCGCAGATTAATCATGTCAGACCAATTTGTGATAGCATCTTACTTACGCCATGTATATATGTATGTATATTCCTTCTCTATGTCTCTCTCTCCACCATCTCACTCTCTCTCACTCGATATCTCTCTCTCTCTCTATCTCTCTCTCTCTCTCCCTTTTCCCCCTCTCTCTCTCTCTCTTCTCTTCCTCTCTCTTCCCCCCTCTCTCCCTCCCTCTCTCTCTCTCTCTTTCTTTCCGTCACTATCTCTCTCTCTCTATCTCTTTCCCTCTTTCTCTCTATCTCTCTCGCTCTTTTTCTCTCTCACTATTTCTGTCTCTCGATCTCCCCCAGTTTCTCACTATTTCTGTTTCTGTCTGTCTCTGTCTACCCTTCGTGTCTCATGTCTGTGTTATTCAGTTCAATTCAACTTGAATCCACTCTCGTATCCACTCGACACTAGTTTGTCTCGTGGAACTTTCATTCTCGAACTTGTGGCGGGCGCGTGGGCTTGCCCTGCATTCTTCCACCGCCCTTCGTTGGTTGGTTAGGCCGTTTGGTTCCACGGTATGTACGACGTACGTAGTACGGCGTAAGCATATAGCCGTAGCCGATAAGTTCTCTCCCTCTCCCTCTCCCCCCCCCCCCCCCCCCCCCCTCTCCTCCTCTCTCTCTCTCTCTCTCTCTCTCTCTCTCTCTCTCTCTCTCTCTCTCTCTCTCTCTCTCTCTTCCCTCATTTGAATGCATGTAGTTAACAAAGGACAGAGAGAAGGGCTGTCGTTTGACTTCAGTCCTTGTTTCTTCTTTTTCCAACACATACTATCAAATGGGAGGAGATAGAAATAGATAAACGCCTTGCTACATCTGAAAGATCACTCACAGCTCCAAGTAAGTGAATGCTGAATGCACAATGGGTATGTTGCAAATATTCGTCGCTTCAGGCTCTCACGGGCTCCGTTTTTTTTTTTTTTTTTTTTTTTTTTTTTTTACTCATTTTTTAAAACTTTAAACATTTAGAAAAAAAAAATGTAACAAATCCGTTTGAAATTGGTTTTAAACGAAAGTGCAAGTGTTTCAAAGAGGCTATCTGGACACATAAAAACTGTTTCTTTTGGATGGATTTACACGATAAAGACACTGATTCTTGATAGAAATAATCACAATTTCTCACCTGAATAGTAGAATTTGAATTCTGTGTCCGAAAAGCCACTCAAAAACACTTGCGCTTTGATTTAAAACCAATGTCCAATGAATTAATTACAATTTTTGGTTAAAGGTTGAAACAAAGTGAGGCAAAAAAACCAGAATCAAATCGTCTTTGCTCTCACACTTTGAGATAGGACTTATAAAATGTGTTAGCCCCACTTCACAGGTGTAGCTCGTTGAATACACTGCTTTTTAACCTCAAATCTGGTAAAAAAAAAAAAACATCTTCAATAACGGTAAAGCCAGATGTTTAGGCGATATATTTCCCTTAGACTCCATGTAAAATATAGGTCTTCTTAACCTCAAATTTGGCGACGCTGTGGCTACTCTGACACCGACTGATACTGCATTTCTGTTCCCCTATCATCCTCTATTTCCCACCGCCAGCATTGGCGTGGAAGTGCACGGTGAGTTTGAATGGTGACTCGGTGACTGGTGAGAAGGGGGTTGTGTAAGGGTTAAGGTGGGGGGGAGGGTTTGCAGGAGAGAAGGGGAGGGGGCGCTCCCGATTCATAAATGATAAAGTCGGAAGTGACTGTTGACGCTGTTGTCTTTCGGAATCCGACTAATTTATAATTACTCCCCGACTGGCTCACAATGAGAGGAGGGAGGAGGGAGCACAACGGAGAAGGGTGAACGCAGCGGATGGTTGGAGGGAGGGGGTGTGGTAATGGGGAGGAGAGAACCGGTTTTTTGCTCAAGCTTAATTATCGGCTCCTCCTCTCGACGATCGGATCGCGATCGCCTCCATTCATCGCACAGGCGTACGAAAATCATCCATCATAGAAACAGAATAAAACTAAATCCACAAAATCGTACAGGACGGAACTAGGAACGTGATTCCTGGCGAAAATTTTCCAGATTCATCCAATCCAATAGATAGCGCCACTACAGTCCCTTTTGGGACAAGTCGTGTTTTTGGCATTTTCATGGAGACGTTGCACACTTTTGGTATGAGCAGTTTAATAGTCTAAAATCATCCGTCATAGAAACAGAATAAAACTAAATCCACAAAATCGTACAGGACGGAACTTGGAACGTGATTCCTGGCGAAAATTTTCCAGATTTATCCAATCCAATAGATAGCGCCACTACAGTCCCTTTTGGGACAAGTCGTGTTTTTGGCATTTTCATGGAGACGTTGCACACTTTAGCTATGAGCAGTTTAATAGTCTAAACTCATCCGTCATAGAAACAGAATAAAACTAAATCCAAAAAATCGTACAAGACGGAACTTGGAACGTGATTCCTGGCGAAAATTGTCCAGATTTATCCAATCCAATAGATAGCGCCACTCCAGTCCCTTTTGGAACAAGTCGTGTTTTTGGCATTTTCATGGAGACGTTGCACACTTTTGCTATGAGCGGTTTAATAGTCGATTCTGGTGTAAAAACCTCCAAAAATAACAATGGCTGCACTATAAACTTCCCGAATCCACTCCTAAACTCGATAAACGCTTTCATTTGCGCGGGCGCGGCGTAATGGTGGCTGAGGGTATAGTAACAATGGGAGATTTCCATCTAAGAATATACTGTAACTCCATCAAGATTTGACCAATAAGAGACGACTTTCATTTGACACCGGTGTCACTAAGTGTTGCGGTACCATTCGTCAGATGTGGATCATCACTCTGAAGACTAATTCTGCGTGAATTATCCTTGTCAGCATAGAGAGAGTGACGAAATTAAGATAGGAATCTCCTGTTATTACTGCACTCAGCCACCATTACGCTCGCGCATCAAATAAAAGCGTTTATTGAGTTTAGAGGTTTTCGGAAGTTTTAAGTGCTGCCATCGTTATTTTTCGAGGTTTTTTACTTTACACAAGAGTGTAAAATCGACTATTAAAATGCTTATAGCAAAAAGTGCAACAGCCCCATTTGAAAACAAAGAAAAAGAGCAAAATCCAAAAACGCCAGTATACCTGCGAAATTTTTTAAGGATTTTTGAGCCCAAAACGAGCAAAATTGGTTGAGAATTAATGCCGTAAATCATGAAATTTATTTTGCCACAAGCTATAGTGAGTGCGAGTGATAATATGCCTATCTGCCAGCTGCCTCACTCGCACTTAATGAGGCTTATGGGAATTTTTGTATTTCATAACTTTCGGCTTTATCTTTGAGTTTTTCAGCTTGAATTGTGCAGGGTATCTTCCTGGAGTATATTCGCAGGTGCTGATGAGGTCCTTCAAATGTTTATTTTCAGCGTAAATGTGTCAAGTTTAACCAAAAACAGTTGACCTGTTTGAGCAGTGCAGTGTGGTTTCCATAGTTCGAACTAATCGAACCTGGAATCAGGGGCGTGCCGTGAGGGGGGGGGGGGCATGCGGGTACCCTTGCCCCGGGCGGCACTCTCCCTGAGGGCGGCAAAATCTGGGTGGGAAAAAAATAAATAAATAAAAGGTCATCTTTATAATTTTGAGGGGCGCCAACTCGCGGAGGACGGCAAGATTGCAACCCCCCCCCCCGAAACCACGGCACGCCCCTGCCTGGAATCACCTTAAAAGCAGTAAATACATTTCAACTTTGGAAAATTTGAATTTTGTCGCTCGAACGTCCTTACTCCTTAGAGTATCCACACCAGTGGCGTCGCGTGCAATTTGGCAACAATGTATTCTATCCATTTAAACTCATGTAAAATATCGAATTCAGGGGGTGCACGGTGCACACGGAAAATTCGATATATTCAATGAGTTTAAATGGAGCAGTTGCATTGTTGCCAGATGGCACGCGACGCCACTGATCCACACTCTTAACAAGATCTTGAATACTGGACACAGATTTCAATTGAAAGCTTTATACTCTCTTCCTCTGAAAATGTTCAAGGTTTCGCCTACTGGGCGCCGCGCTCCAGTGACTACAGACTGTTGCTACGATTAACCAGCATCGTGGCATGCGGGCCGCGGGGGTTGAAAAGTCGCACTTTTTACAAAGAATTTTAATATTGCTGCCGAGACTCCAAATAAGATTTCAACTTTGGCGGAAAACAGGGCGGATGGGTGATGGGTCAGGATTCTTCTGTTCCTCTGGGCTACGCCTCAACCTGTTTTGCGGTGTGTGGGGAGTCTGGAAAATAAACATTGGAGGGAATAAAAAATTGGATTTTTTTTTTATTATTCAGCTAGAATTTTGCAAAACTGTCTGACATTATATTAATATGATGGGGAGGGAGAAAGAAGAGAGAGAGAGAGAGAGAGAGAGAGAGAGGGGGGGGGGGAGAGAGAGAGAGAGAGTTAATAGAGTCGTTTCCAGGAATTTATTTTCTTTCAGTGTGGCAAAAAAATATTTATTGATGCATTCATATATAACAGAATTTGAAACTTGATGACAAAAATACTTCAATTAAAATGGAAAGTTCGGTTCGTTTTGAAGCAGACGGTTCGTGCAATACGAAAGCAACGGATCATCTTCATTTAAACCTATATACCTAAAAAAAATCAATCTTCAGGGGATTCACGGAGAAATCGATATACTTTTGTTTGATTTACAGTGGCGGCTCCTGCAATGTGGCAACAACGTATTTTCTCCATTTAAACCTATGTAAAACAATCGATCCTCAGGAGGTGCAATTGCACCCCCAAGATTTCGATGCTTTTGCACAGGTTTAAATGGCAAAAAATGTGGTTGCCAAATAGCACGAGCCGCCACTTGTTTTAACGCAACTCCTATACCGAGGACCTCATACCCGTTTCGTTACATAGTGATGGGTTGGTGAAGTACTACCCTGCCTGGATATGACCCAATATCTCCCCCAATCCTGATACAACTTTGTCAATGTATTAAATGAAGAAATCGGAAACAGGTGGTTGAGAGGGGGGGACAAGGGACATAACAATTAGGTCCTCTTACGAAAGGCAGAGTCAACAATTAAATACCCTCTTATCCATTGTTTGCCATAAAATCATAAATCAATCCATGCTAAAAACTCGACGTTTCTTTAGGGAGTCCTCGGGGGGGGGGGGGGGGGGGGGAGGAGAGAAGAAGGGGATGAAATGCTTTGAATTGAGAATCGAAGAATGTGTGTCGGACACAATAAACCATCGACCGTCCAGAATCAAAAAAGGTGAGTCAGGGGCTGTATAGTGTATACACTGCGTAGAGGCGAGAGTGCAGGATGGGAGGGGGGACGTTGATGTAGGAATAGGAGAAATTTCTCCTGAACAAAAACAAATCCAACACACCTTCGACCACCGTAGAATATTTGACCGCAGCGTTGCCAAATCTACTTTTACAACGAGGACCAAGATTCAGAGGCGGACATCATTTATTCGGACATTTTAAAACGGCCATCAGGGTGTAATCAATCGCGCTTGTAAAAAAGCGATTTTAGGTGGCTTCAACCGGTTTCAGGAATAACATTCGTCCACTTTACGTTCGTCGAGTAATACAAAATGACCATTTTATAAGTTTTTCCATCCTATCTTTTTGACCAAAACGTTATTGAACATCATTCTTTTTGCATTTTAATCCATTTAACAAGAGAACCGTAAGTATTAATCTTTATTGCAAGCGATTGCGGGTGCTCAACCCATTAGTAATAGTTGTTAAATCAACGATCAGCACCTATAACTATTTAAGTTTCAATGCGTCAATCTGATTTAATTTGATCAATGACATTAATTTGGTTGCCAAGCGGTATCCAAAGCTTAGAGCATACGGTCCAAACAAAAAGTGCGGCAGTTTTCAAGAGGAAAAAAGTAGTGAAGCTAGTTATGCTATAATTTCTCACATTCATAGTTGTGGAATATGTTTCTATTACTGTCTCTGGACATAATAGGGCCATTAACGATTGTGGACCACCCATTGAGATTACCCGAACATTTTTTGGATAAGTACGTAGTTGAGAGCAAAATTTTTGTTTAAAATGCGCTGTACGTTATAGTTATCATACATAATAATTTGGACCGATTGTAATATGGAAGAAAATCATTGGATGGATGTTCCTAAAACACTTCAACCAACGGGCGGGGGGGGGGGGTGTTTCTACTCTAAGTAAATAAATGGGGCGAGTCATGTTCTAGATACACACAGTATGGCAGCACAGAATTCAGAACTTCGTAAATCGTAACTTTGAATCGAAAGCCTATATTCTAAATACTATAGTGTACACTGTACGTACGTGAACCAATTGATTTTCATCGAATATTCACAGAATCACAATGCATTGATGCAATCGGCAGAGCTTGCAGAGGGAATATTTAGTGAACTTTGACGATTTTACGTGTGTTCAAAATAACCAATACAAAAACTGTTGAATGTTCAATACTACAAAATTCGTAAATGAAGACTTACAACTTGAGAGGGCAAAGATAGTTTTTATCGGGGCAGTTCAACTCACCTGAAACAAACAAAAAGACCGTACATCAGTTATTATATAAAGATTATGAATAAGGAGAGATGAATAAGACAAATTTAAGATTTTAAATTGGGAAGGCTACATGCAACATGACCCGTAGCATCAGCATTCTTCGTCAGTTTTCCTCAGGGACAAATAGAGATCCATCGCAAAGCTTTCACCAGATGTCTAATTTTCCAGCTCAATTTCGCTCGAGAGAAAAGCTCGTTGAGAAAAGATTACACAGTTCAATTCAACGTATGACTGAAATGCACCAAAATACGCTGATTTGTAATCTCTTCTCAATCGATGAAAACTCTGTTAAATAATTAAAATATCCGCAAGTTTTTTAAAGTCATCGACGACTCCACCGATTGAGAAAAGATTACAGATGCGAGCATTTTCGTGCATTACAGTCATACATTGAATTGAACTGTGTAATATTTTCTCAGCCGGTGGAATCATCGGTGAATTAAAAAATAGCATTGGTTATACGCAAAACGGCAGTCCACGGGAGCAATAATTCAGGACAAAAAAGGGGAAGGACAATCGGCAACGCAGCGTTTACAAACGGACAACAAACGCAGAATAGTTGGAAAGGTCGCACTATCGCTAACCCTCGCCCCTCGGGACCAGTTCTGTTCTGCCTGGCTCTCTGCTTCTTTGAGCCTTTCTCTTCCACGTCCCGTTTCCACGATTATAAATAACCAGCCGAATAGGTAGATCACAATTCACACCTTCCGAACAACGTTGCCGGCACTGCGAAAACTCTTAAAACTCTGAGAACTCCGAAAACTAGCCAGTGGGCCTATTAACCATTGCTGAATAGAGTTCTGTTGCGTACTTTACCTACAACATTAAGACACATTGATTCTATAACGTAAAATTCTAATGTAAAATACTTAAAACGTAAAAACAACGTAAAAAATATAACGATGCGCACATTAAAAACTTTCAAAATCCACTCATTAACTCAGGAAATCACTTCCATTTCAAACAATCTGCGCTGTAGACTAGACAGTATTATAACCGACGCACAACTGCATAGACGGAATCACCGCGTTTCAGTAAACATCAACATACTTAAAACATTGGAATCTTTCCTTTAAATGCATAAAATTCTTGTATTATTTTGTAATCTTTGATAAACCGGAAAAGGCCAGACAGCAAATTTTAGCCAATATAATATCATGTATTTAGAAAGAAATCCCATGATTTTGTAGTTACGAATTTACGATGTTGTTTACATAAACACAGAAACTTCAACGGCCGAGTAGAAAGACAAGATAATGCGGTTGCGCTCTGAACGTTGCCGTTGCACGATAAATCTTTGAACCAAATTTCAGCTATTTTGATGTCTTCTTTCTCTTTTTTTTAATCCTTCCGTACACGCTCAAAGTTCAAAGTATACGCAAGTTTTTTCACCGCTGAATGCGACCGATGAGTGCACTGTTATGATTGTTGGCTAACAGTTGACTTGCCACTAAAACTTTCTTAGGAACCTTTTAGAGTCCCTATATATGAAAGAGTCAAGACAAGTGAACAGAATTGAAGAAGAAGAAGAAGAAGAAGAAGAAGGGGTCTGAGGAGCCTGGAAGCGCGCCTCTGGTTTACATTCTTATCCAAGGATCTTCCCGCCAAAGATTACTTATATACATGTATTCGAGTGTAAGTAATCTTTGTTAGGTCAACCTAACCTCCAATACCCGCTGGCTTCATTACCTGTTTTAATTTACAGTGGAGAGTAATGCGTGAATTTTATTCTGTTCAGAACGCAGACTTTCTTCAAATTCTATCTCAAATTTCATCAGTATTAGCTAAAAACGCCGAAAGTTTCCTCGAAGCTGGGCAGCAGTGAAGGTGGTTCCATGAAGATGTAAACAAGAGGCGCGCCTCCAGGCTTCATAGATCCCTTTTTCTTTTTCAGTTTTCAGCAGCCAATCAGAGATAGAACCTCTTATGACGAGACTCTATCATACATGGGGACTCTGACGATCATTCCAAAGATGAGGCCCCCGCTGAAATGTGACAACGCTGATACGCTGTGTATTATGGACACTTCTCTTGGTTCTCTCCTCTCAATCCTTAAGGCTTACACAAACCCCCTACCCGCAACCCCCTAATTCCTGTCCCCTGCTCCCCTACCCCTTCCCCAGGAGGACCCGGTGCCCACTTCGGAACTTCGGCCGAGCAACGAGAGCCAGGCTACGATGCCGCCGCCACGGACTAACAAGACTTGTAGCCGGTTGCCCTGCGACCTGTTACCAGCCTCAACTCAACCTCTCTCTACTACGGTCTACCTACGGGGCACTCCGGTGAGGGGTGTTGACTGTCGGGTCGGTCGGCTGGTTGCCATGGTGACGACGCAACGGTCACGACGCACTATGGTCTCAGATGAAAATAAACTGTAGGGAATACCCTACGAAAACTTTCTCACATCAAATTCAATCTGGGGGAGACCCCCAGACCCCCTTTAATATTCAGGAGGAGACCCCCAGACCCCCTTCAATATTCTGGGGGAGATCCCCAGACCCCTCCTCAATATTCTGGGGGGAGACCCCCAGACCTCCCTTTAATATTTTTATCCAGATCCAAAGATATACTTTTGAAATATTTAAATTTTTCCTTTTTTTATCACCCATTTTCCCATTGATTTTAAGGGAAAGCATTTTTCATCCACAACTAACCTAAAAATTAAAAGTTGGTTCAAAAAAACAAAACAAAAGTCCCTCCGAGGAACGTTAAAAGCAACATTTCTGCAACATTTGAATACATTTGGACATATTGTGCAAAAGTTATGCTGGGATACAGACGGACGACTCACGGACTCACAGATCCCGGGCGCCACAGAAATTGTATACATTTACCGCTCCAAACCACATTTAATCAAGAAATATTAGAATGTCACGGATAGATGTTCTTAAAGATAGTATTAGGCATGATAAGAGCCAATTAATTCATATAATTATCATGATTTACTTGGTCGTAGGGCAGTGGCGTACGCGGGGGGGGGGGGCAATTTTCAGTCAAACGCTCATCAGTGCGAGCCCCTCCCAAGAAAAATCCTGCGTTCGCCACTGGTAGTGGGTGAAGTATCGAAACAAAATACCTTGAAAATATCTGCGCCATCGCAACACTTTCTCAATTTTGCTAACTTCGTTAGAGTGAGAAAGTAAAAAGTGGCAAAAAATCAGTCAACATAAACTGTATAGGGCATATCCCTCGAGCACTTTCTCACAACAAACTTTGTCTGGGGGGACCCCCAAACCCCCCTTTACTACTCTGTGGGAGACCCCCAGACCATACCCCCCTTCTCTGCTCTGATGGGGAACACCCCCAGATCCTCCATTTAAGGGTTTAATTTGACAGTCGGCTAGTTGCAGAACGTTTTTTACAAATGTTCGTCAAAATCCAAGCACCTATATTCGAAATCTTCCAAATTTTCCCTGTTTACCCTTTTTCCCCATTGATTTAAATGGAATCCTTTTATCCTCCATAACTTGCTTACAATTTATAAAATGTCGAAAAAATTTAAAAAAAATATCTCTAGGGGAATGTCAAAAGCAACAACTTATCAGCAAAATTTGGATGCATATGGACCATTGTTCGGAAGTTATGCTGGAATACAGACAGACAGAAATCTGCGCTATCGCAATACTTTCTCAATTTCTAATTTCGCTAGAGTGAGAAAGTAAAAATACATCAAAAACAATATTTTTCGACCGTCTCAGTTTAGGAGAAAAAGGATTGAAAGGTGAAGTTAGAAAGAGAGGAAGAGAGAATGGTCTCCAGCAAGACAACGACTCAATATACTGAAAGGCGCAGAGAAGCCGGCCGGAATTACTCGAAATCCGTCCGAACCGAAAGAGTGAAATGAAAATGAACCTTCTTCTCACTAGCAGATCTTCTCTCTATCTCTCTGCCCATTTAAATACATGTGTTAGAAAAGAAAAGAAGAGTAGGCGAAAGTCACGTGACTGCCCCAGCCCCTAGACGGTCCATTTCTAACACTCGCGCTAAGATGAGCAGAGAAAAAGAGAGACAGAGAGCTTCTTTCGGGATTTCCGGAAGCCCGCATTGCCATCGGGTTAGCGATTTACGTGGAAAAACAGCATCGAGATTGAGAGCATGAATTAAGTGAGAAGGTCTCTCTCGAATGAGATGTGTGCTGTGACTAGCAGGGACAGAAAATAATATTTCTTTTCAGGATCTGACAAGATCGTCAAGACCACTTTCACCGCTAGATGTTTCTGGGAGCCGGATTCATATTCAGGCTTAACAAGTGGACAAGCCCATTTTCAGGCTTGTTAGTTACAATAACGATAGTGTAGTACACAAAAAGATTCGAATGAACATTTGGAAATTGGGTTGAGTGGCGGCGGAGCGCGCCCCCGTATGAATTTACAAACGTAAAAGAAACGTTAAAGAATTTTGGCTGAATCGCAATTACACATAGGAAAATGAATTGTTCGTAGCACCATTGGTCGAAGCCAGGGATTTGTCCAGTGGCGTCGCGTGCAAGCCGGCAACGCAGCATTTCGTGCATGTGATCCCAAGTAAAATATCGATTCGAGAGAGTGCACTGTGCACCCCAACGTTTCGACTCTTTTCATGGGATTTAATGGACTAAATATAACGTTGCCAGATTGCGCGCGACGCCACTGGATTTGTCTTCCTCTCTCGTTTGCCCATTTGAAAGTAGTGTTAGAAAAGGATAGAGATGACTTCACGTCACGTGACTCCAGTCCATGTTCTTGTCTTTTTCTAACAAACGCTGTCCAATAGGCATAGAAAGAGAGAGACAAATTCGTGGTCCTTGCCAGGATGTCGTATGTCTCTCTCTTTTCCCATTTGACCAGCTATGCATGTGTCAGGAAGTGACAGAAACAAGGGCCAGTGGCCGTGCAATTGGGCAACAACGTGTTCTATTCATTTAAACTCGCGTAAAAGATCCATTTAAACTCACGTAAAAGATCGAATTCAGGGGGTGCACAGTGCACAAGGAAAATTCAATGTATTTAATGAGTTTTAATGGAGCAGTTGCATTTTAGTCAGATCGCACGCGACGCCACTGACAAGGTCTGATGTCAACTGACGCCCCCGGCCCCTCTTACTATCTTTTTCTAACATATGCGTCCAAATAGGCATAGAGAGAGAAACACGACTGGCTCCGGCTATATAGTACTGTAAATGATATACATTATACAGCCCCGAATTTTGCATATTGCCAGTCGCGGCTCGTAGAATTTGGCAACAATGGTTTTCCTCAATTTGACTCAATGTGAAACAATCGAAAGCCGATGAAGCGCTGCTTTCGATATCAAATCGATTGTTTTACATAAAATCAAACGAAAACAAATCACTGATGCCAAATTGCACGAGCCGCCACTGTATGTTACATGTTGATAATGAATCAAAATTTATAATAATGACAGATTGAACAATATGCGAAATACTTCACGGTAATTATATGTATAGCCAACAACGCAGCTTAAAACCATGGTTTTGTGATGGCGCTTTGAAATTGTACGTATAATAAGAATCTGGGGATTAGTTTTCTTCCACAGGGATCTTCGGGACTGAAGAGTTAAGACATCCCAAAAAGGTGCATCACGAGTCTACGAAATAAAAACTTTTCACGTTGTTTCTAAAAAGAGAACAAATTGCTTCAAAGTTCTTTACTGTCGTTATACCCCTCAATTACGTGGCTTCATATGAGGCACTATCAAGATTTTTTAATTGCAGGTTTTGCACACTTCGGGGCTCTAGTAAGACTTCATGAAAGGAGGTTTGAACAATAATGATTACCGATTTGAAACGGCAATAAATCATCGATTAATTGAAGCCAACAGGCTCATAGATTAAAGACACGAGTTAGGTCTAAAAGTTGTAAATGATAGCATATCTTACGAAAGATATTATCCCGTAAATACATAAGCTCGGAATGACCAGTGGCCATTGGTTCAAATAAAATGTGATAATATTCTACTCGTGCTAGGCTGATCTACAGATTATTAAAAATGTGATTGACTTAATTATTGCTCATAATAAACTTAATCCTTATCAATCTACCAATCAAAATATCCGATCGCAGGTCTGTTTTTCTAGCGCACTTATGTGTGTAAGCGTCAACAGACGGAAGGTGGAATGAGCTTTCATGCAGCTTTGATCGATTTTTTCGTTTGTTGCCAGATATGCGGTCAAAAGACGAATGGCGAGTGACATTGGTGGAGTCCCACATACTTGCGGATTCCTCTGTCACACCGCAGAATCAACCCTCGATAGTGCTGTAACAACAGTATGTGCAACAGACCCATTACAATTTTCGATTTTAGGTAAAAAAAAATATGAGAACAATGAAACAAAATCAGATCCCAGATACTGCCTCACTTTAGGATAGAACTTATAACACAGAATAATACAATCCGAACGGAAACTCTCATAAGAGCCAATGGAAGCAAGTTTGGAATTTATCGGCACCAATAGGCAAAGCTGTGGTCCTATTTCCCAATATGGCGGCGTGTGTGATTTGCGTTGAAACTCATTTATTTCTGTAAATTCTGGAAAGAAATCTCAAGTTTCCGGCCTCACTTTTATTCTAATGGCATTTCAGAAAGAAAATTTCGCGGATCATGTCCTAATTTTTTTTTTCGAGCGCGAATCCAGGTGTAAACATCCTATATCCCAACATGGCGGACGCGAAATGAATTTGCTTCAAAATCCGACAGAGTTTCCGTTCTGATTGTATTATTCTGTGCTTATAACATGCATCAGCTTCTCAATTGCTATACACCTCGTTGGTACGCACCATCCAGTGGCGGCGCGTGCAATCTGGTAACGTTCCTTTTCGTCCATTTAAACTCATGTAAAATATCGATTTAAGGGGAGTGCAATGTGCACCCCCAACATTTCGACCCTTTTCATGACTTTAAATGGACAATATTCAATGTTTCCAGATTGCACGCGCCGCCACTGACACCATCAAACGTCGTTCGGAGGACCATTAAGCCGTAACGTTATTAGAACCCTGTGATATTTTTTTTTTCTCTTTTTTCAATGCGATCCTTATTTCCCGCTTTTGAATAAGGAAAGAAAAAAGAGGGGGTAAAATAGAGGAAATTGGCAACAGTGTCTTTGGTGTTCACCATTCAATTATAATTATAACGACGCCGGGTGACGTGACGGAGACGCGACGCTACGCGGACGCGAACGTTATCAGCGAAGCTTGAGCCAGTGAGCCTGGTGCCTGGTGATATTAGCCGGGGGCGCCATTCATAAACTTATCATTCATCATTTTGTTACTCAATAAACTACGCGGGTACGAGTGCATATCGTATAGAGACGTCGCGTTGTATAGAGTGTATGTATACGAGCTCAGCGAACGGACCAAACTAAGCCGCTTTGCCGCGTGGATGCAGTTGGAGACCGCGAATGCGATACAAGCTCAATAATTGAGTGATTGGTGACTCCAAGAGAGAGAGAGAGACGGAGGACTCGGTGTTGCCAGACTTACGGTAGTGGCGTAGCCTGCAATTTGGCAACGATGAACAGTGTCCATTTAATTGGTGAATCCTAAGCGATTAGATCCATATTCTGCCATCACAAAAAGATACGTTCTTTAAATGGAAAAAAAATAATGGTAAACGCAAATAAATAGAAAAAAGGGCTTCGCTGCGTGCGGCATCAATAAGAAAGCAAAACGCAACCAACAAAGATAAAAATTTCTGTTACGTCAACCGACGTATCATTTTTATTGGCCGTAAGAAAACAGAGTTTAAGGGGGCGCGTGCCCGGGCAGCGCTATGTAACGCTCAGCGCTAACATAAAGCGCAAGAATCTTGCTAACACGCAAGAATCAATCGCAACCTGCGGACGCGGAGTCCAAATAAAATACAATGTTGTAAGATTTCAGGTTAAAATAAGTATATTTTACTTCCATTCTGATATACTGTTTCAGTAGAGCGATGTATCGATGAAGACCTCCGATGAAGACCTCTGGCTCCGAACAAACTCTGATCCAATGTAATTTTCCCATACCTAAGCGCATTTTTTAACGGAAATTAAGGATTTTAAATCAAACAATTGGTGCGATTTTTGCTTTATTATACCTGGTTCTACGATTGAATCTGCCGGAATCAACAACAAATTACAGATTTTGGGGGTGCATTTGCAGATTCGGATCACCCGAATTTTTGCCAGATTCCCACTTCCAAATGCATCGTTTAATCTATAATAGCTTGTTGATTCCGGCAGTTTCAATCGTGGGACCAGTTATAAGTAAGCATTTTTGAGGACGTAGAATTATCACAATCGTAAAAATGGTTGCATATTAATGGTTTGATTTAATACTCAGCCTAAATTTCCGTTCAAAAATGCGCTTATGAGGAAATCACATCGTGAATATGAGAGTTTGTTGCGAACCAGAGTTCCTCAGAGGGCAATTGATACGATATATTGCTCTACCAAAACAGTCCATGGGAAAAATACGGTCAACAACTATACAGTTTGGGGGCCAAAATCATGTCAGACGTCTCCTTGAAGTAGGCCACCCGCAATACTTATCTCAATGAATTTAAGCATTGCAGGTGGCCTACCATCATAAGGAGTCACCTGACAATCATTTTGTTCCCGACTGTACTAATGACTTTCAAAAGAAAGTAACCTGGTCGAAATTTGGGCTCCTTCAAATAATCGGTAAGTTCACGGAAAAAAAAAGATTAGTGAAATTAACCATACGATAGCTGATTTTGGCACCTGCTAGATGTTATGGTAAACTTGGCCAGAAGTATGGTACATTTACCGATACTTTGAGTAAATTCGACATGCAATCAGGTAACATCACCTAGTACCTAGTCAAAACATAGTATACTTTTGGTTAACATTGCCATAACATCTATCACACGGAAAAAAAACTACGGTGAAATTAACCATACGATAGCTGATTTTGGCACCTGCTAGATGTTATGGCAATGTTAACCAAAAGTATACTATGTTTTGACTAGGTACTAGGTGATGTTACCTGATTGCATGTCGAATTTACTCAAAGTATCGGTAAATGTACCATACTTCTGGTCAAGTTTACCATAACATCTAGCAGGTGCCAAAATCAGCTATCGTATGGTTAATTTCACCGTAGTTTTTTTTCCGTGTTTGAGCAATTTTAATACATCCAAGTGTTAATGGACGAAGCAGAATGCCCATTCTAGAGTACGGCTTGAAAAAAAAATCGTAAATTCTATCAAAAACAACGGGAAAATTTAACAATTTCGACCAGCATAATTTCTTTTGAACTTCATGGTACATCCGGCAATACTAATAAAGTGTTACCAATCCACAATAGGTTCAGATAAAAAGGGCAGGAATTGAAGCGCGGCAAGTAAGAGATTCAACGTGGTGCGGGGGGGGGGGGGGGGGGGGGGGGGGGGGGGGGGGGGGGGGGGGGGGGGGGGGGGGGGGGGGGGGGATCCCGGGGTTGAGTGATTCACCGAAGAGGAGGAGGGAAGGGAGAGGCGTCATACGCGAAAACGAGGCAAATGAAATAATTAGAAGTGGGTAAGACACCACTAAAAGGTGCTAACTAAGGAGGATAAGATAAGAAGAGACGGAGCCTTGGCGAAGCGAAGCGTGGTGAGGTGGGGGGGGGGGGGGGTGGTAAAGCGGGCGGCAGTAGTGGAGGAGCATGAAAATAGAACTGCAATTGAATTGTGGTTTTATTGGTATCTATACTCTCCCGCTGGCCGTTAATCCGGGACTCCGAGGGGGTGAGGGGGGCTTTGAGTTTGGAGAGGACTCTCTCTTTCTCTCTCTCTTTCTCTCTCTCTCTCTCTCTCTCTCTCTCTCTCTCTCTCTCTCTGTATTTTTCACAATATCTCTCTGTCTCTCTCCATCTCTTTGCCTAAGAGCGGAGTCACGATGCTGAGGTTTGTGTCGATAGAACAAATAACAAAGGCAGAAAACTTCGTGAAGGCGAGGGGGGGGGAGAAAAGAGTGAGTATGTGAGTGTGTGTGTGAGTGTTTGAGAGAGAAAGAGAGAGAGAGAGAAGGAGAAAGATGGAGAGAGAAACGAGACCCCGAACAAATCTACATCATCTTCGTAGGGTTTATTTATTATTGTACGTCCGACCGGGACGTCACCGCACAGTTTACAAAAATTCCCAAGTCGTAGGCAAAAAGTCATCTGGTTAATATGATCTAAAATGACCAAAGGCGCGGTTACAAGAATGCTTTGTCTGTCACCCTCTCCTCTCATTTGAATACGTGCGTCAGACAAAGACAGCGGTATGGGGCTAAGGTCAAGTCATGACCCTCTATGCTATCCTTTTCTTACAAATGCGTTCAACTGGCCGGAGAGAGAGAAATGACATTCCTGTGCCCACCCTCGAAAAGCAACCGTTCGATAGCTTTCAGCACTTGCTCAAGACAAATGAAAACACGCTAAACAATTAATTTTATCCATGAAACACAGGCCGGAGTGTCTAAAAAGCGCTCCTCCGAGAGCTACAAACGGAAGTTTCGAGTCAATGGAGCTTTGGCTATCACTTTTGCGATCGAATAGAAGCTCATTGCAAAAAAGCCCATCGAAATTGACGATGAGTACACGAAGCGATCACGAAATTCACTTACAGGCTCACAAAATGACTTTAAAGTTTACAGCTTAGTGGCGGAGCAACGCAGTTACTATGAGAGATGCCTGTCTAATTTGAGAATTTCCTCTCTGTGTTTATACAGAGACACAGTCAAAATGGACAGGAATTTCCTATGATACTTTTACGTAGTTCCACCATCTTTGCTTCTAAATCGAGGAGCTACGCAAGAGTTATTGGGGACTCCTGTGTAATTCATTTCTGTTTCTATAAAAACACACAGAGGAAAGCCTCAAATTAGATAGGAATCTCCCATGGTACCTGTTTAGTACTTACCTCCATTCTTTAAAGTAACTTTGAAAGTCTATGAATGAATTTCGCAGTTTTTTTGCGCAGAAATTGACTATTCCGTCGCATTACGCAAAATTTAGCTAGAGCCCCACATTTTGTAAGAAAAAAATAGTGAAAATATTGTACTTTTTTATGGGTTCATATTTTCCTTATATATTTTTCTCCGCTTGTTTCCATTGAGAGAGGAGAGAGAGGAGAGAGAGAGAGAGAGAGAGAGGGGGAGAGGGAGAGAGAGGGAGAGGGGAGAGAGAGAGAGAGAGAGGAGAGAGAGAAATAAATTAGGACTTTCCTATCTTTGCTCACATATTCTCACATGTTTAAGAGATGCAGTGGACGAATAAAAGCGACATTAAGTAGCGTTGCGTCAGAATTTGAAAAGACTTCAACGATGGGGCAAAAAAGATAACCATGCAATTCGCAAGCCTCAAACTTAAACAGGGATCTCCCACGATGCCTGATGCGTAGCTCCAGCTCCGCCTCAACGCCTTACATTTTAAAGTCATTTTGTTAGTCTGTAAGTGAATTTCGTAATAAGTATGTCTTTGTGCTAATCGTAATATTCGCGTGGTATTTTACTCCAAATTAAAATATTTCATCACTTACAACAAAAGCAGCGAGGCATACCAATAGAAAGGCTGATACAACATGTTTTAAGTCCTAACCCAAAAAAAGGCAGCATGGACAATCTGATTCTGGTTTGTTTGCCACATATGTATTAAACTCAAACCAAAAATTGTAATTAATCCAGTGTAAATTGGTCTTAAATGAAAGCGCAAGTGTTTTAGAGTGGCGATCTGGACACGAAATGTTAATACCATCATCCAGGTGAGAAAATTTTGCTTGATTCTGTCATGTGCCAGTTTCTTAATTTTGCAAATCGTTCCAAAAGAAACAATTAAATCGATATCTGTGTCCAGACAGGCACTCTAAAACACCTGAACTTTCGTTTTAAACTAATTTCAAATGGATTTACACTTAATTTTTAAAAGCTAAAGGTTAAAAAATATGAGCCAAACCGAGCCTGCGAGAAAAATGTCCATAAAAGATTTTCAACGTGCCTGCCTCTTAACTGCCTCAAAAAAGCGACCCACAAATCCTCCTTATTGGTTTAGCTCGTTGCAAGAGCCTATTGCCGTGACCAGGGTACTTTTTTCCTCTCTCTCAACCCATTTGAACGCATGTGTTAGAAAAATATACATACCCTAGTAAAAGTGTTTCATGAATGGGGCTCTTGAAAACTTTTTTAAGAAGCAAATAAATAGTCCAATCTGAAGGAATGACCAGCGGAAATCACAAAAATCACACTAAGAAAGTCTAAAATTCAGTAATGAACTCACAAAACCGCTGTATCGGGAATATCGCAATGGCGCTTCAAAGCAGGTTTCATGAGAGACTCCTGTCTATTATGTCACTTTGTCTACGGAAACACAGAACTATGTCTCAATTTAGACAGGAATCTCCCATGAAACCTGCGTCTCTCTGCCATTAAGCCTGAGAGGTGAATAATTCTGAGAGTGAATTTCGTGATTTTTAGCGTACTCATCGTCATTTTTACTGGTTTTTAGGCAAGAATCAACTCTTCAAATCCCCTACAGCAAAAGTTTGCAAGAACCCCGGCCCATTTCCATGACCAAAATTTCGTGGGCATTATTTCCATAGGTAATTATTATTTTTCCATTAAATTACATGGAAAAATTTTACGGAATTCCATGAACGGCTCACAAAACTGCATGAAATGTTATGGAAAAATAATATTTTGACCACGAATTTCCATTCATGGAAAAATAATAATTGCCCACGGAATTTTGGTTATGGAAATTCGTGGAACACTTTTACCAGGGTATAGGGGCTGTCACATGACTTCAGCCCCTGTTTCTGTTATTTTCTAACACATTCAATTACATGGGCACAGAGAGAGAAAGAGAGAGAGAGGGGAGATAGAGATAGAGAGAGAGAGAGAGAGAGAGAGAGAGAGAGGGGAAGAAAAAAATAGAGAGAGGGGGGGAGGGGGGGGTGAGAGAGAGACAGACAGAGAGATAGACAGAGACAGCCCAGCCAGAGAAAAATAGAGAGAAAAGAGAGGGAAAGAGAGAGAGAAAAGGGGAAGAGAAAAGAAGAGAGAGAGAGAGAGAAAAATAGAGAGGAGGAGAGAGAAAAGAGAAGAGAGAAAAAATTTTCCCGGGGCCTGTGGCAATGCAACTTTGCAAGGGCCCCATTTTATTCGTAAGTCAGAGCTTTTCAGCCGAAAGAGTCGCTCATTCCTATCCACTGCACGCCCGGTCGCGCCGAAGAGCTATGAGTCGGTCGGTCGTCGTAGAGCTGACCGAGGCCCCTTCTTCCCTTGCTATTGACTAATCGGCCCCATCTCCACTATTTTTCCTCACCCCCATCCTTCCTTCCCTTGCCCTTCCCTGCCCTGCCTTGGAGACTTGGCGTGGCTACAGTCGCAGCTCCGAGCCGCGCGCTGGCCGGCCTCCTGGGTTCAGTCGTGCCAACATCTCCCAGCATCCGCGAACCTCACTTCGCGAATCCGCGGCGGCGCGAACCGACTTCCTCTCACATTTTCTCCCGGGCTGCTCACCCGGTCCCATGTGTCTATTATGTCTGCACTCGCTGTAACCTCACCCCTTCCCCTCCCCCCTCCGAAACCGCCTCCCTTTCTCTCCTCTGGAACCGCTTCCCGCCCCGACGTGTCCGCGTGTGAGTATAAGTGTGCGTTTATTTACACGTGTTCCGCTCGTCGCACAATAGGTCCCACTGGCGGATCCTGGAAATTGTCCCTTTCTCTCTCTCCCTCTCTCTCCCTCCTTCTCACTGTCTCTCTTTTCCCATAAGAAAGTACGTGTTAGACAAGGATCGAAGAGGAGTCGAAAATCAAGTGACTGCCCTTGATCTGTCCTTTCCCAACACGCGCGTTCTAATGGGAGAAGGATAGATTCCTCGGTCCGAACGGAGAGATTCGTCAACCGCACAGTGGATCAAATGGAATGGAATTTCCTGGACCTCTCTTTTCCCATAAGAACGCACGTGTTAGACAAGGATCGAAGAGGGGTCGGAAATCAAGTGACTGCCCTTGATCTATCCTTTTCCAACACGCGCGTTTTAATGGGAGACGAGAGAGGATAGATTCCTCGGTCCGAACCGAAAGATTCGTCAACCGTTCTGGCGCACAGTGGATCAAATGGAATGGAATTTCCTGGACTTTAATACTAACCAATAGAAATCAACATTATGATCGATAATTAACAAGATGGCTTAAAAGTGTGTGCAATCGTTCAATTAAGAGCTTAAAATAAATCAAATAAAAGAAGTTTGCAAGAAAATATCAACTCTACCATGTTTTAAAGCACAAATATTGAGAATTTCTCACGTCCGGGAGAATCTATGTTTCTATACAGTATGTGACGTGACGTCTCAAAACTACAAGGAACAAATCTGATAAAAATAAAAAAAAATAAAAATAAGTCCTCCGCGTATGTAAATGCTATGAGACATTATTAGAATAGAGACCCCGGACTATTCAATCGCGGGGTAGCTATAATAATTTTTTGGGACTCAACAAGATGGACATGGATCATACGTTGACTGATGAAATCCTGGTGCTTACGGTGGCGATCCGTGGGTGAAAAAGTGGGGGGAGGGGGCCTTGGAAGGTCGAAAATGTACGATTTTTTTTTTTTTTTTTTTGCTGTTTGAAGGAGTGGTGAAGAAAATTGTAGTAGGAAGGAACTTACACATTTTTTCTTGTATCTTTTTGTCCTCTTATCTTCAATCCTGTTTTACCTCCTTTCCTTTCCTTTCTTTTTTTCCTCTTTTCCCCCTTTTATTTTCCTCATCAAATTTTTCGAAACACTTTCACCTTCATTTTCAATCACTGTCAAATGGATTGTCACAACTCGGGAAGAAAAA
The DNA here is from genome assembly GCA_011764245.1 of Trialeurodes vaporariorum. Lineage (NCBI taxonomy): Eukaryota > Metazoa > Arthropoda > Insecta > Hemiptera > Aleyrodidae > Trialeurodes > Trialeurodes vaporariorum. The sequence continues at coordinate 37,690,539 of VMOF01000001.1, forward strand.
ACCAAATGATTCGAATCATGAGACAATGCTCAAAAACGGGTTTTCATCTCCACCAAGTTTTTCAGCCCCCTCCAATCATGCGAACGCAATATGAGTGTAAGAGCTCAACGCTAAAGCTAAGCGCGTTCTGCGGATTCTCGTCATTTCTCCACCCCCCCCCTTCCCTTAATTTCCACCTATCCTCTCTAGCGGATCCGAGAGAATGTCCTCCACTCAAGTCTTAGAAAAGTATGGAGAAGAGGGGGCTAAAATCACGTGACTATCCCTATTCCGTCCTTTTCTAACACACGTATTCTAATGAGAAAAGAGAGAGAGGGACAAATTCCTGGATCCACCATCCTGCTCCTTTCCATCCTTCTTTAGCTGCCTACTTTAATCTGAGAGCACCGTCCGGGCGGCAACGGCAAGGTAGGACGCAAATTACTTTCAATTACATCACAAATTACTTATCCGGTCCGAGGGGACCAAAATAAGGAGGACGGAGATAAGGGAGAGGAGAGGCGGAGGCGAACTGTAAGGAGAAGCTGGAGACTCGCGGAACTAACTTCGCGATTCACATTCCGGCCGCGGTGACACAAGGAGACAAACCTCGCCGACGACCGCAGAGCGTAACGGGAACACTGACGTTTTGCGCACCTTGATTCAACCGTACATCTAGACACGTGTGCGTGAAAGGGTTCGTGTATGCGTGTGAGATAGTGTGTGTGTGTGGGGGAGGTGAGGGTGTGTTAAGAGGGAGGGGGAGAGGAGAGGAGAGAGAGGAGAAGAGAGAGAGAGAGAGAGAGAGAGGAGAGGAGAGAGAGAGAAAAATGAGAGAAAGAGAGAGAGGAGAAAGAAGAAGAAAGAGAGAAAGAGAGAAAGAGAGATAATTTGTGTATCTTTAGAAAAGGTAAAATAGCGAATGCATTGGCGATTGGAGAAACAAAATAGTACTAACCCAAGACTATTTTTAAACAACAGTGAGACGTAGAGGGCGGATCTGGATAACGCTCTCTTCCAGTGATCCAATCCCACACCCAATGGTGCTCAGTGGCGTAGCGTGCAATTCGGCAACGTTGCAGTTAGTCCATTTAAACCCATAAAAAATATCGAAATATTGGGTGTTCGGTGAACACCTTCATATTCGACCTCTTACATGGGTTTAAATGGACACAATACACCGTTGCCAAATTGCATGCTACGCCCATGATGGTGCTATAGTAAAAGATCCGTCGTCGAAGTCGAACTCGTTCAAGGTTCACATACGGGGTGTTCCTAAAAAATTTCGCCAGCCTCTTACATGTCTTATACAGTATGTTTGGAGTGTCTGGTGCACACTACCCCCCCCCCCCTCTCATGCTGCCTTTTGAACGGGTTAAGCTCTACCCCTGTTGTAGAAGGGCAAGTACATGTTAAACGTTCTATCCCAAAATGAGGCAGCGTGGGCGATCTAATTCTGGTTTGTTTGCCTTTTTTTTCTTCTTTTCTTTTCACCTTAAATCAAAAACTGTGCTTTATTCAGAGGAAAGTCGTTTAAAATGAAAGAGTAGATATTTTGGAGTGACTACATCGGGACACAGAACATTGTATGCAACCAAGTGAAAACATTTCGCTCGTTTCTGTCACAATTTTTTCCTTTTCTTTTAAATTCAAAGGTTAAAAAATATGAAGCAAACAAACCGAGCTTGTATGAAAATGTCCATGAGAGATTCGTATCATGGCTGCCTCCGTACTGCCTCCAAAAGCACGTCCCTCAAAACTTCTCTCATGGTATAGCTCGTTGTCAAAAACTTTGTTTTGTACCCATTAATTTTCTTTGACTTTATTTGATATTCACAAACGATGAGATTTTGATTAAAAGTATGACTAACAGGGCTTCGGAGCTCGCAGAATTACCGATTCGTCTTTGATGCGAGAGTTAGACTAGTTCGAGTAATTTGAGTAGGCGCGAAAACTTCTGTTTTCTTTTCCATTAATAATGCTCCATCAAGCATTCTGCTGTCAATTAAGCATAGCTGGTCGCAAGCCTGTTGACAGTCGCTAGCGCTGGCTCGCCGATTTCATTAAAATGTAGTTATAAGGTCTCTGTTAGCGCCGACAACGACACAATACTCAATAGGTCATAACCAATCTTCCCTCCAATGTTTATCATATTACTTTGTTCTGTACCTCCATATGCATATATGTATACATATTCTCTCTCTCTCTCTCTCTCTCTCTCTGTCTCTCTCTCTCTCTCTCTCTCTCTCTCTCTCTCTCTCTCTCTCTCTCTCTCCCTCTCTCTCCCTCTCTCTCTCTCTCTTATGTTATGTTACATGGAAGCGATTGGTGACCAGTCTCCAGACCTATTCCGCCTTCCTTTCACTATTGGACTCATGGCCTGGCCTATTGTTACATCATTTCACAATAAAGACAAGTAACCGCTGCATTGCGTTGCTGTCACAATTTACCTTTGAGTAAATTGTATTTATACCAGAGTTCAAGTGAAATCGCTCTCCGAGAAACGGTGACACCATTGATTAGGTTAACGAGTACAGTGAAAAATGTACGGAGAAATAAAGTAAGTGATTATTGGAAGTAAGATTTATTTGAAAGTTCACTTAGAGCTGCGCCGTCTGTGAAAGAAGTCTTTCTGTACGAACTTTGTCTCATCGGATTTGACGCGAACTTATACGTATAGACTTTGAAAGTCATTAAAAAGTAATGCAGTGTTTAAAGCACACCAGCGCTGGAAGGTTCCCAGGTGACATGTCCAAAACTGTTTGTCCAAAACGTTTGTGTCTAAAAATGTTTGATGTTCAATTACCTGATTGTCCAGCATATAAACCCCAAAAAACCTAGTTGTCCGCAAACGAAAAAAGTTTAAAAATGATAGTCCAAAACTATAAAAAGTCCAACAAAGTTACCATGCAATGTCCAATGCCCCGAAAAATGAAAGTAAAGGTTTACCAGAGAAAGGGGCAGCCATTTCTCTAGATTTATTATCTTTAAAATGGTTTCATCGAATATTAGACACATTGGTTTTCACATGACGCCTTTGCATCTATAGACGAACTGGTGCTATAACTTTGAATGTTTCAATATTTCTAACCTCGTGCACCATTGAAAATGAATGCATGTTTCTGCACTCATCACTGCCGTAACAATTTTGAAATTGGACGTAACGCATCTAGGCATTTCATTCGTGAGCTTATGTGTATTTGGGCCTTTATAATATGAACATTATGTTTTGGACCTTCCACTTTTGGACTTTGCATGTTATAGACTTTACAGTTTGGACATTCAAATTTCGGACCCAACATCCGTGCATCCGTTGAAGCTGTTAACAGCCACGGTACGAATTTGTACGATGATTCAAGATAGGCAAGGAATGACATGGATTGAACATTTTCTTCGGATCCCCGATTGAAAATGTGCTAAACGCAAATGCAAATCCAGCATAAAAAAATGTTTGAAATATCTCTTACTGCTCCTGAGGAAACAGGGCATCTGGGCATTTGTTTTGGCACTATGACGTTCAAAAGAAAGTCCCCTCATCGAAACGGTCTTTGATTAAGTTGTCCATTATTTTTCAAATAGTTTTAGATTTTTTATGGCATACTTTCAAGCGGCAATGCTGTTGGGCTCTAAAATACCTGAAAGCTCCAACAAATTTTAAAATTGGTCGAGGTATGGAGGAATGAAAATTTCTACCAGGATACTTTCTTATGAAAGTGATAATACATTTAACAATTCGAGCATGGAGACTTCTGACTCGAGAAGGAGGTCCCAAATAATTTTTTTTTAAATTTATTTGAAAGAGGACGTTCTCAGCTTTGAAATGATATGATATACATATTGTATAGTTTAGAAAAAAAATCAATTTTTTATGAATTTTTGAAGCTGAAGAGTCCTTATCAGGTCAGCTGATTTTTAGTTTTTTTCTTTTTGCGGCACTGAAAAACCTGTTTTTTTTACCTTTTGATTTTGCATTTTTCTCAGGAACTAGAAATGCTATTTTCATGAACTTTTTTTTTAAATTTTCCTCAGAAAAAACTCTATTTGTGGAACTAGGAGATTCTGTGTAGCTCCTTTGCTTTTTTTATAGACATTCAAAGCTAAAAAAAAAAAAAAAAGGCGAAAAAATCAACCAAACTTTCAACTTTAAAAAAAAAAAAGTTTCCAATGAATCTTTAAAATCCTGGTTCCACTTATAGTCACCACTCATACACAACTTCATGCAAAATTGCAGCCTTGTAGGTCAAATAATTCCTGAGAAAAGTGCACCAGAAGCGAAGCATATTTAACATAGTTTAACAAAGGACCTCCTTCTCCCCTTAAAGTTCACATCAGTCCATTACAATTTTTTTGAGTAAATGCGATTCTCTCGGGATTATTTCCATTTCTCTAACAACTGAGTAAATATTTTTGTAAGGTAACATCTAAAGGTAATCTCTCCTAGGTGACCCCCAGCTTCACCACTCATGAACGTGCAAAGTGCGTGTGATTTCCCCTCTTTCTTTGACCCTGCCTGCTGCCATGCTTGCCCTCACAGAGATACAGGAATGCGTCTTTCTCTCTCACTTCTCCCATTTGAACACATGTGTTAGAAAAGGATCGAAGACGGGGTCATCACGTGACTTTAGCCGTTACCTCCGTCCTTTTTCAATGCACGTCTTCAAATAGAAGGAGAGAGAGAGACGGACAAATTCCTTAATCATTTCGAGCGTGAGCTGAGCTTTCGAAGCCATACAGTAAGTCACTTGGTAATTTCAGCCTTGCTTCTTCAAGTGGAAAAAGGAGCCTTAGTAGGGTTTCACAGGCTACCTGAACCACGTGGCGTTGTTCAACGCTGATGTCACTTCTAGGCTTCTGATGTCGCACAACGAGTCTTTGGCGACAGATTCTAGCTTCAACGATTTTAATTCTTTACCGCGTAGAATCCTGATTTGGAAAGAGTCGTTTGAAGACTTTCATAGTATTCCCCGGTAAAAATGGTCCTTACAGGTCCATAACCGATCCCCCATACAGAGAATGAATGTGCGTGGATCCTTGTGGATATGTATGGATCTATCACGGAAAAAAAGGACTTGTAGAATCTACCATCTGCTCTGATTTTGGAGTCAGCTATCCAGTATATGGTAAATGCAACGTACTTACATTATGGTAATTTGAGTCAACTCGTCGGTATATTTTTCCATCATTTAGTGAAATTTACCATACTTGATAGCTGACTCTAAAATTAACTATGCAGATGGTACATTCTACCAGTTATTTTTTTCCGTGTATATGATGGATATATATGGGTATACTATCGATCTGTATATGGGTATCAACAATTTATACCACAATTTACCACGTACTTACATAGACAAAATTTATTTCAATCAAAAATTTTGCGCCATTTTTCAAAAGTATATTTTAACCAAACTATTTTCATTCTTAATTTTCTGTCTGACAAGTATACTTGCCTTGGAAAAAATTAATTCTCTCAACCAAATCAGACAAACTTTTTTTTTTTTCCATTTGTTTCTGCCATTTTTCCCATTCCTCAAATGCTTGCTTGCGATCGATTATAAATGGTATAAATTGTAGGTGAAATGACTCAAATGAGTACCGATAGGTTGAATGATTAGTTAGGTGAAAAAAGTCAACCTGACAGTTCTCATCAAATATGGATGTAGGTCAGTGGCGTAGCGTGCAATTTGGCAAGGTGATACTATTTCCATTTAAGCCCATGTAAAAGGTCGATTGCGAAGGTGTTCGCCCAACACCCAATAGTTTGATATTTTTCATGGGTTTAACTGGATGAACTGCGACGCTGCCAAATTGCACGCTACGCCAATGATAAGTAGGTGTATAAGACTTTAGATAAAAGAAAAAAGTAAAAATAATACATTGTAGTTCAAAAAACAGTGAGCCTAAAGTTGGCAAAACATTATGTTAGTCTAACATTTCCCTGGTAAAAATCATCATCGAAAATTTTCAAAAAAAAGCTCAGTATGAGATTTAGAATCTGATTTCATGTTAATCTCATGATGATTTCATGATGATCTCATGCTTCGCTCAAGATAAGTTCTGCTCATCATGAGATCAACATATAATCAGATTCCAAATCTCATGCTGAGATTTTTTTGACAATTTTTGATGATGAGTTTTTCTAGCAGCTTTACGTGAAGTGGCCGGGGACCGCTGCACAACTTTTGGTTCGTCATTAAATTGTAAAATCCGAATCTTGCTTCCGGTTGCGCACGGTGACTCTCCATCAGGAAAGTTTCGTTCAGATTTTATCAGTCTATTAATGGTACCCTGGCGGCGTCAATTCCAATTTTAACAACAACAAGCGATACTCAAAAACAGTCATTCACCAAGCTCTGCTATCGCCCATTCCTTCAAGGCTTCAACATATTAATGGATCTCTATCTCGGGCATCCAATGAGGATTTTGACCCTCCCTCGCCAATCCGTGAGACTCGTGAAGTTTGTGAGCGCTTAACAGTGTTGCCTGATGATACAACTTACCGGCCTCCACTCATTCAGGAGAACAAGCCGAAATCAACAAGATGTTACAGATAAGTAACGATGCGTTTGGAGGTTGGAATCACCATAATATTATTGTTGGTGTTGTGGAATAGACAGGAATCTGGTGGGGATTTGGACGATTCTAACCTCCAAATGCATAGTTTAATCAGTCACATGTTGGTGATTTTTGTTTTCGTTTATCTTGTTGCTTTAGTCGTCTTTTCTATACTCTATTTTCATATGTAATACTATATTTACCAATTTCTTCTCTTAAACCTTATAAGTCTTAAGGTGATTCCGGGCGATTTTTTTCCAAATTTTTATCCGATGGATAGCGCTACTTGTAGCTTTGCGAAAAAGTCGTGTTTTCGGCGTTTTAAACTGAAACCATAGATGAAACACAACATCCAATAACGTATCAGCACCTGCGAAATTATTTTATGCAGTTTTTGAGCCCAAAACGAGCGAAATTGGTTTAGAATTAAAGCCGTATTATGAAATTCATTTCACCATGAGCTTAATGAGTGAGAGTGAGTGTAAGTAATAATACGTCTATCTGCCTCACTCTCGCACTCATTGAGGTTTATGGGAATTTTCGTATTTCATAATTTCCGGCTTTACTTTTGAGTTTTTCAGCTTAAAACTTTCAGGGTATCTCCCTGAAGTATGCTCGCAGGTACTGAAGTGCCTCAAATTGGAGTTTATAGCGTAAATTTGTCAATTTTAGCCAAAAACTGTTTACTTTTTGAGCAACGGGACACGTGGTGTCTACGGTTGGAACTAATCGACCCTGGAATCATCTTAAACTGTGTAAAGTAATCAGGCTCTTGCAAACGTTTGCTTTAGGAGATTGAAGAGTTGATTCTTCCATGAAAACCCGTAAAAATGACGATAAGTACACTAAAAAATCACGGAATTCACTCTCAGAGTCGGACTTAATGGCGGAGAGACGCTGGTATCATGAGAGATTCCTATCTAAATTGAGCCATACCTCTGTGTTTCCGTAGAGAGAGTGACATTATAGACATGATATGATACCTGCGTTGAGCCGCCATTACAAACTTGCCGTTATAGCAGTTATGTGAGCTTATTACTAAATTTTAGACTTCCTCGAGATTTTTGGGATTTTTGCTGGTTTTTACATCATATTATCCCATTTATTTGCTCACAGCAAAAGTTTGCAAGAGCCCGATTTTGTGAGTCTGGATGAGCATGCTGTAGGAAAATCCGTGAAATCCTACAACACTGTAGCAAACCTGCGGTATATCCACAAGGAATGAGAAACATATACATATACGCATATCACATACATAGACATAAAATGCATATATACGCGAGTTTGAACATTTTAAAGTGCCGATAGGTGATATGCACGTAGACATCGTCTGGCGGCGATCAACGATCATCGCGTCGCGATTCCAAGGAAGATGATCAACCCGCGGATGAAGATTCGCACCCCCCCCCCACCAAACCCCCTGCAATGCCTCCCACCAACCCCCCCCCCATGGCCGATATGCCGCGAATACAAATTATAAAATTTGCGAGTAAAAATGTAAACGTGCTCGCATTTCATCAAGAGCGGAATGAGCGAGCGTACGGTGCGGATGAACACATAGCCCATACTCGCACCGCAGACCGCGACACAGTGAGCCGAAACAAAATAGTTCCCGGATACGTGCGCGGAGACTTGGGGGGGGGGGGGGATAAGTCTTCTTGCAAAATAATCACACTACGAAAATCGAGAAACGAAAACGGGGCATTGCACGGTCCTGGGTGTCAGAGGGGCACAATTTTCAAACAACTTTACTACAGTTCAAAAAAGGAATAAACTACTAAATATACCCCATATTTAGAAAGAGCTCTGTTTCTAGATTAGTGATCATTCAAAGACTTTTCGAAAATATTTGTATTGAATTGATATAGTGACCAAAAAAGCGAGGTAACGGGTGTCACTCCATTTGAGCCTCTGTTTTGACTAAGTTCGACAAGAGAACTATGTGATTTTTGTAAAGATAAAAATTCGAAAAAATATATGTTAAAGGTAACAGTGTCTACTATCTGTATACCTTTGGCTGTATTTTCTAATTTCTCGCTATTGATCTTTAAAATGAAAAAAAGCAGGTAACGGGTGTCACGCTGTCCTCTTTTACACTTGTAAAAACCAACTAATGAAGTTTTGTTTTTTATTTTCAGTTTATTTCATGAACTGCGCGGAAATTCTCTCTAAATTAAGGTTTTTTATGAGATTTTTTATGAGAAACTAACAAGTTTCATACCTGCGCTCAAACTTTAAAATCAACCCCTTCTAGGATGCTAAATGTGACAAAAGTATTGAATTTTCCTCTCTTTTGGGATAAAACAGTTGAAATCAACGAAATTTAATAGCAACAATTTTTTTGGAGTATAATTTTATGGTGTTCATAGCTTCCTTATTTTTATATATTTTGTGTGCATGTAGTTTTTGGAAAATAAAACAAACAAAAAAACACTTTTACCCCCAGGCTCACTATTTTCAGTCACCAGTCATCAAAATTAAGGGAGAAGTAACGCTGTATAGTTTGTGAGATTGTATTTTGGCTGTCTCTTCAATGAGTGTGAGTAGACTGCGCATATCTGAGCTGATTCATACACTGATATAAGTATGTAATTACAGTTCCTCATCTCGCATCCAAAAAATCGTCAATATCGTCCCACCGAGCCTGGAGAAGCGCACGGATTATCGCTTATAACTACTTTACCTTATTTCTCTATCATTACTTAATTGAGTTAGGTGCCGATCAACGACTCTCAACGGTGCTATCCAAGTCGCGAGTCGCCGATTTTAAATGGTCTAATATGTGACTGCGACTTTCTCATAGCGGAAAGAAGAAATGATTTCGCTACATTGCCAGATTGTCAAGGGGGAAACAAATTATACGTCTCAAGCAACGATATGGGACGTAATTTTGAACCTTCAAGGAGACAGTCTTGATGGACATTTCTTAGGGACATTTTACAAGGAGCTCGGTATTTTTGACTCATATTTTTAAGCCTTAACTCTTTCAGGGATAGTGGGACACATGTTGTCCCACTTAATTTAGCATGAGATTCAAAGGAATTTAAAGGGACATTTTGCAAAAAGTTGAGTGACCTATCAAATTTCTTAGAAAATTGTCTTCTTTTGAAAGGTTTCATAAAATCTCAACAAAATTCAAACCCCTGAATGCGCGCATGAAAGGGTTACAGTTAAAAACAAAACAAAAAAACAAAAAAAAAACCGACACTCATTTGAAATTGGTTTTAAATGGACACAAAAATTGATACAACTGTTTTTACTGGAAGGATTTGCACGATAAAGAAAGTGGCACATGACACAAACTAGCTAGCCAAATTTTCTCATCTGGATAGTTGTATTAGAATTTTACATTAGATATTAGAATATTAGAAAAGTCAGAAAAAACGCCAAAAATGGGGGAGGAGGGTAAAAAAGGGAAGGAGGGTAAGCCTGTGTGCTTGATCGGAATTTCGATTTCATCGATCGTTTCGATTGTACGATCGAGAAGAAATGGTTCTAAAATTCGATCGATCGAAAAAATACAGATTTTCTTTACTGCATTTTTGGTCATACATATCGTTTAGTTACAAAATTTGAGAAAGTTCACAAGTTTCAATCGAGGCAATCTAAAGGAGAAGACATCAGAATCAGAGATGGAGACGGAAGCATCGGCATAATTTGATCAGAGGAATAACCATGAAAATGTCCATGCAGTGTTGCCAAACATCCAGACGATTGATGTTCCACTCAAAATGAAAGAGCGAGTCATAAACGGATTCAGCAATTTGGCAACCATGCTTTCTTCCCATTTGAACGTATGCGAAATGACCCAATTATTAATCGAGTTTTTTCTCATACATTCACATGGGAAGAATTCACAATTATTGCAAAGATTGCAGAATCGGCGCCTTGGACCGGTATAGAGAGAAGAGTCAAAGAAAGAAGGAAACAGACGATATCTTACGTGAGAGAACAAAATTTCTTTACGATGAAAAAATTCAAATTAATGAAAATTGACTCACCTGAAACATAAACAAACAGAGGGTATAAACATTATTATATTTAATATTATTACGACTAATTTTGTAATTAAAGAGCATACATATACATAAACAAGTATGAATGTAGGGATGTGGAGTGGATTTCGGAAGTTTTTTGAGCTGCCATCGTTATATTTGTTGCTGTTTTTACACCAGAATCGGCTAATAAATCGCGTAAAGCAAAAGTGTGCATCAACACCTTTTGGACTCTTGCTTACTAATTGTCTTGCGATGCAATCTAGACAGCATATAATCAGCAAAAGTGCGAATCGGCAACGTAGCGCGCACCTACAAATGATCAGGCGACGACAAACGCGGAATTGGCCCAGTGTTGCCAGATTGGGGTGAAAAAGCCCTAATAAGTTTTACATTGATTTAAATGGGGACGATACGACTTTTTACCCTCGATCTGGCAACACTGAATGGGTCGCTCGGAGTCGCGGACGCTTCACTTGGCGACGTTAAGTTACCGCGGTTCGCGTCGCCCGCCTTCGATTCGTTCATCCTCACCCTCACCCTCACCTTTGCGACCAGAAGTGTAAAAGTGTTGCAAAGAGGATGGTGCTCGGAGCAAGCGCCCGCAATGGCTCTGTATCGAAACGACCAATCAATCAGGAGGGAATCGAGTGCGGTGCTGGTAAGGACCGCCGCACTGTGGAACCAAAACAAACAATGAGATTCTTCAAACAGACGTATGAAGGGGTCCCTCCATCTGCGAATTTAAAAGCGCGAATAAACTGTGATTGAGCCAATGAGCTGACTTGAAGTCGATAGGTAGATTCCGATGTATCGACAACAAAGAAGCCAATTGGCTCGATCAGTTTATTCGCGCTTTTAAATTCGCAGGTGGAGAGACCGAGACCCATTTAGAAAAAAGATGGACAGAAAGGCTATCACGTGACTTCAGATCCTAAATCCATCCTTGTCTGAGTAACCTGCATTCAAATGGGCGAAGAGAGAGGGAAACGAATTCCAGAATCCAGCTCTGGATGTGATTGCGAAGGAAGACGAAGAAGAAAAAGTTCACAGTGGGCGGAAAATTACACTTTGTGGACCAAAATTCAACAAGTTAAAATCACATCCCTAGTGGAAATGACTCATGAGAAATCGAGGCCAAATTTGCATGGGAAATATTGAGTTCTGACATGTGAACCCATCACAAATCTTATGATTTCCTAGTAAATCTATGAAAATTCTCATGAGTTCTGTAGTGAACTCATGAGAAAAATCAAGGGAGCTCATAGGAAATCATGGGTTTCATGTGGGTTCCCATGAGAAGCCCATGGAGAGTCATGATTTCCCGTGCGTTCTCATGAATTTTGCATGGCAACTCATGATTTCCTATGCAAATTTAGACTTTTTGCATGAGTCATTTCTACCAGGGATTAACCCTTTCACAGGAAGTGATAAATATGATGAGTACCATTTTATGCAATATCGGATTCAATGGAATTTAAATAGACATATTGTAAAAAAATTAAGTGCCGTATAAAAATTATTAGAAAATTGTCCTCTTATGAGATTTTTATTTAGCTAGACCAAAAAAATCTCAAAAAAAGTCAAATCCCAAAATGCGTACATGAAAGGTTTGAATAATTTTGTCAACGCGGTCAAGTCCTACAATAATCAACCAATAGCGTCATTCATACACAGTAGACAGTCTTTACCATCACTTTGACCAAAAAAGTAAACGATCAGTCCGCAGAAGGCATTGGCGGATCCCGGAATCTGTCCTTCTCTCTCATCTCCCATTATAACGCATGTGTTAGAAAAGGACAGATTAGGGGCAGGCACATAGTGATTTTATCCTTTCCTGACACATGCATTCAAATGCCCAGAGAGAAAGTAAGACGATGGGGCTCTTGCAAACTTTTGCTATAAGCAAATAAATAGTCCAAATCTGATTTAAAAACTATAGCGGAAATCACGAAAATCACTCTAAGAAAGTATAAAATTCAGTAATAAATTCACATATCTGCTATGACGGCAAGTTTGTAATGGTGGCTCAACGCAGGCATCATGGGAGATTCATGCCTATTATGTCACTTTCTCTACAGAAACACGCAGAGTTATGTCTCAATTTAGATAGAAATCTCCCATGACAATTGACACCTGCATCTCTCCTCCATTAAGCCCGATTCTGAGAGTGCATTTTGTGATTTTTTAGTGCACTCATCGTCATTTTTAAAGGTTTTTTAGTTATATGCAAGAATCAACTCTTCAATCCCCTATAGCAAAAGTTTGAAAGAGCCCTAGATCCGCCAATGACAGGAGGCTTTCAACGTCTATTTAGTTTATTTTTTAGATTAAATGTTTTTTAACCTCCAAATTCGGTTGTTTCTGCCCACTGTGTTTCGGCGGAGGAGGGAGAGTCTTTTCTCGCGATTCACGAGATGCAGCCGCCGACCGGAGCCGAGCCGTGCGGGACCAATTAATTGCCGGCTTTGTTAATTGAATATTGACCCCCCCCACTCCTCAGCCCTCCTCCCCTATATGCCCCCCTACCAACACCCCTCCGCCCATCACTGCCATCAAGTCCGTCTGGGGAGTGAGTACGGTAAAGTAAGGACTTGGGGGGGGGGGGGGAGGCTCCTCACTCACTTGATCTTCGATGATCCTGATTGCGGATTGGTGTTGCTATACGTCATGGTCATTGGCAGTTCGAGAACAATCAAGGCTATTTCCTAGAAAAGGGTCCATAAAATAAGAGGTGCGCTCTTCAAACAAAAGTCTTTAATCGATTCCAATGCTGATTTTTCATGACGAGCACACATGTTGTTTTATGGCCCATTTTTCCCGGAAATGGCCTCAATCGACCATCACTCTTTTGAGTTCTCCGATTTGAGGGTGTAAGCGAATTTTATTATTCTTTTTCAAGTGAAGATTCGCGGTTCGAAACTTTTAAGCGGACTTCGAACACCGGATTCAACAAAACCATTCATATAGCCGCAATTGTGATCGTTTGTTTATTGTTCCCTTTAACTGTCACACTATGGCTACAAATCAAAACCTCGGCGGTCAAAAATCGATTTGTTCAACGAGTGAAAAAACTATTCTAGTCGCTATATATGATTTTAGAGGGTTTATTTTGCAAGGCAATCACCCCTCGATAGTCATATATCTATCGCAGAAAAATATTATATGAAACCTTAATTCCCGTTGTATTTTATTTCTGTGTAATTTTTACCGCTTAAGATTCGATTTGGATCCATGCACTATGGGCCAGGAAGGCATGCTACGCGAGAATAATGTCATTTTTTCAAGTGTCAATTTTTAAAATTCCAATGAAAGATTCGAGAAGTAGACATCATAAGGAATCAGAAAATACCCATATATCATGGTCTAGGTGCATATACGACTACACAAGCGAGGGGGGAAAATGGTCACCTCTGTAACATCCACGCTCGCTCCGCACGAATCAGGAAAGATAGCGCGCGCTCATTGTTGATCTCTGCGCTATTATATGAGTCAAAATTTAATGAATTGATTCCAAATCATTATGGCAGATTCGTCAGAATGTAAGCTTTCTTTCGGTATACAAATCTTTTAAAAAATCTTAATTTAAACTGCTGAAAATGCGGTGCAAACATGGTATCCTTTTTATTTCGTTTTTGCGGTAATATTGTAAGTAAACAGTTGTCTAGAGTTTTTCGCTTAAAAGTGCTTAAACTTTTGCCGCCAGGTATTGATTCTACATGCCTTTATGACCAACTTCCTGCATAGTTCGTCTGCAACAAGTTGCAACAACTCTTGGAAAACATTTTTTTAAGTAACCGAACCATCCATAGAAAAGTGGGCAGAATCTCATTTTCATGATCGTTCCTCTGTTATTATGCGTAGAGGTATTTTTTGTCGTTAAAATCAGATGTTGTAACTAGTAATAATAACATTGCTTATTATCTTAGGTTATATTATGCCATCTGAAATTTCCAGTGTTGCCAAATTTGTAAAATATTCAAGTATTTTTAATTTATTTAAATGGGAAAAAATTGAATAAATTAAAAAGGGAAACATGATAGTCGTCCTTGCATTGCACTGCACAACAAACAATAAACTACACTCTTTGCCCACAATGGAAGCTGGCTGTGTTGCCAGATTTAAAGGAAAATTTGCGAGTTTCCATTTGTCTCATGGCTGGTGTCTCAAAGGTGTCCATCCAGGTACCATTAGAGTGCCCCCTTCCCCCTCAGAATAGGATGAAACTTTCAAGGATGATAGAACTAAGCGTCAGCTTTCAGAATATCTGCAGTTTTTTTTAATTTGGTCATCTGGGAGCAGGGGGCAGGGGGTCAAAGTCAAAACCTTCAATGCTCCATAACTTTTGAACGAAAAGAGATATTGACGTGAAGTTAGCGCCAAAATATGATTCTTTTAAAGAGCTTTCGATTGGTGTGCTTTAATGTTTCGTTTAAAAGATCTTTGACCCTTTTTTTTATTTTTTTATTATTTTTCAAGTTTCCAAAAATCCGTTTTTTTTTTGAGTTTGAAAAATATGCGCAATGAAGGAATCTGAACAAAGAACTTTCTTGAAAAAAGCTGATTCTCTAAGCTTTCAGATGGAGCAAACCGTGATGCCGAGAAACGTTTCGTTCAAGAGTTATGACCGCACAAAGTTTCAAATCTAGGCCAAAAATAGGGTTTTACCGACTTCCGATTCTACAAAAAAATGTGTTGCTCCACAATAATCGATGAAATTCATTGAAACTTGGTATATGGGGGTTTTTGGGTCGCTGGATTCTTTTTTGATATTAGTTTTTCAAAATTCCCAAATCCAAGATGGCCACCATAGTCATACTTATCGGCGGCCATCTTGGATTTGAGAATTTTGAAAAACTAATATCAAAAATGAATTCAGCGACCCAAAAAACCTCCCTGCCCAAATTTTCAGAAAGTTTCAAGTAAATGTAGCGTCAAAAATAATTATTCTCGCGCAGCTTGCCACCCTGGCCCATAGTGCCATGGTGTGTCAACTGTCGAGTTACTCATTTTGCCCTCACCTCGCGGAACGGGTCCACATCAACAATTACTTATACATACAGATTTGGCACAAGCTATCTCGCCTGCGTTAAGTGAAAATTGGATAAAACGCCGGCCGTAATTTCATGTTAAGATTTCTCTGCGAGGAGTGAGTTTTAGACTTTTTTAATGGTCTCATCGTTATTTTCGTAGCATGTTACATTGAAATTGATACTCCATTTGCCTACAGCAAAACCTTGCAAGAGCTCCATTGGGAGAATCTCATGTTTTGGAAGAACCAACCCTTAGATTTGTATACTATAGTAAGATATTGTTAAGGTTAAAAATTAAGAGGCAAAGAAACTTAACCCGATTGAAAATGTCCATAAGAGATTTCCCTTCATGGCTGTCTCCTAAATCTTTCAAAACCACACGGAAAAAAACTACGGTGAAAATAACCATGCGGATACCTGATTTTGGCATCTGCTAGATGTTTATGGTAATAATAACCAGACGTATACTATGTTTTGACTAGGTACTAGGTGATGTTACCTGATTGCATGTCGAATTTACTCAAAGTATCGGTAAATGTACCATACTTCTGGTCAAGTTTACCATAACATCTATAGCAGGTGCCAAAATCAGGTATCTCTCATGGTTATTTTCACTAATCTTTTTTTTTTCCGTGCACTTCTCAATAAATCCTGTCTATTGATATAGCTCGTTGAATAAAACCAACTGTACTTGGGGGAAAATTGAGTGTTGCTGGAGTGAGGGAGACCGAGGCGGGGTAAGTTGACTACACCGCTACCGGTCGCCGCTCGCCACTCGGATTGCCACCAGCGGATCGAAGAAAATCGGCCTTCTCTCTTTTTTCCCCCACTAGAACGCACGCATTAGCAAAGGATAGAAGACAGGAGAGGCGAAAACCACGTGACTGCCCTTTGATCCATCCTTTTCTAACGCACGCATTCCAATGGGAGCGAGAGAGAGAAGGATAAATTCCTATGGATCCGCGACGTGACGTAGATCGTAATAGTTAAAACCACGCCCCCGTCCGGCGTCCGAGGTTCCGCGGTTCGACGTAACGCCGCACCTTGGTCTCAGATCCAAAAAAAGTGGACAAAAATCAGTGAAAATTGGACAAAAATCATCGTTTCCGACCTTTCAAAATCAATCTATAACTTTCCAGCAAAGAGTAAACGAAGAGTCGCAATGAGTCTGTTGCAAACTTTTGCTACAACAATTCAGAGTGTATAATCTAATGTAACATCGCCTAACAAGTCCATTGGTGGCATCAAAAAGTCATAAAATGCAGTATTAAACTCGCAAGAGGCGTTTAATGAAATCCAAGATGGCGAAGAAATATCGAGCAATTTGTATGCATGCACCACGAACATCCAAGGATGGCCAACTTTGACAACCTCACTGGAGGTAGAGGTTATGTGTTCATTTATACGTTGTGATTGGTTGTGATCGATATTGTGAGGTTGGCTTGGATGTTTGTGGTGCATGCATACAAATTGCTCGATATTTCTCCACCGTCTTGGATTTCATTAAACGCCTCTTGTGGGTTTATTTTTGAATTTTATGACTTTCTGATGCCACCAATGGACTTATCAGGCGATTTTACATTGGCTTAAACTCTCGTGATCGGTGCAGCAAAAATTTGCAACAGACCCATTGCATTGAGAGCCAATGTGGTCAATGCTGATGAGAGTCGGCTTCTGATTGGCTAGAAATGGTGCCAAACTGTTCTTGGCCTTATGGAAATTAACACGGAGTTATCGTTCCGGGACGTCTATCTCGAAAACTGTGCAAAATTGCCTCTACAAATTTAATACGAGTCGAAGCAAAATTTTCTCAACAAATTGATAGGTCTTAAGTGCCAGTTTATTGAAAATTCGGAAAGACTGTCTCAATTGAAAAGTACTTACAATAGTGTGTTTACATGCTTGGCGTGTGTTTGAGTAACTCACTATTATGTGTACTTTTCAACTGAGGCAGTCTTCTCGAATGGGGCTGTTGCGCACTTTTGCTATAAGCGATTTATCAGTCGATTCTGGTGTAAAAATCTCCAAAAATAACGATGGCAGCACTAAAAGCTTCCAAAATCCACTCCTAAACTCGATAAACGCTTTTAATTGCGCGGGCGTAATGGTGGCTGAGGGTAGTAACAATGGGAGATTCCCATCTAACAATACTGCAACTCCAGCAAGAAGTGACCAATAAGAGACGACATTAATTTGACACCGGTGTCACCAGGTGTTGCGGTACCATTCATCGGATGAGGATCATCACTCTGGTGACTATTTACTCTGTGAATCATCCTTGTCAGCATAGAAAGAGTGACGAAACTAAGATAGGAATCTCCCATTGTTACTGCCCTCGGCCAACACTACGCCCTCGCAAATAAAAGCGTTTGTTGAGTTTAAGAGTGGATTTCGGAAGTTTTTAGCGCTGCCATTATTATTTTTCGAGGTTTTTATACCAGAATCGACTGTTAAATCGCTTGTAGCAACAGTGTGCCAAAGCCCCGTTTGAAATATACTGATATACTCGTGACCTATTAATTTGTTCGCAAAATTCTGCTAAATTGACTCGTATTAATTGTTTACAGACAATTTGGCACAGTTTTCGAGGTAAACGTCCCGGAACGAGCCCCGAGTTAATTTCCATAAGGCCAAAAAAAGTTTGGCACCCCGCTTACAGCCAATCAGAGGCCTTTATCTGCGTTGACCACGCAGGCCTTCAATTCAATTGCGAGTCTTGTTTACTCTTTACTTTCCAAAGACATTTCTATGTTAGAATGACTTGTTTAAAAGTGTTTTTTGTGCTTAAAATTACTGCTAATATGTGATAAATTCATGAAAAATTAAGTCTCTGATTTTTGGCCAATTTTTGACCATCTCAGACCAAAGTGCGCCGATCCGCATCCCGCATCCCGCGAGTCGATCGCGCTTGTCGATCGGCAGTCCGGTCCGGTCCGGTGCCGCGATTCCTCTTCTCTTCGATTCGATCCATGCGCTCCGCCGCCGCACGGCGGCATTCAGTCCAACCTTTTCTCCTCCCTCTCTCCCTCTCGCCCTCCCGCCCTCCCGCCCTCACACCCTCCCCATCATAAGGATATTCTCGCGCGTAACTCCAGCAGCGGATTAGAAGGGTGTTGACACGCGGTCGCGCAGACTCGTCGGAGGACCGGATTCAGGTTGTGCGCATGCGCGGTTTGCGACCACGGTGCGGCGCGAGGATCCGCTGCGGCTGCGCTGACGCCACGCGAACGTGAACGCATCAGCCAAGGCCGGCTGCAATGATGATTGGGGGGGGGGGGGGGGGGGGGGCTGACCGGTGCCGCCGACTGCGGAGTTTGTGAGTCCGAATGGTGCGGTGCTTTGCCGCATGGTGGAAAAGGTCCGTCTGTTTCAAAAAAACTAATGGTCATAAGCCGTAGCCAGGATTATTGCCTCCCCCCTCTCTCTCTCTCTCTCTCTCTCTCTCTCTCTCTCTCTCTCTCTCTCTCTCTCTCTCTCTCTAAGTTCATTCGAGCTATGCGTAAGAAAAGGACAGAGACAGGGGCTAAAATCACGTGATAGTCCGTATATTCATCCTTTTTTAACACGTGCTTTTAAATGGGCTGAGAGAGAGAAAGACGATATCCTGGCTACGGCTATGTTGATAGTGGATATGAACCAGCAAGATATACCAATGGAGAGGATTATTGGGACGTGCTTTTGAGGCAGCACGGAAGCAGCCAAAGTTTCGTTTTACTAATTTTCATCAAAATCGATTGAGAAATACATGAATTATTCCAAGTTTACCCATTTTTACTCATTTTACCATTGATTTTAATGGAAAAACCATTCTCCCCCACAACTAACCTAAATGTTAATATTTCCAAAAAACAAAAAAACCCCTGTGGGGCATCGGGCATGTAGAAAGCAACAGCTGTGCAAAAATTGAATGCATGTGGATCTAAAGTTCAAAAGTTATGACGGTATACGGACTGACGACTGACAGACGCCACAGCATTTGTCTTCATAAATCTCTCCAAGTAAGAAAGGGTTGAGGAATATGGAAATATGATGGGAGGATGTTCTTTTGGATGATATAAGACATGATGAGAGGTCATTACTTTGTATGAATCATGATTGACTTAGTTTAGAGAGGCCAAGTATCGAAACAAAATGCCTTGAAAATCTCTGGGCCATCGCAATACTTTCTCAATGCTTCTAATTTTACGAGAGTGAGAAGGTAAAAAAAGGCAAACAAACCAGAATCAAATGGACCATGATGTCACATTTTGGGATAGAACTCATTACATGTATTGGCCCCTCTATAGGTACAGCCCGTAGCGCAACGAGAGTTTCTTCATCTCTCTCTTTTCTCCATTAAGAATAGTATGTTAGACAAGGATGGATAAGGGGATAAAATCCCCTCTTTCTGTCCTTTTCCTACGTATACATTCAAATGGGAAATGAGAGAGATGAATGAGATCCTGGTTGCGCTAGTGGGTACAGACTACAGCTCCTTTGATTTTACCCAACTACCGTTGATTAGTTTATTGTACTTTACTAGGGATTGCTCTGCGCCAATGGGGCTCTTGCAAACTTTTGCTATAGGGTATTAAAGAGTTTAGTCTTGCACAAAAACCTATAAAAATGACAATGAGTACACTAAAAAATCACAAATTTCACCTCAGAATCTGGCTTAATGGCGGAGAGACGCAAAAGTATCATGGGAGATTCCTATTTAAATTGAGACATATCTGTGTTTCCGCAGAGAAAGTGACATGAATCTCTCGTAATACCTGCGTTGAACCGCCGTTACAAACTTGCCGTTATCGCTGTCATGTGAGTTTATGACTGAACTTTAGACTTTCTCGGTGTGATTATTGTGATTTTCGCTGGTTTTTACACCAGATTGGACTATTCACAGCGAAAGTTTGCAAGAGCCTCATTATGGAACTTTGATAATTCTAGAGTATAGGAAAGATTCTCCGACTTTTTCCGATTTCCCTGACGCAGTTTACTTCGTGTCGGTAAAATCGGGGCGTTTCTTCCCTTCAGATGTTAATCGCTGTCAAATAAACTTGTAGGCAAGTTAATTATGGTCCACGCTTATAGGACGGTCCTGGGCTGGCTCCACAAAAAGGCTAAGAGCGACAACAAAGGATCTAATGACCCATCCAGGCAACTATGCGGCATTGATTTATTCAGTTCTCCATCATCTTGAGGAGCAAGTTTTTCGTGTCCTAACCATTTCAAAGACATGTTTTTTGTTTTTTGTTTTTTTCTTTTCCTGTTTAAAAATTAATAGTGAGCCTCGCATTTATTTCATTCCAATCTTACCGCGACAATCAGCGAATGACTGGAGGTTTTTCTTATCGGGTTACAAATCTCGTCACATATTACAAATAAACTACCGTTTTTTCAAGTTTCCCCCCACCTCCCGATGTTGTCCGATGTTGGAAATGTCCCCCTCCTCTGACCCGTTCGACCGTTTTTAGAGAGGTTTTTGCTAAAGTTAACCTAATAATCTCGACCCGATGCTATTCGTACGAGGAAAAGCCCGTCTGTTTCATCGCAATTCTGGCTAAGCTGTTAATTTCTTTTGGGAAGCCTAGAAAGTTCAATCACGGTGTACGTAAAAAAAACAAAAAAAAAACAAAACAAAAAAACCAACAACAACAACAACAACAATAATCTCTTTCTCCTTTCTAACGATTACTTCAATGACTACCCTAGTGATTTTTTTTGGAAGGTCCAGCAATTTGGCAACTGTGTCTTCTTCTCATTTGATTGTATGAGAAATAATCAATTAGTCACGGGGCTATAGCCCCTTCAAGAATCGATTTTTTTCCATACATTCAAATGCAAAAAATGCCCAGTTGCCAAATTGCGGGATCCACCTATGTTTGCTTTCCTCTCATACCTCTCAACAGAGAGCAGACACTTTTCAAACAATACCCCATGTAAGCCCATGTAACACCCATGTGCAGCTTTGCACCAACTACAAACATATTTTTTTTGGGCTCCAGAACCACCCTCGCCGGTAATTGATTAATGACTTTCATAACAAAAGATGAGAATTTCTCTTCAACTTTTTACTTTCTCACTAATAACAAAGTTGGGAATAGAGAAAGTATTGCAATGGCGCAGAGATTTTCAAGGTATTTTGTTTCGATATTTGGCCCACTACGACTAAATAAATCATGATATTTACAAAATAATTGGCTCTCATCATGCCTAATACTATCCTAAAGAATATTCGTCCATGAAGTTTCAATATTATTTAACCATAGGTGGCTTGGAGGTGTAAATGCACACAATTTTCAGTGGCGTCTGTCTGTCCATAATAAAATGTGAAACTCAGCATAACTTTCGAATAATTGATCCATATGCATCCAAATTTGGCAGAGATATTGCTTTTAATATTCCACAGAAGGAATTTTTGTTGTTGTTTTTTTTAATTATAATTTTTAGGTTAGTTTCGGATGAAAAATGGTTTCAATTAAAATCAATGGGAAAATGGGTCAAAAAAAGGAAAAAGTGAAAAATTTCAAAAGTTGATCTTTGTATCTGGATAATAATACCCGAGGGGGGTCTGGGGGTCTCCCCTAGAATGTCAAAAGGAGGTCAGGGGGTCTCCGCCAGGATATTAAAGGAGGGTCTGGGGGTCTCCCTCAGGATATTATAAGGGAGTCTGGGGGGTCTCCCTCAGATTAAATTTGTTTTGAAGAAGTGTTCGTATTGTATTCCATACAGTTTTTTTCTGTTTTAAAGCCGAAGATAAAAATTTAATCGCGTCCAAAAAAGTTTTAAACTTGTCCCAGAGTGCGTCGCTTGCGGCCCGCTTCGCCACCAGTTGGCTACCTCCGACACAGACATATTCATTTACATAGACGACGTTTCTACAGATTTTTCTCACTTCCAGAGTTTTTTCTCCCTTTTTATCTCTCGCTCTCGTTCAATCTCTCTCTCTCTCTCTCTGTCGCTCTTTCTCTTTCTCTCTCTCCCTCTCCTCTCACTCTCTCTGCCTTTCTTTATTCGTTTTTTTTCCCTCTTTCGAGGCCTCGTTTTTATGGATCGCGATCTGCTGCCCCTGCTGCAAAAGGCGTGGAATTTCCTGCAACATTCCATCTCATCTCCGGCTATTTCTCTCTCTCTCTCTCTCTCTCTCTCTCTCTCTCTCTCTCTCTCTCTCTCTCTCTCTCTCTCTCTCCTCTCTCTCTCTCTCTCTTTCTTTTTTTTTAACCATCCGCGTTCATCTCCCCTTAAAATTTCCCCCCTTTTTTTTCCTCGAAAATTTCTTTCGGAAATGGTTTTTCGTTTGATCCGTGTCGGTGAGCCGCAATTTCAACGAGGCTATTTTCTCAGATCTTGGATCGTTTTTTTTTTTTTTTTTTTTTTTTTTTTTTTTTTTTTTTTCCCTTCCTTTCTCATTTAGTTTAATGACTCTATCGTTTCTGAGATGGTTGACAAAAGATCAGGTATTTTCGTGAGCGGTGCGACGGGAAACTCCCTGAGACCACTTTTTATAGTTGGTCTTTTACAGCACAAGTACATAAAATATAGAGCTTGTAAATATGATATAAAAGAGCCAGTGGCGTAGATCGCAATTTCGGTAACGTTGTACTGTATCCATTTAAACACTTGTAAAAGTTCGAATGCAAAGGTGTTCAACGAACACCCAATAGCTCGATCTTTTTCATGGGTTTAAATGAAGGAATTGCAATGTTGCCAAATCGCACGCTACGCCACTGAAAAGAGCAGAGGAAAGTGTAAAAAAGAAAATGCAAGGTTCAAAATCGTCTTAGTCTCAAATTACTCATTTGATTTCTGTGTTCGAAAGGCATATTTGCCTTGTTAATCATTGGGACTTGTATGCATTCCGAGATTTATACGCTTAGCTGCGACGTTGGTGTCCACTCTCAAACTCAAACAGCGCAAAACTGAGGTTCTTAGACGCAAAACTAGGTTTCTTTCTAACGATTAAACCTTATCTGAGTAAAACGCGAATTCCCCGTAGCAAATTGATCCGTCAAGTTCAAGTTCGGCCATAAAATTTTGATCAAAATATCCTAGTTCCCCCCCCCCCCACAGTTTAAACTTATCCGTCTCAAAACTTTTAAGAAAGTATAGAATATGCGTAAACCTAAAACCTACTTTTTCAACAAAACGCCCAAAATTTCCTAGAAAATTCCTATGTAGACAATGTAAAAGTTTGGGTCAAAGAGGCGGGGGGGGCTACAGCCCCTTCAGCTCCCCCTTGGATCCACGCCTGGCATCCATCGTTGTCGAACACACAGTTAGGGTGCAATTAAAAGTGCAAAACCGTTGGTTCGGGTGAAAATCTCCGCCCGAAAGAAAATTCGAAAATTGTAAAAAATTCGATTATTTTACATTCGGTACGGTCTCTGTACAGTGGCAATTCATGCAATGTGCAACAAATTCTCTCCACCTAAGCCTGAGTGAAATAATCGATCTTCAAGGATTCGCTTAATCTCTGAGAAATCGATACTTTTGCATGGCTCTAAACGGCAATAATACAAGATTGCCATACCCATCACGAACCACAGTTGCTATGTAACATTGCGTGGTCGTCCCTTCGATGTTGACGGAAAGTCGTAGCACACACAGGTGGATCTAGGAATTTAACCTTCTCTCTTTTCCCATAAGATTGCATGAGCCAGTAAAGGATATATTGGGGGCAGTCACGTGATTTTCGCTCCCTCCTCTATCCTATTCTAACATATACGTTCTAAGGTGAAAAGAGAGAGAAGGACGATTTCCTGGTTCCACTGGTGGTAGCACAAAAAAGGAGGCTGTAAGACACACGGGAAAAACATCCGGTAGATGTATGACCCAGGATTTTTCATATTCACCTATCAACCGCAGGATTGCTGCAAAAGCCTCAGCAACCACGATCGAGTGTTTTTTTCTACCATAGTAGTTTTTTCAACCCTAGAAGATTATTTGCAGGTTTCGATAGTAAAAAATCCGCCATTGTGGATGAAAAATCTACCGTGGTAGAAAAACGAAACATAGTCAGTATAATGTCTACCACCGATAGCTGAGACTTTTTCAGCAATCGTAGACAATTAATTATGATAAACTGCTTTTTTACCGTGTAAACAAAGGAATAAATAGAAAAATAAATGAATAAATAATGATCCGAAAAAGTCTCTCGATTTCGATCCACTGTGCGACAGGTTCGGACGCAACGGTGCCAGTGCGGTGCCGCAGACGCAACGATCAACGATCAACACTCAACGGTTCAACGAGGAGTCTGCTGAGGCCGAATCATTTTTCTTCAGCCGCAGCAGCAAGCTCTCGCTCACTCAAAAGGTATCTCTTTTCTTCTCTTCCTCTTCCACTCACTCATTCTCTCTCTCTCTCGCTCTCTCTCCCTCTTCCTCAGTCTTCCTCTCTTTCTATTTCCCTCTACTATCTGGTTCTCTCTCCTCATTATAAATTCAAAAAGTATATTCGTCTACTTGTTCTCCAGGAGAGATAGACACAATTATTCATGCACTTGACGTGTTCCAACCATCGCGTCGGCGCATCGTTCGTCTCTGCGAGCGTCCGCGCAGGGTTGCCGAGTTTACCCGAGTTTAACCGAAGGAAAATCACTAGAAGTTTGTGAAAACAGCTAGACACAAAACAAAAACAAACCAGCTCCACAAAAATAGAATGCTGAGATAGTAGCTCGACGTGGAATTCGCCAGGTGGTTCTAAAGAGACAGTGGGGCTCTTGCAAACTTTTGCTGTGGGCAAATAAATAGTCTAATCTGATGTGAAAACCAGCGAAAATCACGAAATTCGCAAGAAGAAAGTCTAAAATTCAGTAATAGACCCACGTAACTGCAAAAACGTCAAGTTCGTAATGGCGGTTCAACGCAGGTTTCGTGGGATAGATTCCTGTCTATTATGTCACTTTCTCTACGGAAACACATAGGTATGTCTTAAATTAGATAGGAATCCCATGATACCTGCGTTTTTCCGCCAATAAGCCCGAATCTGAGAGTGAAATTTCGTGATTTTTTAGTGTACTCATAGTAGTTTTTACAGGTTTTTATGCAAGAATCAAACTATTCAATCCCCTACAGCATAAGTTTGCAAGAGCCCCATTAATTAAGAAATTCACTCACAGACTCACAAAATTTCTTAAAAAATCAAGGTGAAATGGAAGAACTACGCAGTTAAGTACCTACCATGGGAGATTTTGATCTAATTTTTGGATTTCCTCTATGTGTTTCTATTGAGAAAGTGACCAATAAATTATAGACAGGAATCTACGATGACACCTGCGTAGCTCCGCCATTTGAGAGAAAAGATTGCGGAGTTACGCAGCAGTTGTCATAGGAGATACCTATCTAATTTGTATCTCTCTCTCTCTCTCTCTCTCTCTCTCTCTCTCTCTCTCTCTCTCTCTCTCTCTCTCTCTCTCTCTCTCTCTCTCTCTCTCTCTCTCTCTCTCTCTCTCTCTCTCTCTCTCTCTCTTTCTCCATAGAAAAACACATAGGAAAGTCTCAAATAGACAGGATTCTTCAATGATACCTGCGTAGTTTCGCCACTACGCCTCAAACTTTTTGATGAGTCCGTGTGAGTGCGGATTTCATAATATCTTAATGTGCGCTCATCGAAATTTCTTCTGATTTTAACGCAAGAATTAACTGCTCAATAACATAATACAGCAGAAGTAAGCAAGTATAAATAAATAAAAAAAAAAAAAAAAATCGAGAAATGAAGCTATTTAAAACGACGGAACGTTTCGAAAACTTTACAGCTGCACTATCCACCACACAAAATAAAAAAAATTACCTCAAAATTTGAATTAAAATTCGTGTTTGAATCGTCATTTATTGATAATGAAACTTCAATGTTTCGAAACGTCACGCCGTTTTTTTTAAAATTTTAGCTTCATTTCTCGAATTTTTTTTTAATTGACAAATTAGTAGATCAGAAAGTTGTTTCTTTTATTTTCATGTTGGCATGTAAAACGGGAGGTTCAGGGAAAGAGAGAGAGTTGGCCATACTTTAATATAATATAAATAAAAAAATAGATAGATAAATAAATAAATCAGATTCCCGCGAACGTCTCTATATTCAGAGAGTACATCGTCCAATATTACGTCATATTAATTGAATCCACGCGGCAACACAGTCATCGTAAAGTCAAGAGTCTCTAGAGGGTCGATTGACCAACTTAACGTTGGAGTGGAGCAGTGAGCACCAGCGACCAGCGAGAGACGCAGAGCTTAGGCACATACCAAACGATACAATGCACCAAGGGATAGAGGAAAGTATAGAGTAAGAGAGTGCGTATTCCCTGTATTTGTATTATTGACGGTTTTGGTGATTACGTCATCCCATGAAAAAGTTCGTCAAGCGTTTCAAACTGTCTCTCTCACTCTCACAATCTCACGCTATCCATGTGTACTGCTATCTCACTATCATCGCTGAAATCGAAGATACGCATCAGGTCAACGATCTGTCAATCTACGTTTAACAATAAAGAGGACTTGCGAGACGGGATACTTGACATGCATGAGTAAAAGAGCCTCATATCCAAAATATATGAAAACCCTTGAGGGCGATCGACTCCGTTTGCCAGGCTGAATCGATAGAGGGGTCACAAGGGGGGTTTTAGTGACATCACCTTTTTGCTCATGTTTAAGAGTCATGAGTTGACATGCATGAGTGAAAGATCCTCAGATGCAAAAGATATGAAAAACCTTGAGGGCGATCGACTCCGTTTGCCAGGCTGAATCGATAGAGGGGTCACAAGGGGGGTTATAGTGACATCACCTTTTTGCCCATGTTTAAGAGTCATGAGTTGACATGCATGAGTGAAAGAGCCTCATATGCAAAAGATATGAAAAACCTTGAGGGCGATCGACTCCGTTTGCCAGGCTGAATCGATAGAGGGGTCACAAGGGGGGTTATAGTGACATCACCTTTTTGCCCATGTTTAAGAGTCATGAGTTGACATGCATGAGTGAAAGATCCTCAGATGCAAAAGATATGAAAAACCTTGAGGGCGATCGACTCCGTTTGCCAGGCTGAATCGATAGAGGGGTCACAAGGGGGGTTATAGTGACATCACCTTTTTGCCCATGTTTAAGAGTCATGAGTTGACATGCATGAGTGAAAGAGCCTCATATGCAAAAGATATGAAAAACCTTGAGGGCGATCGACTCCGTTTGCCAGGCTGAATCGATAGAGGGGTCACAAGGGGGGTTATAGTGACATCACCTTTTTGCCCATGTTTAAGAGTCATGAGCTGACATGCATGAGTGAAAGAGCCTCATATGCAAAAGATATGAAAAACCTTGAGGGCGATCGACTCCGTTTGCCAGGCTGAATCGATAGAGGGGTCACAAGGGGGGTTTTAGTGACATCACCTTTTTGCCTATGTTTAAGAGTCATGATTGAGAAATATACTTTGTAAGTTTTGGCCACTTTTTGACGATACCAGACCTTAGTGTGGTGGTGGCAAAGGAATGATCCAACTCCAGAAACCTTGTTTATTGCTTCTTCAAGTCGACGAGGCAACGCTCGGCATTGAACCGCGTTCTTTGCAAATGGGACCAAGAACACGGGTCTCTTAATACGACACCAACCGAGCTCATCAACCGGGTTTTGAATATCCTGAATACTTTCCTCTCTTGCTCAGACCGCTCGCAGCATGGAGGGTCGTCTCTGAACCCCTCCAACACTCGTGCTCATGTCCGTTCTTGTGTAAACAATCGAATTCGGTTAACCAAGATCCACGTTTGACACACACAAAAAAAAAAAAAAAAACTTGACCGGGTTTTCGACATCTTTTTCCTCGTTTCGTCCCTGTCACCTCCCATCACAGACTCATTCCGAGCAGAAAACAATCAACTGCACTAAAAGTTCAATGTGTGTAAAACGTCTTCTAAGTGAAATATCTCGCTGAGTGGAATTTATTTTAAGCACTGTGAAACCTCCCATACTCTGACCGCAGTTTTTTAAGTGGAACTTTCGCGAAGTGTAAGTTTTTTAGGGGCAGGACCGAGGTTCCTCACAACGAACTTTCACTGTACATTGGAAATCAACGACATTTGTGAATGGGACCTTATCTTCCGAAAACCAAAATTGAGTCATTGGCACCACTACATAGAGGAGGGTCATGTCGAACATTTTGAGACCAAAAACGTACAGAATTTAATCATCAAAACGTACGGAAAAATGGACAGTAAAAAAAGGGACCTTGACTTCCCGCATTAAAATTTCATTTTGGAAGATAAGTTTCCATTTTCATGATTCTGCAAGATCTCACAACAGTACAGTCACTCAACACGGAAAACTCTCGGAACTTGTTCATGAGACCACTAGAGAGCGTTTGCCATCAACAAATAAATAACACTCGCATTCTGACCTCTTTTGATAAAAATCACTCTCCTGGAAAATTCGCCCCGGAGGATAAGGTCCCTTTTCCTTGGACACGGTCAGTTCATAAGACCCCTTAAGAGCGTTTGCCGTCCAAAACGGGGCTCTTGCAAACTTTTGCTACAGGGGATTGCCGGATTAAGGAGTTGATTCTTGCATAAAAACCTGTGAAAATGACGATGAGTACACTAAAAAATCACGAATTCCACTCTCAGAATCGGGCTTAATGGCGGAGAGACGCAAGTATCACGAGAGATTCCACGAGACATTTATCTCTGTGTTTTTGTAGAGAAAGTGACTTATAATAGACAAGAATCTCCCATGATACCTGGGTTGAACGCCATTACGAACTTGCCGTCATAGCGTTTATTTGAGTTTAATGCTGAATTTTAGACTTTTTAGTGTCATTTTTGTGATTTTCGCCGGTTTTTTACAGCAGATTGGACTATTCATTCGCTCACAGCAAAAGTTTGCAAGAGCCCCATTTAAAAAAAAATCACTTTCCCACCATTTTGCTAAAAATCACTCTCCTGAAAAATTCGCCCCGGAAGGTAAGGTCCCTTTTCCTCGGACACAGGCACATTTGGGGTTTTCTTGCATCCGAGAGGAGGAGGATGAATTAAAAGAAGAAGGAATTCTCACTTGAAAAAAAAAAGAAAAAAAAATCAACAGACAGACGAGTCAAGAAAGATCACGGACCAACGAAATACAGAGGAGCGACGTAATAAGTCTCGGTGGTCGTTGTCTCCGCCGCGACACCCGATTGTTTGCATTGCGCGAATGCGCGGCGCGAGGGTGCGGCAATATACAGGAGAGGGTGAGGGGAAATGGGAGACGAGGGAGGCCCCTAGCTGCGGGACTGCGATTGCCACCGGCCAAGCCCCGGTACGCGGCCCGTCCCCGCACCCCCCCCCCCCCCAAGTGACTGTGACTACAGGAGAGTACAATAACCGTACAACTCCCGACTACTTCAAAGTCTGTCATGTAAGAATAAGCTCTGACGAGGTCTCGTCAAATGCGCGGCTCGAACCTCTACCCCCCCCCTCAACCGCCCTTCCCACCCCCGCCCCCTCGTCACGAGGCTCCTGCGTCGTGTACATACTCGCTTTTCATCTTCCGTCCTATCCGTCGGCTTCTATACATATAACATTCGTCAGTGAGCACAAGAGCTCTTGTGAGCTTGAGCTTGGATCTTGTTTACTCTCTTACGGTGTGAATAAGGTACGGGACGAGAGACGGGTTTAGACTTTAGACAACAAGGGTCAGTCACCGAATCGGGAGGTCATAACGGAGAAGCCCCAGAAGGAGGACTCGAGGAGAAAGAGAGAGAGAGAGAGAGAGAGAGAGAGAGAGAGAGAGAGAGAGAGAGAGAGAGAGAGAGAGAGAGAGAGAAGAGAGAGCAGAGTTGGACAAATAGGAGTGTAATCGAGTATTCAATTTCTCGGTAATCGGTAATCGTCAAATCTTTGAATGGTAATGGGTCTGTTGCAAACTTTTGCCGCAACGACTAAGAACGTATAATCCAATGTGAAATCGCCTGAAAAGTCTATTGGTGGTATCAGAAAGTCATAAAATGCAATAATAAACTCACGAGAGGCATTTAATTAAATCCAAGATGGCGGAGAAATATCGAGCAATTTGTATGCATGCACCACGAACATCCAAGGATAGCCAACCTCAGCAATATCGATCACAACCAATCACAACGTAAACAAACGCATAATCTCTAACTCCAGTGAGGTTCAGGTCCAATGCTTTAAGTATTCGATCTGACTATTCGAGTACAAGGACAGTTTTCAAACTCTTCTCAGCTCCTTATAAACGAATTATTCTCATCGTCCGAACAAACCGTTTTTTTTGGATGGCAAAAAAAAAAAAACAAAACAAAACAAAAACAGAGAATGTATAAGCGAGAGCAATGGTGATTTCATGAAGTCAGTGGCCGATAATATATACATGTTGGAAAATGATATTTTTTCCTGAAAGACAATTTTACAGAAACAAAAAATTAAAAATATTGTATATGAGTTCAAAATCTTACTCAATTCGATGTTGACTGGGCTCAAAATTAAGCCATGAATTTACATTGATAATTACCTGCAACAAAAAAGAAACAAATTTCTGTTAAATTTCTGACATAAAATTACAAATTTAGACATTTATTTTTCATGAATTTAAATGGACAAACTGCAACGTTGCCAAATTGCTCGCTACGCCACTGGTGAAGAATAAGACCGACGCGCGACGCGACGAAGACGACTCCAATAAGAGACTCGAACGCCCGATAAGAAACGAAGAGAAGCGAGAGTTACTTCGCGGGCAACTGAATCGACGTGGTTTGGGAACAGTGGCGGCTCACGCTATTTGGTGGCAATGTTGTTATGCCATTTATACAAAAGTATCGATTTCTCGGGGACTCCTCAGTGAATCCCTTGAAGATCGATTATTTTACAAATGTTTAAATGGAGAGAATCCGTCTTTGCAAAGTATGGCACGAACCGCCACTGCTTGGGGAAAACCATGAAAGCATATGAGGAGCTGTTAATGTGATTTTTTAAGGTTTTATCTTGTGCTATAAACTCCTCAAGTCCAGGAGACTTCGAGTAAATTAAACGGGAGTTCGCGAGAAGACTAAAAGGGCAGGGTAAATTATCATGGGGGAATGGGGCTCTTGCAAACTTTTGCTGTGAGCAAATGAATAGTCCATTCTGATGTAAAAACCAGCGAAAATCACGAAAATCATACTGAGAAAGTTTAAAATTCAGTAATAAACCTACATATTACATAAATGGCAAGATCTTAATGGCGGTTCGACGCAGCTATCTTGGGAGATTTATTTTTAATATGCTACTTTCTCTTTGGAAACACAGATGTATGTCTCAATTTAGATAGGAATCTCCCATGATACCTGAGTCGAACCGCCATTAAGCTCGATTCTGAGAGTGAATTCCGTGATTTTTTAGTGTACTCATCGTCATTTTCACAGGTTTTTATGCAAGAATCAACTCTTCAATCCCGTGTAGCAAAAGTTCGCAAGAGCCCCATTAGACTATGCAAAAACTTGTCATACATGTATATATGGTCTTGGAACCCTCAGAAAGATAATTTAAGGAAAAGTTGGGAGAATCGTAATTTTTAGGCCACTACCGTTGAGGATTTGATGTGAAAATCGGTGTAGCGGATCGGACACCAAAAATGGTGTTTTGATCGAAGATAGTTTTTGGCGTCATTTTGATGCGTAAAAAGGCGTCGGTATATTTCTGCGTTAGTATAAAAGCTGATTTGACAGCAAAACATAGAGGAAATTCAGTCATGACTAAATGAAAACGCGTTGCATACTCCATGTTTACCGTAGATTTTTCTTAATCGCTCAAAACCCACCAGAAAGCTGCAGTAATGAATAGAAACGCTGGAATTTTTTTTATTTCTTTTTTTAAATGGGAAAGTTGGTTTTATAATAGACGGACTAGACTCTGGCTAATCTCATTAGTTTTCGACTTGTTTTCAAGCTAATTTATTAGAAATGTTACAAAGCCCAGAGAGAGAGAGAGAGAGAGAGAGAGAGAGAGAGAGAGAGAGAGAGAGAGAGAGAGAAGAGAAAGAGAAGAAAGGATAGAGAGTGGGAGAGAGAGAAAAAAAGATAGAGAGAGAGAGAGAGAGAGAGAGAGAGAGAGAGAGAGAGAGAGAGAGAGAGAGAGAGAGAGAGAGAGAGAGAGAGAGAGAGAGAGAGAGAGAGAAGACAGAGACAGAGAGAGAGAGAGAGAGAGAGAGAGAGAGAGAGAGAGAGAGAGAGAGAGAGAGAGAAAGAGAGGTCTATTCTTGTGTTGAGTTGAGAGTCTTCTATCTAGTCTCTAGCCGAGCTGGTCTCATGATGTGCACGAACACTTGTTCTTTCACCACGCGGCACGGCACGATATGAGACCGTTGCAATGACTCCGGGTAGTGGATGTGGGTCTATAACCTTGCTGACTTGTTGGTCATTAAGCTCAACTTACAAAAATTGAGCTCTTCATTTATCACGCCACGATAAGCGTTTAAAGAAAATTGATATTTCTAGATGGCGTATTGCTCTTGAGGTCACTGGCGAGGTTCGGAATCTAGCAACGCTGCATTCTATCCATTTAAGCCTCGCAGTTGCGGATCGTGCAACTGGTCATTTGATTCTATATTAAATAATCGATTAGCAGTGCTTCAACAGCAATCGATTGTTGTACATAGATTCAAATGGAGGAAAAGCATTGTTGCCAAATTGCAAGAGCCGCCATGGAACTTTCGTATGCTCAAGGGGAGAATGTGAGGGTCAGTGGCGCACCGAAGGGGGTGGAAGCATCAAGATTTTGCCCTAAAAAAGGTCATCTTCGGCCAAAATTTCTTTCAAACACCCCCCCCCCCCTAAGTCCTCAGAAAATGGAAAATTTGCGGTGAAACCCCCACCAAACTAAAGTTCTCGGTGCGCCACTGGTGAGGGTGAATTCTCACTTCAATGGGTCGGAATCATTTACTTCATCGATACAATGATCGTTAAGACTGGCTGTGAGTGATTCTTTCTATTGGTCCAAAGTTGGCTGCTGCCACGGTAAAATTATTATATAAAGGCTTAATGGGTCTGTTCCACACTTCGGCTAGAGCGTTTAAACGTATCAATTCATAAGTAAAAAGTCGTAAAAATTACAATGGTAGCATCAGAAAACACATATATTCATTAATAAACTCACAAATTTCGAAAAACACTACACACTATTCACCCCTGTATCTTTCCACCTAGTGCATGATATTTCGCTGGGTTAGCGCGGCACATTCAAATAAACATGGCCGACTGTCATCACAGCTGACCTCATAAACATATAAACATAAATATTTCATTAAATAAATACGAAACGGCAGCTCTAGCAGTGTTTCCTTCTTTGAGGTTAGTTTTCATCGGCTTTATATCAGAGTTCTTACTCCGATAAATCCGGTGTACCCCGGGGAAAGAGCTCTGATGAATTTCATCGGAGTTCAAGAACGCTCCGATGAGCTCCACCGGGTTATCAGAAACGAAATCGGGGATCAAAAGAACGACTTGGAGCCTCCGCGGGGTATTGTACAACGCTCCCATACACAGAACAGAACTGTGTAATCTTTCCTCAACCGGTGGAAACATCGGTGATTCGAAAAATGCTATTGATTATATACGCAGAATGGCAGCAGTGTCAAAGACTCTCAACTCCAAATCCAATGTTGCCGAACGTACGGATTTCGGCCGTATATCTCCCCCGTAAGACTCAATGTAAAATATACCTGATTTTGATGTAAGATCTGGCAACGCTCTGGCAACTCAAACTCATGGCGGAGTTGCCGCCGGAGGGTTTAAATTGATGATGGGCGCGGATGAATGAATGGACCATTGGAACCGCGTTCCGATAAAACCTGGTACACTTTGTACACAGGATAATCATCATAATAATAATTATTACTATTAGGATAATAACAGGCCCGCAATCGGACGAGGGCGAGAGTTATACCGGGTGTTCCAACAAAACCATTCCCAACCGTTCCGTTCCGCGTCGCCACTCCACCGCCACTGCCGCTCGCTCCACCATCGGAATCGCGATTGCCACGCGACGCACAGAGAGCATGTAAAACAATTAAAGAGCCGCGTTTGATGTGTAAACAAAACAGCGAAAATACCAATTAGTTGAGATGGTCAAATAATCCATGATAATCGATCAGTCCATATCGCTCAACGAGCTATGGACGGTTTTAGTGCGAAGTCAACGGTTAGCCAACAACCACAACAATGCACTCATCGGTCGCAATCGGTTGTGATTAAACTCGCGTAGCGTTCCAAACTATCTCACTCACTCTCCCGTGACCCCTTTGTACATCCATCTCTTTCTAGTATCGAAATTCGTATACAGGGCCTTGTTTTACGACATAATAATTATCAAAATCGCATTAAAATGTCTCGAGGAATTCATTTCTGCCAAAAAATTTCACAAAATAAGTCTCTGTGTACGATTTTTGAAATTAGAGTGAGATGGCAACTACATCGGGGTCACGTGAGAGCGAGAGAGACAAACCGGCTTTGTTTGGAACGCTCATCACCGGCAGTCGCCTGTTACCTACTAAAACCCTCTACAGCGATAGAGAGCATGGACGCCCGCAGCGGGGGGCAAGTGGGGGCACTTGCCCCCCCCCCCTGGAATTCAGAACAGTAAAAATTTCACGAAGAAAAATGAAAGGACCGAAAGAAATTGAAATGTGAATCCAAGGAGTAAAAACTGACGAACTTTATTATTAGTTAACATGAAGAATGTAATGCTCAAAAAAGAAAAATGTGGAAAAAACCTCCGCTCACAAAAGGAAGGGTGGTTGGGTGTAGCTCATTTCCAGATACCTCCTCGTGGTTTGCTCTAGTAACTACTTTTTTCTTCATTTTCGTATAGGACTAAAAAAATAGGTAAAAGTAGGCTAAATTCTGCAAAACCAAATCTTACGAATTCGACTCTTTATTAATAGTTTTTGAGCTGTCAAGAATTCTCATATAATCATAACTGTCAATAAGCATTAAGCATGGTGTTGTTATTGCTAGAGAATGATTAGTTTGCACCTTATAACCAATAATACCTACGCTTTCGCTTGCTCTCAAAGGACATGATCCGCTCTAAGCAGGAGCGCTGCGCGTCGCATCACGGCTCGGCGCGGCGCATGCAGCGCCTCGTCTTCCGCATGCGCGCGGCCTTAACGCTCGCGATGTGAAAAAAGGCCGATACTGGCCTAAATATCACAGATACGGCAAAACCAACGAAATTTTGGCCCAGAACTACCGTATCTTGGCATTTGCAGTTGGAATTGTTGTATAAAATTCCTCAAAAATCCAATTTTGGGACTTACGCCTTTTTTGCACTTTCGGAAGACCTAAGTGTCAACCGATTTTGGATTTCTTTGCACCGATCTTCTTTTCATCACCAAAGGCAACTTTTTTTTCAAGGTTGTGAAAGCCATTTCAACAAATCGCAAAAATTGACCACCCCTATTAAATATTCCTACAACTAGGAGCTGATTTTGCGTACACAATTTATTGAAGGCGCCCAAGAAAAATTTAATTTTAATTTTAATTTTTTTAAAAATAAAATTTTAACCTTGATTTCAAATTAATTATTAAAATTAGAATTAAAATTAATTTTTAATTTTTAATTTAAAATTTAAACTGAAATTTTTTTAAAAATTTTAAAATTTAATTTTAAAAATTTAGAAAAATTTCAAATATTAACAATTTGGAGCCGCGGTTATTGAGATTAAAAAACTGAAATGGGGCAGTAGCAAGGGTCTTAAATGTTGTGTTTTGCATGGAGAAAATGAAAGTACTTGATGAGCTGAGAACAAAGAAGCCTTTGGTTTCTAATTATTTCCCATTGTCCCGGAGATGAGATTTTGACCCAAAATTCATTGTTTTGAATGGGAATTCCGCGTAGTGACGTCACTACGCACGCGATTTTTTATAACTTTACATGTGTGTATCTCCAAAACTGAGACACTTAGGAGAAAACCAAAGGCACTATTGTTCTCAGCTCATCAAGCATGCCATCAGTTTTTTTTTTTGTTTTTTTTTTTATGAAAAACACAAAATGTCAAAATGAAAACCAAAGGCAGTCTATGCAAGGAATTTTTAAAAATAGAATTTCTCTCGTACTGAATGATTTTTTCCAAGAAAACCCAATAGAGTAATTGCAGTAAATTTTCAAGACAGAGAAGAAGAAGCTGGAAAATTTTTACAATAACTATGAGGACTCATTAAACATTTCAACTTCTCATTTAGCATCAGCCTTTTTCTCAGCATTCTCAACGAGCAAGATTTTTGATTTTTTTTTTTAGGTTAAGTGATGCTCCTTCATTCAGGGTTGTTGATCAAAATAATGAAAAACAAAAGAAACAGCTCCAAGAACTAAGAGCTAAAGTCTAACTAGAGTTTAGAACTTAACGTTTAGAATTTTAAGAGCTGTCATAAATATCAACTACTTCTAGGTAACTTAATCCTGGCCAGTAAGAATGATTAATTTTTAAAAATTTCCCTTGCGAGGATTAATATTTCACTCATTGAGGGTTACAGACCCATAGAACGTCTAGCATGTTACCAATCAGAAAAATCGCGATTTTAAAGTTTCCAAGAGCCACTTATACACCTGTACATAGTCGTGACCAGGATATTGTCTTTCTCTCTCTTAGCCTATTTAAATGCATGTTAGAAAAGAATGGATATAGGGGATGTCACGTGACTTCAGCCCCTGATTCTGTCCTACTCTAACACATGCATTCAAATGGACTAAGTATAAGAGAAAGAAAGATTAATTCCTGGCTAAGACTATGCAACTGTCTACGGTACTAAACATTCGAAATACAATAGGCACAAGGAAAGTTGTGTTAAATTGAAATAATAAGAAACGAAGAGAGCACTTGAAAAACGGAATTAATCAAATTAAAATTCTTATAATCAAAGAGTTTTTGATTGGATTGACCTCTTCATGACGATAGAATGTTCGATATTACAGTAGAGTCCCTAATATTTATGTAGTTTTAAAATACCCTATTCTACATCAAGATACATCAAGAAATATTTCAAAAGTATATTTCAGGTATTCGATACATCGAATAAATTAAATAAGGGGCTTCGAATATCAATTCGGCATTTGATACTTCGTAAAATATTCGACAAGAGTACGGTATTCGGAAACTCGAATACATTAAAAAAGCATCGATTACCTATTTGCAAGTCTCTCCATTCCCAATCCAAGATTCATATAATATAAATAGGTCAGTCCGATAGCGATGTAGTTTTTGTGACCAACGTGGGAAACCTTGTTATTCATATGGGAGATTGATTTCCCGAGTTGGTCAAGGTCCATTTCAACAGGCCAGTCCGATCACGCTATAATCTTTTGCTCCCTCCAGTGTCACCGGCATTCGCCTTTACTAAAAACCCTCTTTAGCTAGTTGGTGTCCAGCGAATTCGACGGCGGAGTACCACTGTGTCCGATCACATCATTCCGAAAGTATGAATCAAAACGTTGCGACTACAATAAACTTTACTTTACACCCGTTCGTTTCTTCGTACGCTCTCCTTTCTCCCTTCCTCTAGTCCTTCTCCCCACCCCCACCCCACCCCCCCTCTCTCTCTCTCTCTACCTCCTCCTTTTTTTATGAATTCATATTTTTGAGGTGATATTTTATTCTGAAATCGAACCGCGCCATCTCATCGTCCCTACACGCGTCCTTGATACACTTGATCGGCAGCCGCAGCCCCTCCCCCTCCCCGCAATGTAAAGTACATGCGTAGTCCAGCGTTGCCAGATTTTATTTATTTATTGATTTATTTATTAAATTATACAACACGGGTCCATCCCAAAAATACAAAAAATATACATGAAAAGAAAAAGAACAGTGGGGAAGTGTGTAATTTGACAACGTTGCAGTTCCTCCATTTAAAGACACGTAAAAGATCGAACTATTGGGTGTTCAGCGAACACCTTCGCATTCGACCTTTTTCATAGGTTTAAAGGGACGAACTTCAACGTTGTCAAAGTGCACGCTACCCCACGGAAAAAGAAAATACAAAACTAAAGGTAAGAAAAAACAACAAAATGGCAAAGAATCCAGGGAAATGACAGTAGATTTTCTATTAGGATCAATGTAAAATTAACGGGGTATAGCAATAGAAAGTCTGCTGCAGGTTATAAGTCGTATCCCAAAGTGAGGCACCATGGGCAACCGGATTCTAGTTTATTTAGCCTAGCTTTATTCTACCTTAAATCTAAACTAGGATTTGATTCAGTAGAAATTGGTTTTTAAACGAAAGTGCAAGTGTTATGGACACAGAATTCCAATACAACTATCCGCAGGTGGGAAAATGTTGCTGGTTTCTGATATTTGTCAGTTTTTTTATAGTGCAAATCCTTTAAGAAGAAACAGTTATATCGATTCCAGTGCATGTCCTCATAGCCACCCTCAAACACTTGCACTTTTGTTTAAAAACAATTTCAAATGGATCTGTCAATTTTTCTTCTTCTTCTTATGTTAAGGTTATAAAAAATGAGGCAAACAAACCGAGCCTGTGTGAAATATGTCCATGAGAGCTTTCTATTATGGCTGACTTCGTGCTACCACAGTATCAACGATCACGTCACACAAATCCTCTCCATCAGTGGCGTAGCGTGCAATTCGGCAACGTTTCAATTTGCCCATTTAAACTCATGAGAAAGATCGAACTATCGGGTGTTCGGTGAACACCTTCGCATTCGACCTTTTACATGGGTTTAAATGGACACAATACAACGTTGCCAAATTGCACGCTACGTCACTGCTCTCCATCGGTAATATGGCTCGTTGTGTAAAAT
Source organism: Trialeurodes vaporariorum (assembly GCA_011764245.1). Classification (NCBI taxonomy): domain Eukaryota; kingdom Metazoa; phylum Arthropoda; class Insecta; order Hemiptera; family Aleyrodidae; genus Trialeurodes; species Trialeurodes vaporariorum. Next base: position 37,729,839 of record VMOF01000001.1, read on the forward strand.
CTACGGATATTATTTCCATAAAATCTGGCAACGCTGCGATGCGCACTAAGTTGCTGCTGTTTTAAGTTGTTGGATGCAGTAATTTTTATCAGATCCTGCTCGAAAAGGGGCTTGAATTGTTATTACATACCGCAGTGCATGAGCGCTCTTGTCATTCCGATACTTGTTAAATGTTCCGGTTGATTAATGGGGGGAAGAAAAGAAAAGAAAATAAAAAAAAAAATTGTTGCAACTGGCTTTTTTTTCCCCTTTGCTGACCGGAGCAAGGATTATACTACTGAAAGGAACTTCGGATTGCCGCCACGCAAATATAACAATAAACTTATTCGACGCACGAAGGAAGATGAATTATTTTTGAAACACGATTTATATAATTATTTAGTTTCTTCAGTTTTTAATATTTGTTTATAAATTCAAGTTCCCCCCCCGGAAGTTTTAGTGCCCTCTTACGCCAACTAGGGTCCAACTATACGGTCCCTGTATAGGTAGCGGGATTTTACGTTCTGCAGACATGTGCGCTACTATGAGTTGAACACACTGGCGGCTCGTAAAGTCCACTGGTTGAACAAGATAAAAGGTCTCAAAAGCTTCATTAAAAGTGCGGAATTGCAACCATACGCTACCAGTTTGATTATTAACGCCCTCTTAAATCGATTTTCCATTCACGTTTCCTCTGGAGTTGAGTGATTTTTTCCAAAAAACTTAGTGTTTTGGTGAATTTGAGGTTATGTTCTGGGAAAGCAATAGATGCAAGAGGAGTGGGGCAGTTGCAACGGTCTGAAATGTCGTGTTTTTTATTAAGAGAATGATAGTACTTTATGAGCTGAGAACAAAGGTGCCTTTGGTTCTTTCATGAGTCCCGGTTCCGGAGATACACACGTGTAAAGTTGTAAAAATTCGTGTACGTAGTGACGTCACAAAGTGGAATTACCCTTTAAAACAATGTACTTTGGACCGAAATCTCATCTCCGGAACAGTGGGACTTAATTAGAAACCAAAGGCATCTCCGTTCTCAGATCATCAAGTACTTTCATTTTCTTCATAAAAAACACAACATTTTAAACCCTTGCAACTGCCCCATTAATGAATATTTGTTCTAAAAGCTATCAAATTCGATGTCAGCGTTCAAAATTGAGGCGAACTGACATAAGTTTCAAAGAATTTTGGGAGAAAATGTGTAAGCTATATGTTTGTTTCAGTAGTGCATATGTCTGATTGTCTGCAGAACCATTCACTTATAGCCCTGGTAAAAATGACGACTATAACCGTTCCAAAAACGACTATAAACATAGTTGGCCAACTATGGATTATAGTTGGCCAATTATAGATTATAGTCGGCAACTATGTTTAAAGTCGTTTTTGGAATAGTCGTATAGTCGTCATTTTTACCAGGGAGGTAGAGAGTTAAATACGAGTGAAACGATGGGCGCCCCCATTGGATGCGTTTTTGCACATTAAATTAGTGAAAAAAAGGAATAAAAATCATCTAAGTGGATGGTAGAACATTCCAGTGACAATTCAAGGTTTGAATTGCTTTTAAAAAGATTTTTCTGTGATTCAATTGGGTCTTGAAAAATTATAAATGATAAATTGACGAGGGAGTACGATCAAGTCCCAAAATTTACTCACAATTTCAATACATGATTTAAAAGAAAATAATATAAAGATGGATTTCATGTAGCAGGTTGTGATGGTTGGTCCCATCTAATTTGTGTAATGCTGTAAGACAAATCACTTTTCCAGCATATAGAGAGTTAAAATAACGTGGGACTTCCACTTCCGTCGGTGTGACAGCCATCATTCAATTTTGTTTCAACCCACTCTTTGAGTTTTTCAGTCAATTTTGGGACTTTTTAATGCTCCCAGCATTATTTTCAAGTGATTTCCTTCTGATAGTGACCCTAATTATTGCCGTAGGGCAAAAACGCGAGTAACGAACGGGACACCTGACTCCTAAAGTCCTAAGAACTGGAAAAGGCTGGTGAAAATGTTAAAAAAAAAACAGGCTTAAGTTGTGCCGATACACAGATGATATGTCCATATTTTTATGTCCAAAACTTTTAAGTCTAAAAATTAATGTCCAAAACATTAAAGTCAAAAAATTTAGGTCCAAAGAGGAAACGTCCAAAAGAAGAAGAGGCCAATATTAAAATGTCCAGAGATTATAAGTCATAAAATGAAGTCTAAAATTTTGGAAAGTCTGAGGGCAAATGAATCGTATTTTTTTTTTTTTTAATGACTCATAACTCTCGCAACATTTTGCCAACAAGTTCGATCAACGAGTGGTTAATCAACAGGAGGCACTTTTTTCAAAACATCTGATGGATTTCACATGAGGAAGGACTTATTTTAAGCTTTCTATAGAAGACAAGAATACATACCAAAATTGTACTGGAATACTTCTGTTCATTAAATATGAACCTTTGGACATTTTTTTGGACATGGACTTTATATTCGGGGACATTTTACTTCATGGGGCAAAAGAACATTTGGACGAAAATATAACGGGACGAAAAAGTTTTGGACATACAGGCTGCGAGGACATATCATCTGGGAACCATTCAGCCAAACGGTGCCAGGTGCCTACTAACACCTCAGGATTTTTTTTGTTTTTTTTCCCCCTTTGTTTTTCCGTTTAAGAAATATTTTGTTTTTTAGGGTGTAACAAACGGGACATCTGGGAGGCATTTTGATCAATACGATTTTTCATTCGAACGATTATTGGGAGATAATCGATAAATAGTTTATTCATTTGCACACGTTAAAAATCCGCCGCGTTGTGTGTTATCATTTAAACCCATGAAAAAGGTCGAAGTATACTGGAGGTTCTCCGATCTCCGTACACAATGCCCTTTCTCGAATCAAAATTTTGCACAGGTTTAAATGGAAGAAACACTGCGTTGCCTAACTGCGCGTGACGCTACTAGTTGAAATGGGAGAAAAATTTTGAGGGGTCTATCCCGTAAGTCTCCACTTCCAAATAAAAATAATACTGACGGATTGATTTACTATGCGCTTCTTGTTTCGATCTATATTTACATCCATGGGATTCCACGTTGACTCTATCAATTAGTGTTTTAATTTTTGCTGCGATTCATTTGAGGCAATTCACCTGATTTACAGTTGCAAATACGAGTTACTCTATTTAATTCATATGGATTAATGACAAAAAAACGCATCTGTAATTTTCCATAATCAATTTTGACTTTTTCGCAAACAACTAGAATCGGAGATGTTCACTTCTATAGCAAGACTTAAAAATTTACGCGCCAATTACGTATTATTCGTTGATTTAAAAAAAAAAACTAGGTGAAAAAAAACGGATCATGAATTTTACAATGCTTTTTGATAATGGTTAAAAAGTATATGGAGGCAAGATCTAATCAGAATTACAAGTATCGGTAAATGTACCTCACTTTTAAGAATAAACTAATGAAAACATGTTTCCGTATGTATCATATCTTTTGTTTTAAAGCACATTTTTCCGAGATAAGTTTGAAACGTAGGTCAATTTTTTTCCCTCTCTCTCTTTGCGGAATTTTCTCGAACTGCATTTGCTATTTCAATAGTCATTGGAACCGGCCGGTCACGATGCGTAAACCGGTTGAATAAAAAACGTTGTGACTGCGTGTGGCTGTATAAGTTAAATATTTAATTTTGAAACTGTGGATTTATGAGTCTTATCAAATCGTGCCAACTCGTTCATGAGCTCCGTCGCGGACCCCCCCCCCCTCCAGACTCGCGAGTCTTTTTCCTTTTTTTCTCATTTTTTCTTCTTTCTTCTCTCCTTGGTTTTACTACACAGTTAACGTCCATAGAAGGAAAATCCTCTTGTTTGTATCTTGGGAGAGTCAATGACTCATTATAAACATTTTTTTTTTCTCTCTCTCTCTCTCTTTCTCTTTATACTGCTCATAATTTTGCGTCTCTTTACTTTTTTTTGCCTCGTTTAAATGCTAATTCCTGTTTCGTTTTCGTGGAAACAAATTTCGTTGGTTAAAGCTTATTGTAAATTGCATAGCCCCGAGAATTACCTACCTTCTCTTTGAACCCTGTCCAAGTAATTAGACACAGCCTGTCGTTGCATAAATTTATCTTAGAACAAGCGCGATGAAGTTTTATTTCTTTCTCTGTCTCTTTCTTTTTCTCTATCTGTTCTTATTCGTTTGATTTTTTTTTTTTTCATCGTATTTGTGGCGTCGGCGATTGTCTGAAGTACAAACGTCTATGCATGCAGAATCACGAAATTACCTCGAACCTAATGTCTAATTTCGATCTATTGGCGGATCCAGGAATTTGTCCTCCTCTCTCTTCTCCCATTAGAACGTGTGTGATGGAAAAGGACAGATTAGGCCCATTAGGGGCAGTTACATGATTTTCACCCCCTTTTCTATTCTTTTCTAACGCATGCGTTCTTATGGGAAAAGAGAGAGAAGGGCAAATGGGGCTCTTGCAAACTTTTGCTACAGGGGATTGAAGAGTTGATTCTTGCATAAAAACGTGTAAAAATGACGATGAGTACACTAAAAAATCACGAAATTCACTCTCAAAATCGGGCATAATCGAAAGACGCAGGCATCGTCAAGATTCCTATTTAAAATGTGACATATCTCTGTGTTTCCGTGGTGAAAGTGACAGATTAGACAGGAATCTCCCATGATACTTGCGTTGAAGCGCCATAACGATCTTGCCGTTAAAGCAGTTTTGTGAGTTTATTACTGAATTTCAGACTTTTTCGGTGTGATTTTCGTGATTTTCACTGGTCATTATATCAGAATGGACGATTTATTTGCTTATGTCAAAAGTTTGCAAGAGCCCCATTTCTAGGAACCGCTATAGATTTTGATCTGATTGAAAGAGAAGATTTCGCAAGTTTGCATTCCCTCTGTTTTTACGAGGATTCTCTCATGGTATTTTATCTGTCGATACATTCTCCCAAAAAAAGAGGGAAAAAGTGAAATTTACTGGAATTATACACTATACAGGGTGATTATGTGAAACTATAAAAAGTCTCCTCTCAAAAAATAGGGTGGTAGTCGCTAGAGAGATTGAAGGGGCTTGGAAATTTCATGAGCCCGGCCATATGCATCATCACAGAAAAAAAAAAAACAGACAAAGAGAAAATTGGTACCGCTGACAAAACCCTCGGTAAATAAAAGACCCAGTGGAAGACTTCTTCTGAGCCGACCAAATATTTGGTTCACCCAACAAAATTCTTTTAGTTACGCGAAAAAAAAACCTTTGGTTATATCTTTACTAAAGTCTTTTTCTGAGTCTTTTTCTATGAAATGTTTTGTCAGCGTTACCAAAGCTTTTTTTCTTCATCTTTTCTCTTCCATTTCGTCTGTTGGCGTAGAGCCCTTGTATGTCTGTATGTAGAGAGTGAAGACAAGAGGGTAGTCAACTTCTGATTGGTCGAAGAGTTGTAGGCTCCACGGGCGCTCTCTTTGGATGCTTTACATCGAAAATTCTCGGTCGAGCAAAAACAGTGCGGATGACCGATTTTACCGATAATGTTTTGGAATGTACTGAAATTTACTTATTGTTCATTGGAAGGACATGGATTTACCTCTTCTCTCTAACATTTTTTCTTCATCTTTTCTCTTCCATTTCGTCTGTTGGTTAGACCCCTTGTATGTCTGTATGTAGAGAGTGAAGACAAGAGGGTAGTCAACTTCTGATTGGTCGAAGAGTTGTGGCTCCACGGGCGCCGCCATTGGATGCATTTATGCACATTTGTTTACATGCGTTTGTTCATAAACGAAGAGGTACCACGGTTTTTTTTTTACGAATAAAGAGATAATTGTCGATGAACCTGCTAGTTTTAATCATGATGCACCTCAAGAGATGTCTATACTTCCCAAAAGAATCTTTAAAAGCGTAAATAGGTAGGTATGGAACAACAAAAGCAGTAAAAGATTAGACCGCTAGAAACTCTACGGCACTGTAATCTTTTCTTGATACCAAAACACAACAAAAGACCTTCAGAATGTAAACAAAATTTAAATCCACTTTTTTTCCGATCTCAGAGTCTTAAGGGGTCTCTCCACCGGCGAATTTGAAAGCGCGAATAGATTGCTTGAGCCAATGGGCTTCTTTGTTGTCGATACATCGGACTCGACCTATCGACTTCCACTCAGCTCATTGGCTCAATCAGTTTATTCGCGCTTTTAAATTCGCAGGTGGAGAGACCCCTTTAGACCACGGTGCGGTGTCGCTAGCAAGTGTTTTGAAACTAAAATTGGCTTCTTTCTACTGCTTTAAAAAAAATTGCAACGAACTCATCCGTAGGTGGTAACGTAGGTAAGACTTTCTCTCTCTCTCTCTTTCGGCCGTTTAAACGCATGTGGTAGAAAAGGATATCAGAGGGGTCACGTGACTTTAGCCCCAGTCTCCTTCTTTTTCTAACATACGTATTAAAATAGAGGGAGAGAAAGACGGACGAATTCCTGACATAAAAGAAATAGGTGTAAATGGGAAAATGCTGGAAAAAAACAATAAGAATTTAGGCGAGGACGGTCCGGCATAAATCGCAGCCATTTTCAACTCAAAAATTTAAAAAATAAAAAAATAAAAAAAAAAAAAAAACTAATGTCTAAATGTGCAGAGAGCCACTTCTCCTACACACTATTCTCACTCGCTCCTCTTTCTCCTGTTTGTGTGTTCCCAGCATTTTTTACTTTACACCTGTTTCGTTTTCTAGCTTCCCTGAAAAAAAGAGCTGAATTTAACTATTTTATAGTTAAAAGTATGGACACCACTTAAAAACTTTTAGTTTGACTATTTAAATTAGTTAACTCCGTGCCTTATTACGTCAACTATTTTTTAGCTATTTTAAATAGTCAAATTAACAGTTTTTAAGTGGTGTCCATACTTTTAACTAATTCAGCACCTTTTTTTTCAGTGTTGTTTCTCTAACAAATTCGAGTATCCACCCATGGACATTGGATCATTGAAGAAATCGACGGTTCGGTTTAATTTCATTGCATGCAAAATGACATCGAAATGTCATGTTTAATGTCTCGCTAGTAAAATTCAGCGATGACAAGAGGAGATTATTAAATGAGCCGGAAACGGAATCTTACCTTTGTTTTTCCTGTCTGCGGCTGTCTCGCGTTGGCGACGATGGCATAAATCTCAACGATGTACCAATCAGATCCCGCCTCTCGGTCCAAAACATCCGCTGTCGAAATTATTCCCAATTTGGTATCAACGTCGAAAAATCTGTCCACTTGACGGCCCCCTTGACCGGTCACATTCGTTATATAATATTCGATCTGGGAGAATTTATTATCCTTTTGCTCGGCGCGAACGGTCAGCACTGAAGTACCGGGCGGCTGATTTTCGTAGACGTTGGCGCTCAGTTCCTCGTTCTCAAAAACTGGGCCATTCTTAGAATTCACTGCAAAAACCGTGATATATGCGTCGGTGGATTTACGATCCGATTGGACCGCCTCGTCGGTTGCTTTGACGGAGATTTGATAGCGCGGTTCAGGATGCTGTATCAGACCACGGAGGGTCACAGCACCAGTGGTTCGGTCAAGCCGGAAAATATCAGTGTTACCATTCACCAGATCATAAGTAACGAGTCCATTTGTGCTGGAGTCCGGGTCACGAGCCAAAACGTTCATGACCAACATTTTATCATTCGTCATACCAGATGGCAGGACAGCGGCATTCATGGATACGAAGGATGGTGCGTTATCATTGACATCGACCACAATCACTGTGACAAGCTTTTCGGCTGATAAGCGAGTCGATTCCGGGATTGCTTGATCGGTCGCGAGAACTGTCAGTCGGAAAGTGTCGACTAGCTCACGGTCGATTGATAGGAGAGTGTGAATAACTCCAGTTTTTGGATTGATCCCGAAATGGAATTTTCCAGGATGATGAATGTCTTCCGGTTCTTGTTTGGTGATGGCGTAAGTGATTTTTCCGTTAATTCCGGAATCTGGATCCTCTGCGGTCGCTGCGGTGATTGGTGTGTTGATCGGGATATTTTCGGTGATCTGACGCACGAAAGCCGTGTTCGGGAAAGCAGGTGCATTGTCGTTACAATCTTCAACAGCCACAGTAAACATGATGGTGGTTGACAGTCGTGGATTTCCACCATCAGACGCGGTTATATTGAGAATGTACGATGTGATTTCCTCGTAGTCCAACTTTTTGTGGAGGAAAAGAGTTCCGGAATTCGGGTCAATGTGAAACGTATCTCGTCGATTACCGGATCCAATGGAGAAAACTATCTCGCTATTCACTCCCAGGTCTGCGTCCGCTGCCTGGAATTGGATAAGCTTGGAGCCGACCGGAGTGTTTTCTGGAACGGAAATTCTCGAATCAGTTTCGGTAAACTCCGGTGCGTTATCGTTTTCGTCTAGAATATCGACTACGATCGTAGCTGTGGAACTTAATTGTTGTCCATTGAGAGCAGCATCGTGTGCGATCACTTGCAGGATGAACCTGGACGTAGTTTCTCTATCCAGCATTTTAACGACGCTCAGCTGTCCGGTGGCTTCATCGACGGCAAAACACTCTGCTTCGTTACCCTTTGATAGCAAGTAGAAAACATCCCCGTTCAAGCCTTCGTCTAAATCCGTTGTGAATACTCTGACGACTTGAGTTCCTATTGACGATCCCTCTGAGAGCTGAACTTTGTAAGGCTGTCTTAGAAACTGCGGCGCGTTATCGTTTACATCCGTAATGTAAACGTTCACTCGAACTTTGTCGCGAAGTCTCGTCAATCCGTTATCACTCACGACAGCCTCGAAAGACACGAAATTTTGACCGGTGGTTTGAATGAGACTTTCTCGATCGAACACATGAAGAGTTTTGATGAAGCCGTTCCGCGGGTCGATGACAAAATCGTTTTTGGGATCTGATAAAGAAAAGGTAAGTTCAGCGTTCCTTCCGATATCCATGTCGGATGCGGTTAATTTTCCGACGAAAGAATCGGGAGCTTCGTTCTCTTTAATCCGAAAGTTGAAAGTGGAATTTGTGAATTCTGGCCGATTGTCATTTTCATCGATAACGTGAATGACAACAGGAACGATAGAACTGCGAGGTGGTTTACCTTGATCCGTCGCTGTCACTACTAGGGAATAATAATCCCTCGTCTCACGATCAAGCTCACTTTTAACATACATAAACCCATCTGGAAACACTCCGAATTTACCCTCGGAATTCCCTTCTGAAATGGTGTACGAAATTTTAGCATTTTCCCCCAAATCGGCATCAGAAGCAGCTAGAGCGAAAAATCTGTCATTTACCGGGGTAGATTCTAGAAGAGAGGTTTCATAAGAAGTGTGATCGAAAACAGGCGTATGATCGTTGACATCCTCTATAATAACTGAAACCGACTGCTTGGATGATAAAGGTTCTACTGCGCCAGAATCTGTGGCCGTTATTTCAAAATGAAGCACCGTACCTGCTTCCGCGTGTATTGGCCTGTTCAAATAAACAACACCGGTAGCTTCAAAAATTCTAAACTGGTCGGTTGGATCAGAAGATAGGCTGTAAGTTACTCTACTATTCATACCAGCATCTTTGTCTTTGGCTCGGGCGAGGAATACTTCTTGCCCGACAGCTGCATTTTCTGGAATCCGAATTTTATCCTTTTTCTGCATGAAAACCGGCTCGTTGTCATTCACATCCAGAACAGTTACATTCACGGATGTTTTGCCGTACATTAATCCAGCTCTGGCTATCACGTTTAAACTGTAAGAAGGTATTGATTCTCGGTCGATTAAGTTTGCGGTCCTGATCATTCCAGTTCGCTCGTCAATTGCAAAGTTTAATTTCGGGTCACCATAAACGATTTTATACCTCAGGTGTTCCGTTTTATGCTGGAGATCCGGCCGAACTTTGACTCTGCCCACCTCGCGACCCGGGGAAACAAAACGTTCATTCGGTTGATCTTCGGTTATCTGAAATGCATAACCAGCGTAGTTATCGAACTCTAAATTCTCAACTTGTTCGTCCTTCATAATTTCAACTATGGCCTCTTCCACTGATTTTTTATCACCTCTGTCCTTCGCAGATATTCTAAGCGTGTAAATGACTTTCGACGATTTCCTCAAAGATGCTCTGAGAGATATGTTGCCCGTTTTCTCATCAATCTGAAAAATCCCTTCGCCTCCACTTTCAATGGAATATTTAAGAGCAGCATTTTCACCCTCGTCTTTGTCCGTGGCTAAAACTCGGAGTAAGTTTGTCCCAACTTCGGTATTTTCTTGCACTCGCACAACGTACAACAAAGGATAAAATTCAGGACTGTTATCATTGACATCAAGCACATTCAACGAAACGGTTGCGGTTGATGATTGAGGAGGGATACCCTGATCCTTGGCGACGACTCTGATTTCATACGAAGATACTTGTTCCCGATCGAGTTTTGACCTGGTTGTCAATTGGCCGGTCAATGAATCCAAGGAAAACATGTCAGGGTACTGCTGTTCAACTTCCGGCAATAAACTATAGGTGACACTACCGTTAGTTCCTTGATCATGGTCGGAGGCTGTGAGCATGGCGATGAGTGTATTGGCGGGCGTATTTTCTGAAAAACTGATATTTAAATTTTCTTGAGAAAAGTGAGGTTTTTCGTCATTCTCATCCAAAATCATCACTTTCAACTGCGTGAATGACCATTTTGGATTCGGACCTCCATCGCGAGCGGAAACTTTCAGTTCGACAGTGCCTTGTTTTTCCCGGTCTAGAGATTTCTTCGTTACGACCAAACCGGTGTGCATATCGATATCGAACCACTGCTGATCGTTCCCAGATACAAATGAGTAAAAGATTTGAGCGTTTACTCCAGAATCTTCATCAGCTGCTTTAATGCCGGCAACGTATGTTCCAGGTGGCGATAATTCACTCAAAATGACAGAATATTCACTCTTTTCGAAAACCGGTTCGTGATCATTGACGTCATTCACATGGATGATCAAAAAAGCCGTGGCAGTGCGAGGAGGAGAACCCTTATCAGTTGCAACGATTGTCAAGTTGTATTTGTTGATATGCTCTCGATCCAACACTCCATTCACACGAACAATATCGAAACTTTGAGTCGACTCCAATCTAAAATGGTTCATTTCATTTCCAGACCTAATTTCAACCTTGGTTTCGCCGTTAGGGCCTTCATCGGGGTCAACGACTGAGACAGCTGCAACTACCGATCCATTCATGGCATTTTCATCGACAGTCGCTAATCCGGCGGTAGGAGGAAAATACCTGAATTTAATCACTGGATTGTGGTCATTGGCATCGACTAGGTTCACAGTGACATAAGTTCGGCCATCTTGACGGGGCGAGCCATGATCCCTCGCAAAGACGGTGAAAACGCAACTTTTTGGGCACCCGCTACCTGACTTTTGTTGAGAAATCTGAGGGCAGTTTTGATAGGGGCAGTCAAGTTTTTCTGAAGTAAATATTTCCCCCGAGTCTGGATCGACCGTAAACTTTCTTTCATTTTCAGATAGGTAATAGGTTATTTTAGCATTATCTCCAATATCACTGTCAGTTGCTAGCACTTGAAGAGCTTTGGTCCCAGGAGGCACACTTTCATTCAAAGATACACTGTAGTCACTATGGTCAAAAATGGGTGGGTTATCATTGACATCCAAAATGGTGACATTGACCTGAAGGTACCCATATCGCACCGGTGTTCCTCCATCTCTAGCCGAGATATTCAACTGATAAATTGCTTGGGTTTCTCGATCCAACTTTCCGGTGGTCACTAAATGGAGGTAGGTTATTTCCTTGCTGGGATTTTCAGTGACTTCCAACTTGAACTTATCATTAGTATTTCCTGCCACGATTCTATAATCATCAGACACTCCATTGACTCCGTTATCCTTGTCAGTGGCAGCATCTAACAGTAACCTTGTTCCCGCAGCGGCACTCTCAGAGAATGACACGGAGATGCTAGGCTCCGGGAATTCGGGGGCATTATCATTGACATCCACAACAACAATCCTCACTTCAATAGGATATGTTGGCTGACTAGATAAAACAACTAAATCAAACCTATCATTTATCAGCTGCTCTCGATCCAAAATGACAGTAGATCTAATTTCACCAGTGCTCGAATTCAGTGTAAATTCTCTCGGAGGCTCGTTGAATCGGTAAGTAAATCCGGGTTTGATGGGTATCGCTCCCACGATGGTTCCTCTCTGCTGACCTTCCAGAACATCCAACTGAATCCTGGTATCCACAGCACGAGATTGCATCTGAGTATCGCCCGGTATCATTGGGGACCGATTTTTCGCAGGTCCTGGGCCCGGACCCTGAGCAGCTATGACAAGGCATTGCACCAAGATAAGGCAACCAGCGATGCACCTTCGCCGAACGCACAACATTGTACCGTGTCACCTGTTCTGCTTCATGGTTATTTTAAATTGACGCACTTGCACTGATTCGAGTGAAGCGAACCCGAACTGCGATCATGGCAGAAACGAAACTAAACGAAAAAAAACCGCGCACACACACTAAATAGGTTAAAAACCCAGACAAAAATTGAAAGTGATAATAAATTAATAGCAAAAAACCAATCAAATATTCACGCGATGTAAAAACAAACACAATTTTATTTTTTATTTCCAAAAAAAAAGAAACACTAATAATCAAAACAACACACGATTCAAATCATCATTTCAGATGGTGACAAAACATTTGACCGATCATTTGAAAAATCATTTTAAAACACGACGATGCGAAGCAGTGAAGTAGTACCAAGATCCGATTCGAACATAAACAAAATAGGCTTGAATTATTTTAAACACATTCAAAGAACACAATGGAAGTTACTATTTGAGCGTAAACACTTTAAGATTCCCGAAGTATGGCCGACAAAAATTGATGAAATAAAACAACAAAACAAAACAAACACACGATTAAAACCGGGGGGTGAAAGGGGGGAAATAGAGAGAGAATCGAAAGAGATTATAAACTATGTGGTAAAAATGCTGTATAGTCGAGGTGTTGCCTGTTGGGCTAACAGCCTCTCTCGGTTGGAGAGCGGTGGAAACGCGGAGCGCGTTGAACGAACGAACGGTCGAACGGAACCGGGAGACTGGCGTAGACTGGTGAGCCTCACCGGGTTGAAGACTAACATTCTTGCGGCCTCTCCCCTTCACCCGCGGGGATTTTACAGCCGCAAATAGATGGGCCACGGCACAAGAAGTATTCAAGATGGCGTTCCGTCTCTCAGGCTCTCTTTAGAGCTGGCAGCCTCCCCTCTCCCTCTCCCTCTCCCTCATCGCTCTTTCTCTTTCTCACACACATACAACACACTTACACACACTCAAACACACACACTCGCTCACTCTTGTTGTAAAAGAACCATCTAGTCGAATTTATGCGCGGCTTTTTTTTTCCTCTCTCTCTTCCTACCTGCCCTCCCTCATCCCTCTTACTCTCTCACTCTCTTTTCATAGTACATCGTTCCTTCTCTCTCTTTTACTCGTATGAAATAAAGAAAAGAATGTTGAGAGCTGAGAGTTATTCTCATCCGACCTGTCCTTACAACCTTAAAGGTCAGACCCTCCTTCGACTTGGACCAAAATAAGATAATATTATGATAATTTCTCCGTCACACCAGGCATTTTCTACTTTAAACACTTCTCTTTTTCAGTTATTTCCTATTATTTCAAATTAGCTGTCTCTTTTCCGCCTTTTTTCGCCTGTTTGTTGGTAATAACCAACAATACCTGCTCGTTCTAGCCCTTATTCGAAATGTACTTATTTTTCCCATTACAGGGTTCAAACCGATGGGCAAGTGGGCTCCGTCTCCGCCTCTTCGGTTAGCTTGGGACATTATAGTTTCCTCGGGTCAGTTCGCAGGAAAAGGGTAATAGGGGAAGGCTATGGGTATCATATATTTCGCGTATGCTTCTGCTTAAAACAACTCCTTGTTAAAATTTAAATTGAAAGATTGGATGGGGCTCTTGAAAACTTTTACCATTAGCAAATAAATAGTCCACTCTGATGTACCGACCTGCGAAAATCACGAAAATCACACTAAAAAAGTTTGAAATTCAATAATTAACTTACAAAACTGATACAACAGCAAGATCGTAATGTTGGTGGGTATCATGGGAGATTCCTGTCTAATTTTTCACTTTCTCTATACGTAAACACAGAGATACGTCTCAAATTAGATAGGAATCTCCCTTGATACCAGCGTTTCTCCGCCATTAAGCCCGATTCTAAGAGTGAATTTCGTGATTTGTTGGTGTACTCATCGTCACTTTTACAGGTTTTTAAGCAAGAATCAACTCTTCAGTCCCTTGTTGCAAAAGTTTGCGAGAGCTCCATTGAAACATTGCAAAGAACAAGATGCATTAGATTAAAGGAAAAACGAGGAATAAAATTGAATTAAGTGTTTAAATGCATGTTATGAACCTGGAAAACCAATGAATTTAGGTGTTTACAGCGAGTGCTTATAATTAATGTAAGATAGGTGTGTTTCTGTACGAATACGACAAGTAATTAGAAGACGCCAGGTCCATTCTAAGACTGGAATGTTTTTTTAAAGTGAAGATGACAGATAATGAACACAAGAATTCGCTACGGAAAATACGAGTAAGAAAGAAAAATCCCATAAAATGCATGCAAGAAAACATCTTACGTGACGCATGATTGAAATTTTGATGGTAAGACATCACACATCACACACTATGCTGATCTATTATGATGGAAACAGTGGCTTAGAGTGCAATTTGGCAACCTTGCAGTTTATTAATTTAAACCAATGAAAAAGATCGAAGTATTGGGTATTCGGTGAACATTTTCGTATTCGACCTTTTCGGCGGCGGCTCGTGCGATTTGGCAACAATGTTTTTCCTCTATTTGATTCAATGCTAAGCAATCGATTTGACTGGAATTAAATGGATTAAATGGAGGGAAACCGTTGTTGCGAAATTGCGCGAGCCGCCACTGGACCTTTTACAGGGTCCAAAATAGACAACAAAAAATTGACAAAATACAACGTTGCCAAATGCACGTTACGTCACTGGATGGAAAAAGAGAGAGGTCAAAGAGAAAAAAATCCGAGCAAAAATGAAGCCGACAGTAAAATATAAACGATATCTTAAGTGGAGGAGTGTGCGATTTGACAACGTTGCATTTGATCCATTTAAACCCATATCAAAATCGAACAGTTGCGTGTGCGATGAACACCCTTCACTTTAACCTGTTGCGTCCGTTTCAATGTACATAATGTAAGCATCGATGCCAAATCGAACGCGTTGCCTTTGTATATCTTTTCACTGAGAGAGTGAGAGACTTCAACAGTGGACCAAGAAAAAAAACTAAAGTTTACACGAGTATTTGCAGTGGGCCATGGATTACTATTCTAATGCATTTAACACAATATAAAAGAAACAAGTCGACGCCGACGGGCAAATGCTGAAAAACATGCACAAAAATGTGTAAGGACATTTAGGCTCAAATCACAGCAATTTTCAATTTAAAAAAATAAATAATTATTTCCAAACGGAAAGCGGCACTGCTCATTTACACACTGCAGAATTGCAGACACTGAAAGTTAAACCCTGCAAATGCTGTTTCAAATTATTTTATTCATTAATTTGTTATTTCTTTAAAATATTTGAATTGAAAATGGCCGCAATGGGTCTGTTGCAAACTTTTGCCATAACGATTAAAAGAGTTTCATAGAATGTAAAATCGGCTGAAAAGTCCATTGGTGGCATCAGAAAGCCATAAAATGCAATAATAAACTCACAAGAGGCGTTTAATGAAATCCAAGATGGCGGAGAAATATCGAGCAATTTGTACGTATGCACCACGAACATCCAAGGATAGCCAACCTCACAATATCGATCACAACCAATCACAACGTAAACAAACACATAACCTCTACCTCCAGTGAGGTTGTTAAAGTTGGCCATCCTTGGATGTTCGTGGAGCATGCATACGAATTGCTCGATATTTCTCGGCCATCTTGGATTTCATTAAACGCTTCTTGTGAGTTTATTATTGCATTTTATAACTTTCTGATGCCACGAATAGACTTTTCAGGTGATTTTACATTAGATTAAACACTCTTAATCGTTGTAGCAAAAGTTTGCAACAGACCCATTTGAGCCGGAATGTCCTCGCCAATTTTTTTTTTTTTTTTTTTTTGCGATGTTTTCCAGCATTTGGTTGTTCACCTCAGTGGCGAAGCATGAAATTTGGCAACAATGTATTCCCTTCATTAAAATCCACCAAAAAGTCGATCGCTTCAGTCATCGGCGATGGACGACCAAGCATTTCGACCTCTCTAATATGTTTAAATGGGGAAAAAGGAACATTGCCAAATCGCACACCTCGCCACTGATTCACCTGCACTTTTTTTCACGACAAGTCGTTGCTGATTGGTTATTTGTTTTGTTTTTTTAACACAATAATAAGGACTTAGTTTACTTCTTGGTCAGACCTGATGCCTCCCCCCCCCCCAAGCTAAATTCAAATTCGATGAAAATCTAATATGCAAGAAAAAATTGGTTTATAACTAGATGGTATGTGCCCTCCTTTCCGCCTTGCCATGGTCGTAGCTAGACAATTTTTCTAGGGGGCCAAGTTTGGAGATCCTAAGGGGGTCTGGGGGAAACACCTCCCAGCTGGGGCGTGTGGGGGTCCTCCCCCAGGAAATTTTGCCAATTCAGCTGCTCTAAGACGTGATTTCAGGCTATCTCCACCTCGCAAATGATAAGAAAATCAACAAGCGCGCAAAATGTCATTTTATGTTCCTTTGCAATGAAAAAACGATCTAATTAAAAAAAATTGATCCGACAATTTTCTTTTTTGCTACTCGTAAATTCAATTGATAATATCATCGTAGAACACAGAATAATGGGAAAAGAGAAAAGGGAAAGGGAAAAGGGAAAAGGGAGAAATTGTGGTTTCCGCAAGGAAACATCAACTCTAAAATGCTTTCAAAGCAAAAAACCAAAAACTTTTCAATTTAGGGGCGTAGCGTTCAATTTGGCAACTTAGTATTGCGCCCATTTTAACCCGTGTAAAAGGTCGAACGCGAAGGTGTTCACCGAACACCCAACTGTTCAATCCTTTTCATGGGTTTAAATGGATGAATGAACTGCAACGTTGCCGAATGGTACGCTACGCCACTGCTTTTCACGCACGGAAAAAGCCATGCTTCGATCAAGTTGCATGCGCGATGGTTCAACTGGTTCAAGGATGATTCGTATTTCAAATGTAAAAAAAATTGCTGTCGTGGAATTTCATCGACAATTAATCCTTGTGTGCGGTCCAAACATACGAATGATTCGAGCACTAACGGGTCCAAGAAATTGCCCTTCTCTCTCTTTTCCAAGAGGAACGCATGTGTTAAAGAAGGATATAGAAGAGGCTGGTAAAATCAAGTTACTGACTCTAATCTGTCCTTTTTTAACGCACACATTGTAATGGGAGAAGAGAGAGAGAGAAGAATAGATTCCTGAATCCGCCAATGGATTTGAGTTCGAGGCATCCTTGATGTGCATATATTTTACACAAATTCAGCTGTTTTGGACGTAGCTGCATTGTGCTGTCACGCCATATCAATTGCGCGAGTATCTTTTTTCACCTTGATTTGATCCAATATAGGATTTATTGGGTTAGCACTTAGCAAGAGGATTTTTTCCACGCCTTTTCTGTAAACCGATTCAGTGATTAGGTCAGTGGCGAAGATTTCAGGTAAGTAAGTCTATACAGGAATATGGTCTACGGACAAAATGTCTGCTTTTTTTGATCCACTGATAAAATGTCTACGTATAAATATGTCTACAAAAAAATGTCTACATTGAAAAATGACCACATTCTAAAGAGATCTACAAAATGTACGTCCACAAAATAAATGTACCCAGTATAAAAGTGCTTCTTCTTAAAATGCGTCCAATTTTTGATATAGAATATGGTCATTTTTCAAGGTAGACATTTTTTCTTACGTAGACGTTCTGTCAGTGGACCAAAAAAAGTAGACATTTTGTTGGTATATACAGTCCACATTCATGTAGACTGGGAACCGTGCTATTTGGCAACGTGGCGCTATGTCCAATTGAACATATCGAAAATGTCGAACTAAACGGTCATCACCGATCCCTAGATATTTCGATATTTTTTGTAAGTTTTAATGAGCCAGATGCAACGTTGCCATATAGACTGTTTTAGTTGAGCGATGTATCGTATCAATTGCCGTCCGAGGGCCTCTGGTTCAATGTAATTTCCCCATAAGCAAACTTTTGAACGGAAATTAATTTAGGGTATATTAAATCAAACAATTAATGCGACCTTTTTTGCGATTATGAATTCTACGTCCTCGAAAATGCTTAGTTATGCCTAGTTCCTTGACTAAAAACTGCCGAAATCATTAAGATTTACAGATTAAATGTTGCATCTGTAGTTAGAATCGTCCAAATCCCGCCAATTCCACAACAACAACTTTAACATTTGGGTGATTCCAACCTCCAAACGCATCGTTTAATCTGTAATATCTTGTTGAGTTTGGCAGTTTTATAGGTGGAACTAGGCATAATTAAGCATTTTCGAGGACGTAGAATTCATAATCGCAAAAAGGTCGCATTAATTGTTTGCTTCAATACCCTAAATTTCCGTTCAAAAGTTCGCTTATGGGAACATTACATGTAACCAGAGTTTGTTTGGAACCAGAGGCCCTCGCCCCTCGGACGGCAATCGATACGATATATCGCTCTACTAAAACAGTCTATTGCACGCTTTGCTCCTGGATAAGGTCACGATCAAAATTGAACCTAAAGAATTGCATTACCTCACTTTGTTGTCCTTTTCTCACTCATGAATATGTGCAGGGAGCATCACCGACATGGCAAACAACACCTAAATATATACTTACATTCAAGGGCGTATACGATGAGTAATGAGGGCACCCCCCCCCCCCATGAAAAATGCCAAAATAATAAGGAAAATGTCAGAAAATTACCTTAAAACAGAAGAAGTGCGAAAATTGAATCGACGGTTGGCAAAGCATTGGGGCGTAACTCATTTTCCATAATTTTCGACACTCGCTAACTTACTTCCTTCTGCCTGGTCTATCGAAAAAATGTTCAAGTTTTGACGATGCATTTTTGTTCATACAACACTAATCAATAGGTCTTAAAACCTATCTGGACCAAAAGACTGGCTCAAAATACACGTAAATCAATCAACAACTCAAATCAGCAAAATTCTGACTTACCTATGCATGCAGACCGTCGGAATTTTCGCTCCCGCTCCCGTAATTTTTTCTGGATATGCCCTTGCTGGCCTTGCTTACATTATATACCTATGTTTAAGATTACTCTCAGTAAATGAAGCTGGGTCCAGAAGCTAATATTAGAATGTGTCCTTCTTCCTCTTTCTCTTCGTCCATTCGAAGATATGTGTTGAAAAAGGATGGAAATTTGGGCCATCGCATGACATTTGCTCCTATCTCTGTCATTTTCTAAACAACGCATTCAAATGGGAAGGTAAGAGAGAAAAACAAGTTCCTGGGTACTAGATCCTGCGTCCGCCTTTGTTTGGATTAAAATCGAAAAGAAGTCTAGTCGGACCAACTCTGTTCCAAGTATACACACGTTATTTTTCTTTCAGGAGATCCTGGTTACCCAGAGGGCTTTGCTCCCCTTCAGACTCCAGTGTAGCCATAATGGTTATTCTATGATGTATAGGCTTCCATAATTCCAAAAACTACGACAGCCACGAACCGTCGAGAAACAGAGATGCCAATACCAGCAGCCTAACAATCAAATCCAGGAGAAGTGAAATCTGAGTCCAATAACAAAGCCATAGCAATTTGTATTTCTCTCTCTTTGTCCATTTGGAGACATGTGTTAGAAAAGGATGGATATAGCGGCTGTCACGTGACTTCAGCCCCTGGTTCTGTCCTTTTCTAACGCATAAGTTCAAATGGGATGTAAGAGAGAGAAACACAATATCCTGGCTACAATGGCTACGGCTATGGTACGATACTACAATAATACCTGTCGACTGAATGACAATACTGGGTGAATAGACCTGTTTAGTGCAACGTCACGAAAAAAAAAAATAGATCTAACCAAATGCTCCGTCTCACTTGCTCTCGTGGGTTTTCCCTAAAGAAACAGCATCCTTTTCAAATGCAAATTCTCGCGAGTAAACAACAAGTTATCTCAGATTTTATTGCACCGATCACGCATTAGTTTACAAACACAGTTATATCAAAGAAAGTCCTATGTTTTGTCCTTGTCGTACTCACAGTTTCTTACGGGCACAAAATTCTTGGAAATGGGCTGATCATCGACTCCATTACACCACGTGTGTTAAACTTCGAGCAAGCTTAGATATTAAGAGAGGATAGGATGATTGAGTGTCGTCATTGCGGAGATACACCCATTCATTAGAAACCGTGAGTAAGACAAGGACAAAACATAGGACGTCTTCCGTTATAATTGTGATTGTAAATTAACTTGTGCTGTTTTATGAATTATGTCAGAGTGAAAAGATACTTCAAGGTACGTGGAATCTAATGGTGCAAATACAATTTTGAGAGAACTGGTCGTTTACCAGCATGAATTTGCATTCGAAAATTTGGATCTGATTTCTCTAATATGGGTAAATAATCACGAGAGCGAGCGAGATAGGTAGAGGATTTTTTTGGATCCAATGTTGATCGTAACGTCATCACCAAACAGGTGTATTGAGCATTCGTGCATTAGTCCTATATCCAGGTTCACTATTTCAAAAAGATGGAAATTCTTGAACTCCGGTAAAAGAGTTTGCTTTTTTAAAAGTGCTTGCATCTATTCAACGAGCATTGGCAGGCTTAAATAAAAGAGCGAGTTGTAGACAGTGGCGGCTAGTGCAATGTGGCAACAACTTATTATAACAATTTAATGGTATGTAAAAGAATCGATCTTCAGGTGCCATTGAACCCCCAAGATATCGATACTTTTGCACAGGTTTTAATGGAAAAAAGCAAGCATGGTTGCCAAATTGCACGAGTCCGCGAGCCACCACTTTTTGTAGAGAAAAGTCGGAAAAAGAAGGAAGCAAACGATAATTACGAGACAGAACAAAATTTCTTTACGATGAAAAATTAAATTGTGAAAATTGACTCACCTGAAACATAAACAACAGAAGGTATCTAAATAAATTTATCTTATATTACTAAAACTAATTTCATAATGGAAGAGCATACATGCAATAAAGTTGTGTATAAATAGGACTTACATTAGATGGATAAATAAACCAGCGACGAAGCTTTTAATTTGGAAACGTTGCATTTTCGTCTTTTAAAGTCATGGAAAAGATCGAAGGATCGGGTCAGTGGCGGCGCGGCAATCTAGCAACGTTGCATTTCGTCCATTTAAACCATCTAAAATATCGATTCGAGGGCGTGCACCCCCAATATTTCGACCTTTCCCATGGCTTTAAATGGACTGGATGCAACGTTGCCACATTGCACGCGCCGCCACTATATAATCGGGGTTGTGGTTAAACACTCTCAGGGTCGACCTTTTCGTGGATTATATTAATAAAATGAACTGTAGGGAATACCCCACGAACAGTTTAACTTAATCTGGGGGAAGTGGGGGAGCTCCCAGACTCCCTTACATTTACTGGGGAAACCCTCAGACCCCCCTTTAATATTCTGGGGAACCCCTTACGGTGGTCCACCCCAGCTTATTTCAGTTAATTACACGCATTGACGATAGATGGTGTTAGTGCTGAGTAGCAGAATGCTATCGCTTCCCCCACTCCAAAAATCAAGAGGATCGGGCGATTCAGTCGGCACGGAACAGTGCAACGTCCATTTTCGCAGGCCCTTAGCTAATTTTCACGGAAGTTAACAATCATAAAAGCTAAGCCCTTAAATTGATTCCACCTTTGACTTTCAATTCATCATAATCATTATAATTTTTGGTGTTACTAGGGTCTAGATTCCATTTTTGAACGATAAAATAGCATTTGAATACTTATTAATGAACTTTGAAAGGGGGTGTCCACCTTTAGGTGCATCAAAAATATTGGGGGTGGCCACCTTAGGGCATGTTTGCGCGATGTCAAAACTCTACTTTTTTTCAAACGCAAAAAAAAACCTCAAAAACAAGAAAATTATAAAAAAATGAAATTAACATATGATAGCCAACTATCTGAATAGTTAATTGGCATATTTAGTTTTTTTTTTTTTTTTTTTTTTTTTTTTTTTTTTTATCTCTCATGACTTATACGTGCATATTGGTCCCAAGTATAGGTGTGGCCACCTTTGGGTCACTTACCTTATTCTGGGGGAGACCCCCAGACGACCTTAAGGGGTAAATTTTACAGTGTAGAGGCTGGTTGCAGAATATTTTTGCAAATTTTAATCAAAATTCAAACAGCTATATTTGAAATATTCCAATTTTTCCTTATGGTTACCCATTTAACTCATTTTTCAACTGTTTCACATGCAAACCTTTTATCTTCATAGCTTGCTTATAATTTAAAATTTTGATAAAACTAAAAAAAAGTTCGGCACTGGGGTTTCCAGTGAAAACCCCAGTTACGGAGCGGTTCGCTCATCAAAGGTTCGGTTTGAACCGGTTCAGCAGATTTCAAAAACCCGAACCGAACCCGAACCGCATTTTCAAAATTTCTTGAGCCGCGAACCGAACCGTTTAAGCGGTTCATCAACTTTTCGTGAACCGCGAACCGAACCGAACCGATTTTTGGTCGCGGTTCAAACCCCTGGTTTCCACCCCAATATCGGTCTTATTTCCGGACTGAGTGGATAGTAATAAAATCATTTCCAAAGCAACAGACCAACAAATAATCAGAAATCTGCCTTGCTCATTTCAGAATACGAATCAAACAGGGCGAAATGCTTTGGTCCTAGCTCGACCGCCCAAATAACGAACACCCTTCAGCTCAAAAAAGAAAGAAGAAGAAAAAAAAAGAAAAAAACCTGCGGAGCTCTGATTTCAGCAATATCGGTATCTCAAGCCCTTACAGTCGCGTCCGTAGCGGATTAAGTTTTCCACCTCATCCGTCCGTAATCACCCTGGCGCAGGTAAAAATAACCATCAAAACGAGCAACCTTCTATTGTGTCTCCGGCTAGCCCACCATGAGCTATGCATATAGACGCAAAATGACACCCAGGATTCGAGAATATAAAAAATATCACTTTCGGAACCTTAAAAAGACCTCTAAGATATTCACATCTTTCAATCCTCTGGATTTATCTTTCTTTACTTTGAGATAGGAAAAAAAGCACCTGTGTCGTGTCCCCATTTCAATTCTCCCTCACACTGGAGGATCCAGGAATCTGTCCTTCTCTCTTTTTGCTCATTTGAAGGCGTGTGTTAGAGGAGGACAGATCAGAAGCAGTCACGTGACATTCACCCCTCTCCTCCTTCCTTCTCGCTCACATGAGTAAAAATAAGTAGAGAGAGAGATAGAGAGAGAGAGAGAGAGAGGAGAGAGGGGAGGAGAGAGAGAGAGAGAGAGAGAGAAGGGCAATATTCTGGATCCGCCAGAGCTGTCTCACACAGCCGTACAACTAGGAAGTTATGTTTCTCTCTCTTTACCCATTTGAACGCACGTGTTAGAAAAAGATGGATAGAGGGGCTGTCACGTGACATCATCCCCTGTTCCTGTCCTTTTCTAATACACGCAGTCAAACGGGCAAAGAGTTCTTGGCTACGGCTGTATCTTTCACCATAGTTGCCAGATCGCGGCGTGGGGGGGGGGGGGGGGGGTCAACACTTTACACATCCAGTGGCGGCTCTTGCACGCGCAGTTAGGCAATAATGTTGTCCCTCTATTTGATTCTATGTAAACGATCGATCTGATAAAGAAGCAGTGTCACACCAACAATTTCACGCCATTTTTTATACGCAATCAAAGATTTCTATTATACTACATATTCAGACCTATAGATCCATTTCATACTCCGAGGTGATTATTTACGACGGGACATGAAAATAAAGAGAAAATATTTTGGAGATCGAAAGGAATACCAAACGAAAGACATCAAAATACGATTTTGAAAATTGAGAATAAATTTTATTAAAGGGCGAAAAAAATTACAACGAGCAAGAGTGAAAGAGAAGAGGGGGGAGGGGGGTTGAGATTTGCAAAGTGTCAATTTCACATTTCAAATGACATTGTTATGAGCAGATGTAAGCGTTATAAGAAACCCTGAGAAGACCAGGTCTGCTCGTAAATTTATCATCCCATTTGAAATAAAATTGAGGATATCCCGGAAGCGCAGATGGATCGTTTTAAGAGCCTTGCGCTACGTTAGAAATTGAAAGCCCCCAAGATGAAGAGGTGTGCTCGTGGGCCTAATTTCTCATTTGAAATAACATTGGCGATGCACTGGAGGAGCCTCAGATGCAAAAAATATGAAAACCGTTGAGGGCGATCGACTCCGTTTGCCAAGCTGAATCGATAGAGGTGTCACAAGCCGGGTTTTGGTGACATCGCCTTTTTGCCCATGCTTAAGCCAAGGTGATTCTATGGCAAACTCCCGGAAATTTTAATGCGATAGATGGCGTTACTTGTCGCTGGCTCCAAAAATAGCCGCTTTTTGACGGTTTTCGGCTGTTTTCTCTGAACAGACGAATAATAGACAAAAAATCGGAATGTCAGCACCTGCTTAATTTTTTGCTTGGTTTTTTGAGCCATAAACGAGCAAAATTGGTTCTAAAATAAAGGCGAAACTATGCAAAGAAAAAATCATTGGTAATTTGGAGTTGTATCAGCAAAGATTACAGGTTTCGATTTCACCCGTAATCTTTGCTGATACAACTCCAAATTACACATGATTTTTTCTTTGCATAGTTTCGCCTTTATTTTAGAACCAATTTGGCCCGTTTATGACTCAAAAAATCAAGCAGCAAATTAAGCAGGTGCTGACATTCCGATTTTTTGTCTATTACTCGTGTGTACAGAGAAAACAGCCAAAAACCGTCAAAAAACGGCTATTTTTGGAGCCAGCGACAAGTAACGCCATCTATCGGATTAAAATTTTAGGGAGTTTGCCATAGAATCACCTTAAGAGTCATCAGTTGACATGCATGTCTGAGGGAGCCTCAGATCCAAAAGATGTGAAAAAATTAATGGCAAAACTGGATTGGTCCATGCAAGTTCATAATAAAGATCGAGCAGTAGCTTTATGGTGAATACAATTAAATTCGACCTTTTACACGGGTGAAGAAGACAAACAGCGTTGACTGATCAGCCGCTTAGCCGTTGCTTCATTTGCTCGTTAGAATGCATTTTCCTTTTCCCTGCCCGCCCCCGCCCCCGTCCCCCGTCCCCCATGATAAGTTTCTGGGCTCGAAAAACGTATTGGAAGAAACCACAACATTGTAAAAAAAAAGGGGGGGTCAAATCTAATCCATGGCCAAAACAACAATACCGAACTCAATTTCCTTGATATTTGATAGCATGTGGTCAAACTGACCGCATAAGTTTTAGACGCAATAGCAAAGCCACGTAAGTGTCGCAGGTGACATGGGAGATTCATTTCCAATTTGAGGCTTTCATCTATGAGTTCATATAGAGAAAGTGACAAATTAGACTAGAATCTCCTATGATACCTGTCTGCGTAGCTCTGTCATCTTTGCTCTTAAATGACGACGTTTCCGATCTGCCAACCATAAAGTAACAATACTTACTTTATGCTGCCAACGTTGCATTTTATCCGTTTAAGCCCCCGCAAAAGGTCGAATTCGAGGCTGTTCACCGAACACCTGAAAGTTCGATCTATTACATGGGTTTAATTGGAGGAAAAGCCGCGGCGCCATATTTCACGCTAAACCACGGCTTACGGCGCGGCATAATAAACGGGAATGGAGGTGCGATTACTGTCACAACATGATGGAAATTTTAATTTTGGCTCATCACGTTATGTTTACCAACATTCCACATTTTCCTCTAAAAATGTCTCTTCTGCTCTTCTGGGGCATCGCCAATGTTACTTTCCATAGGAAAATTGACTTAAGAGCAAACCTGTTCATCGCCAAGGCTTCCTTCCGCCAACATGGCAGTGGGCTCTCAAAACTCCCCCCTGCTCTTCCGGGGCATCAACAATGTTGTTTTAAAAGGCAAAATATACTTAAGAGCAGAGCTGTTCAACACGAGGGCTTCCTACCGCCAACATTGCAGAAAGTTCCCAAAACTTGCCTTCTGCTCCTCCGAGGTATACTTAATTTTATTTTAGATGGGAAAATGAACTTTCGAGCAGACAACTAACTGTTCAAGAAGAGGGCTTCATAACGCCAACACGGTAGAGGGGACTCAAAACTTCCGCTCTGCT
Organism: Trialeurodes vaporariorum; assembly: GCA_011764245.1. Taxonomy (NCBI): domain Eukaryota; kingdom Metazoa; phylum Arthropoda; class Insecta; order Hemiptera; family Aleyrodidae; genus Trialeurodes; species Trialeurodes vaporariorum. The sequence goes on from VMOF01000001.1 coordinate 37,756,136, forward strand.
CTTCCGGGGCATCCTCAATGATAATTTAAACGGGAAAACAGACTTACGAGCAGATCTGTTCATATACGGGCTTCCTCAATCCTTGCGCAAACATGGCAAAGGACCAGGGCCGTTACTGTGCACAGTGCCGTACGCAATGGGGGCTAGGGTAGCTACAGCCCCCCTCCCCGACCTCCGATTTCTGGGGAAGGAGGGGAAGAGGGTAATAATTCTCAAAAGAACGCTCATAAGTGCAGCCCCTACCAACAAAATGCCTGCGTACGCCACTGACTGCACTCCTCTTGGGTCTTGGAGCCCCGGCGAAGGTTAGGTTTTTAATCCGTAACATAAAATTCGTGCCGTTAAAAGTAAAAGATTGCCTGAAAAGTACTATCAAACCCAATTTCTAGATTTCTCGAGGTCATTACTGGATTCTAGACGTAAAATTACCTCGAGACACCAATTTTAATGACATTTGGCTCATACACCTGCGGTCGCTATTCCAAAAAAAGCATATATTTTTTAAAACTTTGGGGGGCTGTAGCTCAAAAGGGGGGCATTTTGGGACACATGCTTATAGGGGGGAAAAGTCTTATTTTGACCTCTACAATACGGGGTTTACAAGGACGAATATGTTTCAGAAAACCCCCGATTTTGTTTTAATTCAAATGCCCAGAGAAGAGGGGAGAGAGAGAGAGAGGGGGAGAGAGAGAGAGAAGAGAGGAGGGGGAAAAGAAAAGAGAGGAGAGAGAGGGAGAGAGGAGGGGGGGGGGAGGACGGTTTCCCTGGATCCACCAGTGACTTGCACTTGCACGCAGATTTTGGCTTTCATAAATCGGCCCGCATTTCTGGCGGTTTAAAAGCCCATGAATGGATCAATTTTCCCCTTTTTAATGGGATAAAACCTTACCCCGGATTTGCATGATTTTTAAGTAATTTTAAAGTATGTTTGGGGTGCTTTAAAGGGGCCCTTGCAAGTAGTTGGACGGAACCATTTTCAACCTGAAGCCAGGTTGCGAACGACCAACCAATTTGAAGGAAAAAACATTTTAAAGCAACATTAATTTAATGGCAATTATAATAAAGTGTAACCGAATACATAGGGTGCCTGTAGTCTGACAATGAAAATAAGTCTACGCACAAAGTCGAAAGTGCCAAAGAGTATTTAATCTAATAATTTTATTTCAACTCTTGTAATTACCGAAAGCATTTAATGTGTGTCATTCTTGTTTCTTTATCTCAAAAATTTATTCCTTCTCTAGTGGGTTGGCTACCTTTAGTCCTGTGAGCCAAAGCGAGCTAGCGAGCGTTCGATCACCCCCTGTGGCTCAGCTCGTCAAAAATTTGGGCCAAAAAATTTCAAAAATTTTTTTTTTGTTTTATTTTTTGGTTTTTTTGTTTTTTGTTTTTTGTTTTTTTTTTTTTTTGTTCTCATTAATTTATTACTTATAAACTTTTAAGACACATTTCAATCACAGAAAACTCTAGGAACAAGTAATTGAAAAATAAAATGTCACTGGAAAGTTTTGAAATAAACTTGAAAGGTCGAAAACTATGGTTTTTAGTGACTTTTTTTTCGCAGATTTTTGGCCACTTTCTTTTCGATCTCAGACCACAGTGCACCGCGTTATGGTCTGAGAGCTTCAAAAAGGTGCCAAAAATCAGATAATAAAATTATCATCAATCTATCATTTATACATTTTCAATGTCAATGGGGGGAAGGGGGGTGAATTGAACTGTGTAATCTTTTCTCAGCCGGTGGAATCATCGGTGAATTGAAAAATGTCATTAATTGTACGCAAAACGGCAGCTTTGGCTAAAACCTGTTTTTTCAACAAAACACCCACAATTTCCTCGAGCACCCCTTCGTAGATAGTGAAACAAATTTGGCTCAAGGAGGGGGACTACAGCCCCTTCAGCCCCCCTTTGGATCCGCCCCTGCTACTCGCATCCTTGCATCCCAATATAAATGAGCATCCGGAAAAAGGGCACGTACGAAAAAAAAAAACCCAATTTTTCAGAAGAGACAAAAAACTATGCCAACTTTACAGGAAGCATTGCTTTCATGTGAAAAAAATTAAATTCAATGCTCAATAGGATCAAAAAGCCGCCTCAAAATAATTTATGATACGTCTCAATGGGGCTGTTGCACACTTTTGCTGTAAGCGATTTGATAGTCGATTCTGGTGTAAAATCCCTCCGAAAATAACGATGGCAGCACTAAAAACTTCCGAAATCCACTCCTAAACTCGATAAACACTTTTATTTGCGCGGACGTATTGGTGGCTGAGGGTAGTAACAATGGGAGATTGAGATTCCCATCTAACAATACTGTAACTCCATCAAGAAGTGACACATAAGAGACGACTTTCATTTGACACCGGTGTCTCTAGGTGTTGCGATACCATTCATCGGATGTGGATCATCACTCTGATGACTAATTACTCTGTGAATCATCCTTGTCAGCATAAGAAGAATTACGAAATTAAGATAGGAATCTCCCATTGTTACTGCCCTCGGTCACCATTACGTCCTCGTAAATAAAAGCGTTTATTGATTTTAAGAGTGGATTTCGGAAGTTTTTAGTTATTATTCGAGGTTTTTACACCAGAATCGACTACTAAATTGCTTACAGCAAAAGTGTGCAACAGCCCCATTTCTGTGCTAAAAAAAAAAAAAAAAAATTATTTTATCATCATTTTTATATTCTTTTCGTCGTTTTTCTTTAATATTTAAAGAGCGTTCAATTGTTACAGTGTCACACCAGGCGCTATTAAACAGCGTTGGGGGACCGGAGGGGGGGGGGGGTGGTGTCCCCCCAGAACAGTCTACCCGAGGCCGTACTCGGAGGTTCCTATAAAAATGTGATTGGCAGTCATCGCGCTGCCGCACAGTGGAGCGAGTCAAAGGGAGGGGTTGGACCAGTGTTGCCAGATCGAAGGTAAAAAGCCTTATCGCCTCCATTGAAATCAATGTAAAACGTACGGCTTTTTCATCCCAGTCTGGCAACACTGGGTCGGACATGGAATAAGTGACTAAAAATGCAATGTTTGTACAGTCAAAAAACAATCTATACAGGGTGCTTCTTGTAGGAAATTTTACAATAAAACCAATGACCCCACTTTCCAACTTCTACTTTGCGTGTTAACACAGATGTGTGCATTTAAAGTTACAAATCCATGTCCGGCGTCCTCCATTGACTCGCTCCCACTGTGCGTCGCGCCGCAGTCGCTAAAGTCACTCGAAAGTGGGTATAAAAGTGAGTGGGCGAAGCAGTGTTGCCAGATTGGGGTGAAAAAGCTTTACATTGATTTAAACGGGGACGATACGGCTTTTTATCCTCGATCTGGCAACACGGGGGCGAAGGAACGCTGACGGAGCGCGCATAGCAGTGTTGCTAAATATTGTATACAATTCGAAAAGTTTACATTGAGTTATATAGGAAAAAAGCGGAGGAAACTCCACAAAACGGCAACACTGGCACTGAGGGATCGGCGCACAGTGGGCAGTGATTATGATTTTGCAATCAAAAATCAGGAAGCTAACATGGCCTAAAATAAATTATCATTTTGGAGCTGAACTGGTGTTTTTGACTTTTTGTGTTCATTTTCCAGCTATACCTATAGAATCATGTTTTAGAAGCAGTTCAAATGAGTAAACAAAGTCTGGAAAACTTGGAGAGCTTTTAAACAAAAAGTTTAGGCAATAATGGAGCTGTTGCACACTTTTGCTATAAAGCGATTTAATAGTCAATTCTGATGTTGAAACCTCCAAGAATATAACGGTGGCAGCACTTGAAACTTGCGAAATCCACTCCTATAAACTCAATAAACGCTTTTATTTGGGCGAGCGTAATGGTGGCTGAGGGCAGTATTATTGGGAGATTCCCCTCTATAACAATACTGCAACTCCATCAAAAAGTGACCAATAAGAGACGACTTTCCTTTGGCACTGGTGTCACTCGGTGTCGCCATTAATCCGATGTGGATCATTACTCTGATGACCAATTACTCTGTGAATCATCCTTGTCAGCATAGACAGAGTGGAGAAATTAAGATAGGAACCTCCCAATATTACTCCCCTCAGCCACCATTACGCCCTCGCGAATAAAAACGTTTATTGAGTTTAGGAGTGGATTTCGGAAGTTTTTAGTGCTGACGTCGTTATTTTTGGAGGCTTTTACACCAGTATCGACTATTAAATCGCTTATAGAAAAAGTGTGCAACAGCTCCATTCTAGCTTTCTGATTTCTTACCACCATAAAGATCATTTCTACTTACTGCGTCGTGGCGGGGGTGGGGGGTCCTCTATATACAGTCCAATCTGCTCCAAGGTGAAATTCAAACGCGGAAGGTGTATGGGGGGACGATCCATATCAAAAGAGGGGTTTTATGGGACGTGATTTTGAAACACAAGGGAGGCAGCTGCTGCCATTATGAAAATCTCTTACGGATATTTTGACGATATTATTTCAATATCTTGGGCGAAAAATTCTCGGTCTAAGGACTTCAAAAAAGTCATCACGGCCTCCCTCAGGTGGTCATCTGACTGGAACTTGACACCTCCAAGATTCTCCTTGATATGTGATTATAATGCATCTCATGGTCATCTTAGATAAGATTTCATGACAAACATTGAGCGCAGCAACAGGTATGGAGCGATAACAGCTCATTTTCGTCGCTGATCAGACGAATGCTGTGAAGGGTTAAAAAATGTTTGTTCAGAATTGGTTTTGATTCATACGATGTATCGGTGATGAATTTGATGGAACGCATAGCTAAACACTGCAATGAAAGATCGGCGTGTGGCATGGCTCGGGCGCCTCGACTAGAGCTCAATTCAAATTAGATTGTAAAAGTGGAGATAGGATTGTCGCAAATTTAGAAATCCTCCTCTTGACTTCAGAATATGTCAAAACAAAAGAGTAAATGCTAATTTATGGTTCGAATCACCGCTGATGTGTGTTCCAACAATTTTATTCTTGCCACTTTTTGTAGATGCCTCCGATGCGATGCTGAAAGGGCGTCACTCCACTGCCCGCGCTGCGCATAGTTGAAGTTTTTCTCTCACTACTCGAAGTTCATTTCCATTTTAATCCTTATACTTGAAATAAATTCCGCCAAGTGTTTCTCTGAAACAGTGGCGTAGCGTGCAATTTGGCAATGTTTTCATTAAACCCCATGTAAAATGTCGAATGCAGAGGTGTTCATCGGACACCCAACATTTCGACCTTTTTCGTGGGTTTAAATGGACAGATTACAACGTTGCCAAATAGCACGCTACACCACTGCTTGAGAGAAAGAAAAAGACCAAGAAGCGTAGTCCAAGGGGAGGAGGGGGTCCTACATTCTCTGTTTATACTTTACATATCTCAAAAAATAATTGATTTATTTTACGCCATTTGGTTTTTGAGATTTATCAAGTCTCAACATATATTTACAAGGAATGAGGCTGTTTCACACTACTTTTGCTACAGGCTATTAAAAAGTAGATTTTGATGCAATAACCTCCAAAAATGGCTGCGTTGGGCATTAAGACAGGGAGTTTCCCATCTTATTTCCGTCCAATGTTTGCCATGAGATATATGCGTCTTTGGGCCGTATATTTCACACTCAATGTAAAATATGTCTTCTTCACTAAAATTAGGCATTTTGCAAACTTTTGCTGTGAGCTAATTAATAGTTCAGTGTGATGTAAAAATAACCAGCGAAAATCACGGAAATCACACGAAGAAAGTATAAAATTCAGTAATAAACTCAGAAAACAGCTGAAATGGCAAGATCGTAATGGCAGAGCTACACAGGTATCATGGGAGATTCCTGTCTGATTTGTCACTTTCTCCACGGGAACACGTTTTTGAGCTACAGCCCCCCAAAGTTTAAAAAAAGTTATAATTTTTTTTTAGAATAGCGACGACCGCCACTATTGTGAACCAAATGTAATGACAATTGGTGTCCCCAAGTAATTTTACGTGCAGAATCCATTAATAACCTTGAAAAATTCAGAAATTAAGTTTCTTCACACGGGAAAAAAAAACAGTCACGTGATTTTCTTCCCCTCTTCCAATCTTTTCTAACACATACGTTTGAATGGTCAGGGAGAGAGAAAGAAAATGTATTGGATCAACCAGTGGTTCGGAAATATAAAAAAGGAGATCTGTCCAGGTTATACTTTCCACCCCTCCCCCCACCACCTTACGGAAAGGGAAAATAACGATGGCAGCACTAAAAACTTCCGAAATCCACTCCTAAACTCGATAAACACTTTTATTTGCGCGGACGTATTGGTGGTGAGGGTAGTAACAATGGGAGATTGAGATTCCCATCTAACAATACTGTAACTCCATCAAGAAGTGACACATAAGAGACGACTTTCATTGACAACGGTGTCTCTAGGTGTGCGATACCATTCATCGGATGTGGGATCATCACTCTGATGACTAATTACTCTGTGAATCATCCTTGTCAGCATAAGAAGAATTACGAAATTAAGATAGGAATCTCCCATTGTTACTGCCCTCGGTCACCATTACGTCCTCGTAAATAAAAGCGTTTATTGATTTTAAGAGTGGATTTCGAAGTTTTTAGTTATTATTCGAGGTTTTACACCAGAATCGACTACTAAATTGCTTACAGCAAAAAGTGTGCAACAGCCCCATTTCTGTGCTAAAAAAAAAAAAAAAAAATTATTTTATCATCATTTTTATTTCTTTTCGTCGTTTTTCTTTAATATTTAAAGAGCGTTCAATTGTTACAGTGTCACACCAGGCGCTATTAAACAGCGTTGGGGGACCGGAGGGGGGGGGGGGGTGGTGTCCCCCCAGAACAGTCTACCCGAGGCCGTACTCGGAGGTTCCTATAAAATGTGATTGGCAGTCATCCGCGCTGCCGCACAGTGGAGCGAGTCAAAGGGAGGGGTTGGACCAGTGTTGCCAGATCGAAGGTAAAAAGCCTTATCGCCTCCATTGAAATCAATGTAAAACGTACGGCTTTTTCATCCCAGTCTGGCAACACTGGGTCGGACATGGAATAAGTGACTAAAAATGCAATGTTTGTACAGTCAAAAAACAATCTATACAGGGTGCTTCTTGTAGAAATTTTACAATAAAACCATGACCCACTTTCCAACTTCTACTTTGCGTGTTAACACAGATGTGTGCATTTAAAAGTTACAAATCCATGTCCGGCGTCCTCCATTGACTCGCTCCACTGTGCGTCGCGCCGCAGTCGCTAAAGTCACTCGAAAGTGGGTATAAAAGTGAGTGGGCGAAGCAGTGTTGCCAGATTGGGGTGAAAAAGCTTTACATTGATTTAAACGGGGACGATACGGCTTTTTATCCTCGATCTGGCAACACGGGGGCGAAGGAACGCTGACGGAGCGCGCATAGCAGTGTTGCTAAATATTGTATACAATTCGAAAAGTTTACATTGAGTTATATAGGAAAAAAGCGGAGGAAACTCCACAAAACGGCAACACTGGCACTGAGGGATCGGCGCACAGTGGGCAGTGATTATGATTTTGCAATCAAAAATCAGGAGCTAACATGGCCTAAAATAAATTATCATTTTGGAGCTGAACTGGTGTTTTTGACTTTTTGTGTTCATTTTTCCAGCTATACCTATAGAATCATGTTTTAGAAGCAGTTCAAATGAGTAAACAAAGTCTGGGAAAACTTGGAGAGCTTTTAACAAAAAGTTTAGGCAATAATGGAGCTGTTGCACACTTTTGCTATAAAGCGATTTAATAGTCAATTCTGATGTTGAAACCTCCAAGAATATACGGTGGCAGCACTTGAAACTTGCGAAATCCACTCCTATAAACTCAATAAACGCTTTTATTTGGGCGAGCGTAATGGTGGCTGAGGGCAGTATTATTGGGAGATCCCCTCTATAACAATACTGCAAACTCCATCAAAAAGTGACAATAAGAGACGACTTTCCTTTGGCCTGGTGTCACTCGGTGTCGCCATAATCCGATGTGGATCATTACTCTGATGACCAATTACTCTGTGAATCATCCTTGTCAGCATAGACAGAGTGGAGAAATTAAGATAGGAACCTCCCAATATACTCCCCTCAGCCACCATTACGCCCTCGCGAATAAAACGTTATTGAGTTTAGGAGTGGATTCGGAAGTTTTTAGTGCTGACGTCGTTATTTTGGAGGCTTTTACACCAGTATCGACTATTAAATCGCTTATAGAAAAAGTGTGCAACAGCTCCATTCTAGCTTTCTGATTTCTTACCACCATAAAGATCATTTCTACTTACTGCGTCGTGGCGGGTGGTGGGGGGTCCTCTATATACAGTCCAATCTGCTCCAAGGTGAAATTCAAACGCGGAAGGTGTATGGGGGGACGATCCATATCAAAGAGGGGTTTTATGGGACGTGATTTTGAAACACAAGGAGGCAGCTGCTGCCATATGAAATCTCTTACGGATATTTTGACGATTATTTCAATATCTTGGGCGAAAAATTCTCGGTCTAAGGACTTCAAAAAAGTCATCACGGCCTCCCTCAGGTGGTCATCTGACTGGAACTGACACCTCCAAGATTCTCCTTGATATGTGATTATAATGCATCTCATGGTCATCTTAGATAAGATTTCATGACAAACATTGAGCGCAGCAACAGGTATGGAGCGATAACAGCTCATTTTCGTCGCTGATCAGACGAATGCTGTGAAGGGTTTAAAAAATGTTTGTTCAGAATTGGTTTTGATTCATACGATGTATCGGTGATGAATTTGATGGGAAAAGCTAGCTAAACACTGCAATGAAAGATCGGCGTGTGGCATGGCTCGGGCGCCTCGACTAGAGCTCAATTCAAATTAGATTGTAAAAGTGGAGATAGGATTGTCGCAAATTTAGAAATCCTCCTCTTGACTTCAGAATATGTCAAAACAAAAGAGTAAATGCTAATTTATGGTTCGAATCACCGCTGATGTGTGTTCCAACAATTTTATTCTTGCCACTTTTTGTAGATGCCTCCGATGCGATGCTGAAAGGGCGTCACTCCACTGCCCGCGCTGCGCATAGTTGAAGTTTTTCTCTCACTACTCGAAGTTCATTTCCATTTTAATCCTTATACTTGAAATAAATTCCGCCAAGTGTTTCTCTGAAACAGTGGCGTAGCGTGCAATTTGGCAATGTTTTCATTAAACCCCATGTAAAATGTCGAATGCAGAGGTGTTCATCGGACACCCAACATTTCGACCTTTTTCGTGGGTTTAAATGGACAGATTACAACGTTGCCAAATAGCACGCTACACCACTGCTCTGAGAGAAAGAAAAAGACCAAGAAGCGTAGTCCAAGGGGAGGAGGGGGTCCTACATTCTCTGTTTATACTTTACATATCTCAAAAAATAATTGATTTATTTTACGCCATTTGGTTTTTGAGATTTATCAAGTCTCAACATATATTTACAAGGAATGAGGCTGTTTCACACTACTTTTGCTACAGGCTATTAAAAAGTAGATTTTGATGCAATAACCTCCAAAAATGGCTGCGTTGGGCATTAAGACAGGGAGTTTCCCATCTTATTTCCGTCCAATGTTTGCCATGAGATATATGCGTCTTTGGGCCGTATATTTCACACTCAATGTAAAATATGTCTTCTCACTAAAATTAGGCATTTTGCAAACTTTGCTGTGAGCTAATTAATAGTTCAGTGTGATGTAAAAATAACCAGCGAAAATCACGGAAATCACACAAGAAGAAAGTATAAAATTCAGTAATAAACTCAGAAACAGCAGCTGAAATGGCAGATCGTAATGGCAGAGCTACACAGGTATCATGGGAGATTCCTGTCTGATTTGTCACTTTCTCCACGGGAACACGTTTTTGAGCTACAGCCCCCCAAAGTTTAAAAAAAGTTATAATTTTTTTTTAGAATAGCGACGACCGCCACTATTGTGAACCAAATGTAATGACAATTGGTGTCCCCAAGTAATTTTACGTGCAGAATCCTTAATAACCTTGAAAAATTCAGAAATTAAGTTTCTTCACACGGGAAAAAAAAAACAGTCACGTGTTTCTTCCCCTCTTCCAATCTTTTCTAACACATACGTTTGAATGGTCAGGGAGAGAGAAAGAAAATGTATGGATCAACCAGTGGTTCGGAAATATAAAAAAGGAGATCTGTCCAGGTTATACTTTCCATCCCCTCCCCCCACACCTACGAGAAGGAAATATCTTATGTGCCGAAAACAGAAAAATTACGATGCATTGGAGCGCGGGCGATGGACGGGCGTCGAAGAAGGGGGTGAGAGGAGATGTAGTATAAATGGCAGGGCGAGGGGGGGGGGGGGGGGGGGGGGGGGGGTTTAAGCGGCGGGAGTGACTGAAGAGACACTCGTTATGGAAAAGTTGGCCTAGATCCAGAATGCGGGGATTGAGGAATGTCAAAAAAAAAAGAGAGAAAGGAAAAAAAAAAAAAAAAAGAAAAAAAACGGCTTTGCCGGAATTGCGTTCACTTGCGATGATGTCCGCGCGGTCTCTGATCAGTGGTTCCATGACGGCAATGGGCCGGGCAAGAGAGCAAAGAACGACCGACCGGACGGTGGAGTCGGGGGAGGACCGCGGAGGTCGAAACTCGAAACTTGGAACGACGAAAAATGGAACAAAACCATGGGCGGATCCAGCAATCTGGCAACTGCGCATTAATCCCAATTGAATGTATGATAAACAATCGATTCTTGAAGGGGCCATGGCCATGTGACTAATCGTTTATTTGCCATGCTTTCAAATGGGACAAATACACTGTTGTCAGGTTGCTGCTGGCTCCGCCTATGAACAACACCGCCTCTGAGATCACGCATCGCTAACAAATTTTACTATAATTATTTTGAGAGAAACGGTGCGATTCCCGACCTCATGTTAACACAGTGGCATTGCTCGCGACAGACCTCTTTGGTGTTTGGTGCGTGACCTCACGAAAAAAATTGGATTCAAACAAATGCTAAATCTCACAGCTGCGTATCATTTCCGCACCATTTTGCTGATTTTCATTTCCTCACATTTTTAGTTCTGCACACTTTTTAAAATTGCCCAATTTGGCAGTCATCTCCGCTCACAAACAGCGGAATTTTACAGATATATCTGCTATCCCTCGCCTTCTCATAATGAATCCAAGATATTTTTAGGCTAATTCCAAAAAAAATTACTTAGATTTCAACGATTTCCTCCGACTTAACGGGCTTCTCCTCAACCTCCTTCTACCTCAACACGAAATTTACAACGACTAGTGGGGTCGAGAGTTACACAATTAATGGTAAATTGCAAAGTGAACTCTAAAATCCTTACCCTTTTACTCACAAAGCGATTAAAAAAATATGTGACAATCAGAGCCTGATAGCTCCTAAAATTAATCCAGTGCTCAAAAATGAATTTTTCGAAGGAAAGACCTGCTCAAGCAAAATTAGAGGACGAAATCATTAATATAGAACACACGCATATAGTCCAGGACATTTAGGAAAAATAGCGGAAAAAAATTGCAAAAAGCTGAATTTTTGCAGAGATGTTCCTTTCGGTGTGTAGAACCACCAGAAAAAAGTCCTGACCGATATCGTGTACGCTCGACTTTTATGACCTCAAAAAGGGAGTTATAAATCAGTTGTTTCAAAATAACTCGAAAACTATCCATTTTAGCTCTAAAACACCTCGGTATCAAATAAAAGCTGACGTAATTTGCCACTGAGAAGGTTCTCACACATTTTCACGTCAGACTCTTCCTTACCCCTCAAAACTTTAATTTTAAAATTCCAAATTTTCGAGATTCAGCATTTTCCCGCAATTTTGCGTTTTGTGGAAAAATGACTCACTACGGCAAAATTTTACTACGGTAATTTTGAAGAACGTAAAATTTTCTATAGAGTTCAAGTAGCGTATTTACCTTCGGGATATTTTTCCTCCCACGAAAAATGGTTTTCACGGATTTTAGTGAAGAGGACCCATAAAATGAGCAAATTCCCCAATAATGAATTAGCGACGACGGTCACTTCGTGGCAAGTTAAAATCGAAAGTACCCTGTTTCACTCTATTTTAAACATATTTGACACCCTCCGCATCTAATCTGACCCCCCCCCCCCGACATCCCCCCTCCACCTCCCTTAACCTCCACATCCCCAAACCCTTATTTCCCACCATTGCAGCCGAGTGATTCCTTCCTCATTACGCATTTAGTGATTGATATTCAGAGTTCTTTTAAGGGGAAAAGTTTTCGGCCAGAGGCGCCCCCCCAAAGTCTCCAATTTCTCTTATTTAACTGAAAGTTGCCCGGTTAAAAAGCCAAAACAAACTCGCGGTAAGAAGCAGAAAATTCTCGCTTAAGCGTACATTTTCTTAGGATTTTCTATCAGCTAAAATCCTAAAGCGATATGAATGGGCGAAAATAAAACGATGGAGGCGATCGTGGTGGCCATGATGGGTATAAATAAGTGCATTTGACCCGTAAGAACTCTTGTCACAATGTCACCTTTCCAAATTATAAAAAAAAAAAACAAAAACAAAAAAAAACAAAATAACAAAAAAAAAAAAAAAAAACGTGAAAATAACAAACGAACTTATTTGTTTAGTTTTTGGACATCGTTTCTTCTATGTTGTAAAGCGATTAGTCATGTGTTAATGCTGGACTAAAATAATTTTACCTCTAATTACTTCAGCAGCTTTTTGTGAGGAGGCTTGAACGCTCTTCAACTTCATTTGATGTACACTCATCGTATCAAGCCGCACTCAAAATTTCATTCCAGCGTATTCAAGTATAATATTGCCTCCTTTATTTGAGATTGGAATGAAAATATCATCTCCTCGTATTTTTCTTCCGGCTTCTGAACAGTAGGTTTCAGCAATGACAAAACCAAATGACTTATACAATCTGTTTCGCGACGGAGAACTGAAATTCAACATAATTTACCAGAAAATATAGCAAATCTTCTTTCGTGGTCTGGCTATTGGAGCATGTCTGCAGTCTCCACATTTTACTCTCTTTTTTCATCCGCCAAAACTAGACAAAACAAGATATTGTTGAAACCTGGCTCTGAAGCTACAAGATTGATTCCATTACTCAGACGAGTGAAATATCTTTCCAAAGTCATCATTTCGAGATGAGCTGTTTTCAGAATTTGTTTCTTAGTTGGCAAACTTTCTACCTGATCAATTTCTATTCGAAAATCCTTCGTTTTCTTCCATTCAGTCTTTAAAAAGCAGCTCCTGTATTTTACCGCAAAACCATGCGTTTCTCCTGGGTTTGAAAGTTGCCTCTTTTTCTCTTAGTTTCGTTTTGCTGGTTGACGGCTCACTAAGCTGCGCTCTTTCAATTTTTTTTTATAGTACTTTCTGGGGTTCGTCTGCAAAATGTGGAACCACACCCCCAACTGATTTTAATTGTTCTTCTAACACATTTAGTGTATCATCATTCTTACCAGCCCCTATTCCAGCCTGTTTCAATTCAATGTTTTATTTCCTTTTACCCTCACAAAGACGCGCATTTCTTATGAGCAATAGTCTCCGCACGGAACACACCTTTCTTCTGTGTCATCCGTTTCGAAAATTCGTAAGTGAATCAGTAACATTGACTGATAAATACACGCAAAAAAGTAAGAGATCGATGCATTATCGGACATTCATTTATACAGTATATTTACACATGCATCACGCTGTAAAAGAGACTTCACTCACCTCTAAAATAGGTGTTAAGTATGTATTAAATGTCGAGAAAAAGTCATGACAGTAAAATTCTCAAAAAAATTAATCCTGTCTAAAATATTTTCTGTTTAAGATAAAAATTGGGATTACCAATGCATCAGAGATCTGATTCACTAAATCTGAAACTTAAAGATCTGACATAGACTACAAGATCTGACATAAACTACAAGATCTGACATAGACTACAAGATCTGACATAGACTACAAGATCTGACATAAACTAACAGATCTGACGACTAATTCCAGCAAATATTCCAGAAATATAATGGCCATTTTACCGGCAACTTTCAGTTAAATAAGAGAATTGGAGACTTGGGGGGGGCCTCTGGCCGAAAACTTTTCCCCTTAAAAGAACTCTGAATATCAATCACTAAATGCGTAAATGAGGAAGGAATCACTCGGCTGCAATGGGGGAAATAAGGGTTGGGGATGTTGGAGGTTAAGGTAGGTGGAGGGGGGATGTCGGGGGGGGGGGGGGGGTCAGATTAGATGCGGAGGGTGTCAAATATGTTTAAAATAGAGTGAAACAGGGTACTTTCGATTTTAACTTGCCACGAAGTGACCGTCGTCGCTAATTCATTATTGGGAATTTGCTCATTTTATGGGTCCTCTTCACTAAAATCCGTGAAAACCATTTTCGTGGGAGGAAAAATGCCCGAAGGGTAAATACGCTACTTGAACTCTATAGAAAATTTGACGTTCTTCAAAATTACCGTAGTAAAATTTTGCCGTAGGATGAGTCATTTTTCCACAAAACGCAAAAAATTGCGGGAAAATGCTGAATCTCGAAAATTGGAATTTTAAATTAAAGTTTTGAGGGGTAGAAGAGTTGACGTGAAAATGTGTAAGAACCTTCTCAGTGGCAAATTACGTCAGCTTTTATTTGATACCGAGGTGTTTAGAGCTAAATGGATAGTTTTCGAGTTATTTTGAAAAAACTGATTATACGCCTTTTTGAGGTCATAAAAAGTCGAGCGTACACGATATCGGTCAGGACTTTTTTCTGGTGGTTCTACACACCGAAAGGAACATCTCTGCAAAAATTCAGCTTTTTGCAAATTTTTTCCGCTATTCGGTGAATAATGATCTAAATGTCCTGGACTAATACTACACCTACCATGGGGCTCTTGCACACTTTTGCTATAAGCGATTTATGAATTGATTCTAGTGTAAAAACCTTGAAAAATAACGATGGCAGCACTGAAAACTTTTGACATCCACTCTTAAACTCAATAAACGCTTTTATTTGTGCAAGCGTATGGTGGCATAGAGCAGTAATAATGGGAGATTCCTATTTTAATTTCGTCGCTCTCTCCATACTGACAATTCGAGGATTTACAAAGTAAATAGTCATCAGAGTAGTGATTAACATTCGATGAATGGTACCATGACACGTAGTGACACCGGTGTCAAATGAAAGTCATCTCTTATTGGTCACTTCTTGATGGAGTTACAGTATTGTTAGATGGGGAGTCTCCCATTATTACTGTCCTCAGCCACCATTACGCTCGTGCAAATAAATGCGTTTCTTAAGTTTAGGAGTGAATTTCGGAAGTTTTTAGTGCTTAGAGGTTTTTACATCAGAATCGACTATTTGCTTATAGCAAAAGTGTGCAGCAGCTCCATTGCACAGATTCAACCACGCAGTGTATGTCCTGATCATGAGGACAACACTCTTGTAGTTTTTGGCCCCCGATGATCCCTCTATAGCATAGTCTCTATGGTGAGTAAGTATATAAGTACCTTCATTTTGTGTTCATATTCATTTTGTTTTCACGCTGCGTAAGCTGCGTTACCATTTCGTGCAACGAAAGAATCAGAATTCTGTGCGAAAATGAAAATGTGCAGAAATGAAATTCATGAATCTGTGCGGAAATGCAATGGGTCTGCTGCAAACTTTTGTTACAGCGCTACAGAGTGGTCAATCTCATGTAAAACCGCGTGAAAAGTCCAATGGTGGCAGCAGAAAATCATAAAATGCAATAAAAAACTCACCAGAGGTATTTAACTGAAATCCAAGATGGCGGTAAAATATCGAGCAACTTGTATGCAAGCACCATGAACATCCAAGATGGCCAACCTCACAACATCGATCACCACCAATCACAAGGCAAACAAACTCATAACCTCCGATACTGTGAGGTTGCTAACGTTGTCCATCGTGGATGTTCACGGTACGTGCACACAGGTTGCTCGATATTTTACCGCCATCTTGGGTTTCAGTTAAACGCCTCTTGTGAGTTTAATACTGCATTTCATGACTTTCTGATACCGCACCAATAGACTTTCCACGCGATTTTACTTAAGATTCAACACTCTATATCGCTGTAGCAAAAGTTTGCAACAGATCCATTGCGTCAAAAAGTGTACGGAAACGATAAACAGGCCATCTCACACGCTCTCTTCGGTTTTCCCATAAGAATCCCATAAGATCCACATTTTCAAATCACGTTTCAACAACATTTTCGAAACAGCGCGCATCAATTTACAATTACAGAGGGCATGGATTTTTCTTTCTATATGACGTTGCACAGTATCACCGTCTACTTGCGACGCGAGACACTGTGACGGGTTGGATGCGCCTTCGATTCCGCCGGGCGGCAATCTCAAGACCCACAACACGGACCTGGAGCAAAGACCTTGTATACTATCTAGACCCCGGGATCCGACAGAAAACCATGGCCGTTTCCTACAGTATAGGCAACCCGCATTCCGCTTCTGTCCTAGTGCTATGCTGGAATCAAATGGACGAAACTTACCCGAACTCCTTCAACGTGTAAAAAAAGTCGCAAAAAATGGAATTGAAACCCCTGATACCGCTAGTATGATAGAGTAGTGGACGTAGATTTCATTTTTCACCATAAAAATAAGTTTTAAAACATATTTTACCAAGTTATTAGTGGTTATAATCCCGAAGTGGATTGAGGTTATGGAAGATTGTTTACGAACGGGGATCCGTGATTACAGCGATTACAGCTGAAGAATACACTTCAATTTGACCTGAAAACGAGTCTTTCACGAAATATATTATTTTCAATTAAGTAAATTTCATGTTGTGAATTTATTTTTCTTTCTTTTAATCATCTTCTTTTCCACCAAACTTGTAAATCCTTTTGGCTTGCGACTTCATGCTTGATCTTGGTCCAGGTCCATTCACACCACTATATTTGCTATAATCTCGGAATAAATCAATGTAAATACTCTCATACTAATTGAAGTGTAATGCAAAATATGCAGTTAAAGCCATCATCTCAAAATCCACCTTGAACATTTGTTGGTTGACATTGCGCCAATACCTGTTAGTTTCAGCCAGGCTATGAGCCCGCACAATGCAAATTTGTTGGCCTTTCACTATCTAGAGAGTAATTTCTTGGAAGTAATCTTTCTTGAAGCCCCAACTATCTGGGCTGAACCGAAACAACTCTCGACCCTTAATTTTAAGTACGCTTCTTTAACAACATAACTGTCCGCGACATCAGTGTTTTATTTTAAACTAAATTTCAATGTATTTCAATGAATATTCTTGTTACATTCGTTAATAGTGTGCTAGTCAATAGTATTTGGGACGCTGATTTAAAAAATGATACCATTTTCTACTTAACTCGTCCCGATTTTACGCATATTCTACTTTAAAAAATGTTCGTAATAAAGTTGAAAGTGTGGAAAATCCAGAATGTGTCGATCAAAAGTAAGGCCAAATTCAAACTCGGCAGGTCAATTTACATCAATAATGTTGAGGTCTGCGCGATTTTAGGTCTAATTAAAAGAAGAAAGCCCACGTGTGTGTTTAGGGCCCCTTGTTTTATATTTATTGGGGGGCGAACACCTATGTCGTTAAAGCGTAAAAATCCTCAATTTTGCTAGTAAGTCAGATTCAACGCTTAAGGAGTTTGGCGCTGTTTCAACCTTAACGGTACGTTACAATAAGTTTAGAGACCATTTTGCTTCTGCGTGCAAGGGATCTTTTTACTCCCCAATTCACTTCGCCTTTGCTGGAAGAATATTTTTGTGTTTGCGGTCCTTACCTATCGTTTAAGTGGCAAATAAGTTGAAACAGTCGGTGCTTCGCAAAGCGACAGCACCTAAAAGTAAAAAATAACGCAAAACAATGAAGTATTTTTTCAGTTTAATGTTTCAAAATGTCAAAATGGAAAGAAATAAAGGGTAAGAGATTCACAGCTTAGAGAAGAGTAGTTACGGAAAAGTACCTAGATATTCACATAAAGACCAACAGGTGGAAGAGGAAATTATAAGGGTTCTGGTAAAGTACAAGAAAACAGCAGCTTGAAAAGGTTACATTAGATTAAAAGTTCCGAAGTAAATTGAAATTAGATTAAAATGACAACAGATGTAATAATACCAATCTCATGAAGCAAACAGACTTCCAAACAACAACAAGGAAACCTAACCTCTTTCTGATATTTTTAAAAGGCGATAACTTAATGAAAAAAGCGTTGAACAACTTTTTAATGTGTAGAATCAATTTCAGCACAAAATTTTCCATGAAATCAGCTACCCGAAAAGGCCCAATCAGGGTAAAATTTAGTTTTTTCGATGGAAATAGAGCCCTTATGTCCGGATCCCCATTGATTTGTATGGGAGGACTAGGACGTAAGCGAAAAACAGGTTGCCTACATTGCCGGAGCGACTGTACCTCCACCCAGCCCTATATTCCCCGCCTAAAGTCGGCCACATCGCGGGGTCTAGATAGTATACAAGGTCTTTGACCTGGAGTCGCCCGAGAGTCCGCCGCGCCGCCAAGTCCCGCGATCGCAAACACGGTCGAATTAGAAGGATACAGAAAACCCAATCAAAAGACCCGCACGAAAGATAGACCACAAGATCCGATCCGCGGAGATCTCCTCCGTCAAGTTCTGTGCTGTGCAGTTCTATATTCTGGATCCGCGGGAACCGCGAGAAGGGGGGGGAGACGACCGGCGACAGGCACGAGAGGCCGGGGAGAGAGGAGGGGGGTTGAGCGGACGTGTCCTGCGGGAGACGTGAGTAAGGTATGCCAACAAAAGGGTGGCGGCGTAAGGGGGGAGAGGACAGGACCCGCGGCAGCGGGGAGGGGGGTGGGAAGAGGGGGGAGGGGGGAGATCAAAAACCATTCTACGCCTTCAGACATCGCGCACATCGGTATCGGATCGGGAAAAAAAAGAAGTAGAAGAAGAAGAAGAAAAAAAGAAAGGAAAAAAGAAAAAGAACCACGCTGCACTGAACTGCATATACTGGATACTGAATTGCACTGCCGGGCGCGGTGCAGAGAGGCCGCACACTGCACAGGCACGGCACACTGACTGCTGCTGCACCGAGCGACCGACAAACACACACTCTTATTCAGCACGGATTTCGATTCGCCAAGTTGCCAATCACAGCCGGGCCGTGACCGTCCGACGACGACCGTGGCTGCAGCTACGCTTCTCGACCTCTCGCTGCTCTTATCATTTATGAAAACAAATAAACTGTAGGGAATACCCTACGGACACTTTCTCACGTCAAATTTAATTTGGGGGTGACCCGGTGACCCCCCTCCAATATTCTGGGTGGTTACCCCAGATCCCCCTTCAATATTCTGGAGGAGACCCCCAGACCCCCCCCCCCTTCAATATTCTGGGGGAGGCCCCGAGACCCCCATACCCCCTTTTGATATTTTTATCCAGATCCAAGGATCCATTTTTGAAAAACTTTTTTTTTTCTTTTTTATGACCCATTTTCCCATTGATTTTAATGGAAACCATTTTTCATCCATAACTAACCTAAAAATGAAAATTTCAAAAAAAAAAAAAAAAAAAAAAAAAAAAAAAAAAGTCCCTCTGGGGAATGTTATAAGCAACATCTCTGCAAAATGTGGATGCATATGGATCAATAGTTTAAAAGTTATGCTGGGTTTCACGTTTCATGGCTACAGACAGACATACGGACAGACGGACAGACAGACAGCACAGAAAAGTGTGCATTTACACCTCCACCAAGCCAAATATGGTTAAATAATATTAAAACTTCATAGATGGATGTTCTTCAGGATAGTATTAAGCATGGTGAGAGCCAATTATTTTGCAACTATCATGATTTACTTAGTTGTAGAGGGCCAAGTATCGAAACAAAATACCTTGAAAATCTCTGCGCCATTACAAAACTTTCTCTACTTCTAACTTTGTTAGTAGTGGGAAAGTAAAAATGCATTTCCGCGGCTGCAAGATCCCGCAGAATGGCCCCATGCATCGATTGTTTTGACAGAGCCCATTTTACAAAGTCACTCTGTGAAATTATTTCAGCAGTCGGTTCTTTGAGAATCGGAGTTGACGATCGGTCGGTCATTGATAATTTTGTATAAATAACCTCTCTGCTGCACTTTCAATCATAAATATCTAACTGATAAATTGACGGAACTTTCGTTTGAACTCTTCTTTTTTATGTTCAACGTCAGGAGCGTCTCTTGGGGGATCCCTTCCACCCCCCCCCCCCAGGAATTTGAAGTCAGGCTCAAACCGGGAACAAATTACATTGATGAGCAAAAGAAATGGTCATCAGGTTTTTACCCCCCCCCCCCTCCTGAAGCCGAACTCGTAATGATGCCCCTGTTCAACATGATCTACAAATCAAAAAAATTTACTAAAATAGTAATTTGCATTCTTTTAAAACAATTTTACGTCACGACTCCACAAGCCGAAATGTTAAATTGGTTCGTATCCCCCTGACCCCCAGGGACCCCAGGGTAGGGTGATTCTTATTTTTCAAAAATGAGTATTTTTTGTGCGAACGGTCGATTTTTTGTTCTTTGTGGTCTAAAAAAATGACCCATAACAAGCATTTTGAAAAAAATTGACTCTAAATGGACCCTCAACGGCAAAAAGGGCGTAAGTACCAAATATGAATTTTTGGGTGTTTTAATAGTCAATTATGGTGTAAAATAGCCACTTTTGGTCCATGGAGGCCTGACATTTCCATTATTTTTGGCTTATCTGCAGTCCTAATACCAAAAAAGTCCATTTTAAGATATGCGTAAAATGCTCTCACCGCGCTTTAGTCCAGGCAATGAATAATTATTGAGCAAGATTTTTGAGCTTTTATCACAAAATACATATTTTTAGATGAAAGCTCAAAAAGCTTGTCTGAATCACGTTTTAAGGACATTTGGACTCCAAAACTGAAATCGGCGACCTAAAAAACCCCCGGATACCTAATTTTATAAAAATCGGAGCACTCTAAATGCTACGGTAAGGTGATCGAAATCATTAAAAATAACATCGCGTTAAATGAGCGTTGCCACGGGGTATCAATTTTCCTGAAAATGGCCGAAAACTTAAATCGTGTTTTTGAGAGCTTAGACGTCGTTCGAGCGGAAAAATACAGAGGAACTTTCTTGTTGGAAATTACCTCAGAGACAAAAAACATGTGTCGATTTTTTTTTGATATCTTGCATCGTTTTCGATATATATCGAATTAATCGATTTTGGGGTCCTTCTCCCCCCCTTCCCTGAATTTAGCACAGCACCTAGGCATGGGGACTTTTAGGTGGTCATTACTGACACCAAGGCGAAACGATTAAGTCCAAAAAACCTTTGATGAGAATTTGTTCTTCCAATAATCATTCATTGCCTGGACTAAAGCGCGGCGAGAGCATTTTACGCATATCTTAAAATGGACTTTTGTGGCATTAGGACCGCAGATAAGCCAAAAATAATGGAAATATCAGTCCTCCACGGACCAAAAGTGGCTATTTTACACCATAATTGACTATCAAAACACCCAAAAATTCATATTTGGTACTTACGCCCTTTTTGCCGTTGAGGGTCCATTTAGAGTCAATTTTTTTCAAAATGCTTGTTATGGGTCATTTTTTTAGACCACAAAGAACAAAAAATCGACCGTTCGCACAAAAAATACTCATTTTTGAAAAATAAGAATCACCCTACCCCAGAGTGATTGTAAATTGATTCGTGATGTTTCGAAAAAGTGGTTGAAACGTAGTTACACTTTAAGGTACCTAGGAATCTAATGGTGTAATAAAATCTGAGAAAACTTGTTGTTTACTAGCACGAATTTGCATTTGAAAATGTGGATCCTGTTTCTCATGGGGGGGGGGGGGGTCTCACGAAAGCGAGTGAGTTGGAGCATTTGTTGGAATCAAATTTTTTTGAGACGTCATCAATAAGCAGGTCCATGGGCAATGAGAGAGAAACATAAATTCTTGGCTGAAATACGGCTATACGTGTGTCGTGTGTGTATGTAGGTACTTACGTACTATAACTGGGTGCCCGCCCACGAAAAAATGTCAGTCTACTTTCCAGAGTGTGTTCTATCTCTGGCGCCGCACCGCACCGATCCGAGGGTCCGGCCGCCATCGCATTTTGCAGTAAAACGCCCGTCAATACGACTTAACGACTATGAGAGACTCCAAAGATTATATAATCGTGAAGGACGGCCCCGAATAATTACTCAACGGTTCGCTGCATTTGTGGAATTTCTGTGTACAAGAATGTTTGCGACTCTATGCATCAGTTGCGATGCTGCGTCGGTTTATCAATAAACGCGCGACACTTAACACAAAAAGCAGATCGCGGTGACGAAACGTGGAGACGAACACACACACGCGCCAATTGAACTGATTGGTGAGGGTCGGCCGAGTGATTCGAGCGAGGGGCGAGTTTCTCGGTTAGTGGGTTTTGCCCGCGATTGGATTCTAGAGATGCCGATATTCCCGGCGTTGCCGAGTGAAAGGTGGGAAATTTAAAATGGGGATGTTGGCAGCAACGAGGTATCATGATAGAAAGGAGCTGTTGCAAACCTTTGCTACAGGCTTATTGAAAGTTGCTCATGGGGACAAACCCTGTGAAAATAACGCTAAGCTCACTAAAAAATCACGAAATCCACTCTTAAAATGCTTTCAAACGGGAGACCGTAATGGCGGCCGTTGCCGCCGATTATATTGGGTTGCTCTATCTCAATCAGCTCCATCCTCACGAAATGTTCTCGCGATCAGGGTTCGAAAATTTCATGAAAAATAAAATCGTGAAATTTCACGTGAAATATTTCATGAAAAATTTATGAAAAATACGGAAAAATACTCCGCAAATGTGTAGAACTTCCTTTCGGTTGCTTCGCCTAACCAAAAATGAGAAACAAAACTATTGGTGCTATTATGTAGCTGTTTGATGGCTTCTTTTAACATCGCTGCCAGCCAGTGAAAGAAAATATAAATTAATTAATTATTTATTCTCAATTTGTAATTAGTCTAGATGCTGACGGGTCTCTAGAGATTTAACCAAGTAATTGCTGTATAAAATACAATTCTGGTAAAATGAGAGTCCAAAGTCCTCATCTTTGACGGATCCAGCCCTCGCAAACGGGGCGGGGGGGGGGGGGGTTAGAAAAAAAATGAAAATTATACTGGGAATAAAACTCTATTGAGAACTTCAAAAAAAATTTCAACCTCTAAGTAACTGGTGCAAAATTTAGGGGTGCCGGCTACTGGGGTACCTTATGATAAAATGAACATTTATCATGATGAATTACTTATACATAGTAATATTCTTTGGGAGGGCGTTACAAACAGATATTAATTATTTCATAGTGAAAATTAGACGAATTCCACTTCAGAGTAGAAGAGAATCATAAAAAACGACGAATGGGAGTAAATTTCAAAAATTTCATAAATTTCACAGCTTCGTGAAATTTCATGTGAAATTTCAAGGAAATTTCAAGGAAATTTCATAAATTTCAAGGAAATTTCATAAATTTCATATGAAATATTTCACACTTGAAACCCTGCTCGCGACACCACAAGAGGAGAAGAAGAAGCATAAAATTGCCATAATATTTAGGCGGCAACGGCCACCATCATGGTCACGCGTTTGAAAGCATCATAATATTTTGTGAGTGGATTTCGTGATATTTTAGTGCGCTATTCGTTATTTGTACAAAAAAAAATATTTATAGGTATGTATAAAACTCACGCCTCACAGAGAAAACTTAACTTGAAGTTCCGGGTGACCACCCTTGCATGTATGGACCTACCTCGGATTCGCACCCCCAAACAAATGAACACAACCTACGAATATGAAAGGTGAGATTGGAGAATTTGCTTTCAAAAAGTGAATTTGAAGGTCCATATACACATTTTTGTCGCTAGGAGCACGGTGATAACAATAGAAAAGTTCTACGTTGCGTCATAAACGCGACAGACGGCACTTGATTTCACGTCCTGTTCTTTTGTTAAGGGTGCAAAACTTACGCAGTGCAAACATACACGGGTGGTCCATCTCAACTTTGAGTTCTGCATACTCTACAAGGAGAGAATTTTGGACTTTATAAATGGTCTCATCGTTATTTTCGCCGCATTTTACATCAGTACCGGTTGCCCAATTGTATGTAGCAAAACCTTGCATGAGCTCCATTTTCTACATGTGGTTGAATAGTGAATTCTTGCGTAAAGACCAGCGATAATGACGATGGGTTTATTGGAAATCATGAAATTCACCCACATACTCACAAAATGACTTCGATTTTTAAGGCGCATGGCATGGCGTGACTAAGCAGGTGACACGGGGTTAGGTACTATCTAATTTGAGACTTTCAGACTCTGCGTATTTCTGTAGAGCGAGCGAGACAGAGACAGAGAGAGAGAGAGAGAGAGAGAGAGAGAGAGAGAGAGAGAGAGAGAGAGAGAGAGAGAGAGAGAGAGAGAGAGAGAGAGAGAGAGAGAGATTAGACAGGAATCCCCTTGACGCCTGCGCAGCCCCGCGTTTAAAAGAGCAAAGATGGCAGAGTTATGCAGGTATCATTGGAGATTCCTATCTTCTTTGACTCTCTCTCTCTCTCTCTCTCTCTCTCTCTCTCTCTCTCTCTCTCTCTCTCTCTCTCTCTCTCTCTCTTCTCTCTCTCTCTCTCTCTCTCTCTCTCTCTCTCTCTCTCTCTCTCTCTCTCTCTCTCTCTCTCTCTCTCTCTCTCTCTCTCTCTCTCTCTCTCTCTCTCTCTCTCTCTCTCTCTCTCTCTCTCTCTCTCTCTCTCTCTCTCTCTCTCTCTCTCTCTCTCTCTCTCTCTCTCTCTCTCTCTCTCTCTCTCTCTCTCTCTCTCTCTCTCTCTCTCTCTCTCTCTCTCTCTCTCTCTCTATCTATAGAAACACACAGAAGAAAGCCTCAAATATGATATCGGTAAACTTTAAAGTCATTTTTGTAAGTCTATGAGTGAATTTCGAGATTTGTTCAGTATAATCATCAACATTTTTGCTAGTTTGTACGCAATAGTTCACTACTCAATCGCAAATAGCAAAAGTTAGCAAGAGCCCCATACGAAGCGATATTCATATGGATTTTCTATGCACTTATTCGCCAAGCTCAAAATCAGGCAAAGGAAAACGCCAGCTGTGTAACTAGCGCACGATTCGGCATCACCGCTGGATCCGACATTACTCTTGGCTTGTCTGTTGCCGGGCCTGCCGGGCTGGGACAAGGGCGGTTGGATCGAGTTATAAAAGTTTTTTTTCAAATTTTTTTACCCCTGTTCCGATTGCGGATAGCCAATTGCCACGCATTGCGCTTATGCATCGAGATCATATGTATATATGTATGCATAGATATGGCCGACAAAAGGCGAAGGCTTGCCGCAAGCCGCGACGAGCTATACTTAACATTTACGCGAGGCCGTTAGTGGCGTTAGTTTGACGCTATCAAGGTTGCCAATGTGCAGTGGCGGCTCTTCCAATGACTGATTTTGACGAACCAGTAAACCAAATAAACTGTAGAGAACACCTTACGAACACTTTTTCACATCAAATTTAACCCTTTCCGTCACAGTGTCCATCATTATGGACGACTATTTTACATGGATCCTTAAGGAAATTCGGGAAAATCAACTCACACATGAAATCATATGAGATAAGTTCGTTCAATTTAATGATAAAGGTTTCAGATTACAGTAACACTTCTTTCATAATTCGTGACAGAAAGAGTTAATCTGGGGGAGACCCCTGACCAGTGGCGTACGCAGGGGGGGGGGGGGGGCTAAGGGGGCTAAAGCCCCCCCAGACGTCCGATTTTTGGGGGTGGAGGGGAAGGGGAGGAACAATTTTCAGTCAAACGTTCATCAGTGCGAGCCCCTCCCAAGAAAAATCCTGTGTACGCCACTGCCCCTGACCCCCCTTTATTTTCTGGGGGGAGACTCTCAGAGCCTCCTTTAACATTCTGGGAAAAACCCCCCAGACCCCCCTTATCCATACATGAAATATCTAAGTTTTTCCCTTTTATGGCCCATTTTTTCATTGATTTTATAGTAAAAACCATTTTTCATCAATAACTAACCTAAAAATTAAAATTTCAAAAAACAAAAAAAAGTCCCTCTGGAGAATGTTAAAAGCAACATCTCTGCAAAATTTAGGTGCATATGGATTAATGGTTCAGAAAATAGGCTGGGTTTCACGTTTCACACCTGCAGACAGGCAGACGGACGCCACAGAAATTGTATGCATTTACTCCTCCCTACCACATATGGTTAAGAAATATTGAAAAGTCATGGATGGATGTTCTTTAAGATGGTATTAGGATCTGGGCACAGACAGCGACAGAACCGTTACTTCTGGAAGGATTTGCACGGTAGAGAAACTGACACACGACAGAAACAAGCCAAATTTTCTCACCTGAATGCGCGGTTGTATTGGAATTCCGTGTCCAGATAGTCACTCTAAAACACTTGCAATTTCATTTAAAACCAATTCCTATTGAATTAATTAAAATTGTTCATATTCAATGTTAATGAATAATGAGTAGCCAGGCCCGGATTTACGGGGGGGGGGGGGGGGGGCAGAGAGGGCGGCTGCCCCCAGCGCAAAATTCTGGGAGCGGCAAATTTGGGCGGTGAACGGAAAAAAGTGGGGTGGGGAAGGGAAAAGAAATGGAGAAAAAAAAAAAAAAAAAAAAAAAAAAAAAAAAAACAGTGAATACGTTTATATTTTCTCAATTAAATCAGTGGCTTCGCGTGCAATCTGGCAATACTGCACTCGGTTCATTTAAACCTATGTAGACTATCGATTAGAGGGAGTGCACTGTGTATGCCTGCTAGTTCGACCTTTTTCATGTGTTTAGATGGACTAAATGCAGCATTGCTAGATTGCACACAACACCGCTACTTACAATCCTCCAAGTGATGCTCTCAAGAATTGAAGCTCAACCTGTTTACCCTCACCCCCTTCTCCCATAAAGTCCTTTATATGAGATTCTGGTGGAAAATTAATTGCAGTAACTAATTTGTCTGTCCTTGGGGTATTTTTTCCACAAAATTTCGTCATAACCTTTGCAGAAAAACTCTCGGAAATGGAACTTTTACTTGCTTACCCCCACCCCCCTCTCCCAGAAGTACCCTTCTATGAGTTTTCCTGGACAAACCAATCATTGTAACTTATCAGTGACTACTCAGAGAATATTTTCACAAAATGTCAAGAAAATCCTTTGAGCCAATTTTAAGAAATTCCATTTCTTTTGCCTTTTTTGGCCTATTTTCGGGGTTAAACCCCCCCTTAATTTTAACTTAGAACAAAATCCAGAAAAGCTCCTCTTAGAAAGTAGGAAACAATACTTCTTGCCAAATTTGAATGCAAAAAGATGAATAGTTGGGGAAATATCATCCGTGACGGACGGACGGACGGACAGACGGACGGACATTTTATGGGATATGGTTTTTTGGGTTCCTGGGGACATCAAATGCCAAGAAATGGAGCTAACTCAATTCTCAAATTTTTCATGATTACAATACTTTCTCTACCCTATGGGGAGTGAGAAAGTAAAAAGGGGGGAAAGGGAAGAAAGGAAAAAACAGAAAAACGAAAAAAAGGGGGAAAAGGGGAAAAAGAAAAAAATCCAACAGCCTAGAAGTTCTACGGTGAAACAAAATTTTAGTTCTTAACGGGGCGATGACAGGGGATGCGTGGTCTCCCGAGGTTGGAGGCGGTTGACATTTTGCCGCCCTTTGCAAATCGCCGGTTCGCCGCCCATCTTTATAAAGATGACTGCATTCGTCTTTCATTGGACACACTGATTTTGCCGCCTTATGATACAAAGTTTTCACTTTGATCACACTTTCTGGTTTTGTTTTGTTTTTGTTTTTTGCTTGTTCACCCTAATTTTGCCGCCCTCAGAGAGTGACGCCCAGGGCAAGGGTATCCACATACGTCCTCTCCTCCTCGACATGCCCCAGGACGATGATAAAATAATAAGTATTCCACCCCCGCGAGCCACGGCCATGACGAGCGCGAGTGCGATTTTGGTGCGCGGTGGCGGGTGGCGGGTGGCGGGTGGAGCACTATGTGGTATTTGACCAAAAAAGCTGGCATAAACTAAAAAAAAAAAGTCGCTATTGGGAAAAACTGTTGTGATATTCGGAATCTACATAGATTTTTGCATTAGAAACTTGTATTTAGCGGGTCTAAACTAAATTAATTCACCTAGAATCCACTAGGGGAAAAATCAGTTTTACCACCATTAAATTTAGCCTCAGCACGAGACTATAATCAAAGTAAAAGCACAGAATACTATAATCAGAACGGAAACTCTAATTCATTTTGAAACATTCTTTACTTCGGGCCGCCATGTTCGAAAGTGAGTATCTTCGGCAGATCTTCGGCAACTGGCCGAGTTGTGATTGGTTGTATAGCCTGAAAAAGCATGTCCGCCATTTTGAGAAGTGAGTAGGCACAGTTGCCAGTTTGTGCTCGTAAATTCCAAATCTTGTTTCCATTGGCTCTTATGGGAGTTTCCCTTCTGATTGTATTATTCTGTGGTTAAAGAAAAGTGTTTCAAATGAAGTCAGAACAAAATGTTTGTACATGGATCGTCCTCCTGAAGGCATTTACAATCAGTGTATGCCTATTTGATCCAATTTTATTTTGAATTTGATATATTTTTGCTACTTCAAAGTTTTTAGCTAAAAACGTAAATTTTCCGATTTTCAAGAGAACTTAAGTTCAAACGTCCTGCCACATCCCGCGGGTATATATATGAGAAATGGTAGTCCTTAGTGCGTACTAATAGGCCTTGAAGTCAGAAGTTGCGGAAAAATGCGGCTTTGCCGCGAAAATTAGTTCGAATTTTGCGTTTTTGCACGAAATTCTCGTTTTCACGTGTTGGAGAGAGGCGACGAGTGAAAAATTTGGCAACACAGTCCAAATGACTTGAAACTCACTATCCACGGGTACTTTTTAACGCTGAATTCAAGTTTTGCATCTGTTATTCAAAATTCGAAAATCCAAGATGGCTGCCGACCGCCGATTAGCCGAAAAAATTATCGGCAGCCATCTTGGATTTTCGAATTTTGAAAAACTGGTGCAAAATTTGAATTCAGCGTTAAAAAATACCTTCAGTTACCAAATTCCAAGTCATTAGGACTGTAAAAACAGTTTATGCCAACTTTTCCGGTCAAATACCACATAGTGTGGCGGGTGGCGGTGCGTGCAAATTACCGCTCAAAGGATGCAGATCAGCAGATCGCTCTCATCTTGGCGCGGCGCGGAGCGGAGCGGAGCAGAGGGGGTGGTGGCGGTGGCATGGTGGAGCGCCCGGGCTGGCTGAAGACGAAAAGATGTGATGCGTTTTTTTATTCTCGGGAGCGCGCACCGGTGCAGCTCCAGTGCACCAGAGTGTTTTTTTATTCAGGTGCCCCAGCACCGGAGCGCACCGAAGGTTTTTTTTAGTAGCGGTGCGATGCGCCTGGAGCTGCTCCGGTGCAAGCTCCAGTGTACGTATCGGTGTTGAAAACCGATGCACTGAAGCTGGAGCTCCGTAGAGTCCCTATATGTAGAGAGTTAAGACAAGAGGGTAGTCAACTTCTGATTGGTCGATGAGTTTTAGGCTCTACGGATGCCGCCATTGGATGCGATTTTGCACTTTAGTTTACAATCGCAGTTGTTTACCAACGGTATTTTGCTGATAAAGAGTTAATTTTCGACGAAACTGTTAAATCTCATCAAGATACGCCTCAAGAATGTCTATAATTCCCAAAAGAATCTTTCAAAGCGTAAATAGATGTTGATCCAAAAAAGCAGTAAAAGATTACATCGTTAGATACTCAGCAGCACTGTAGTCTTTGCAGTGGACGAAAACACAACAGCGGCCCTCAGAATGTAAACAAATGTGCAAAATCGCATCCAATGGCGGCGCCCATGGTTTCATTGTCTTAACTCTCTACATTTAGGGACTCTAGAGCTCCGGAGCTTCTGCACGTGACCGGTGCTGCACCAGACAGCTTCGGAGCAGCTCCAAAAGCTCCGGGTTATTGCACCGGTGCGGATTCCGGAGAATAAAAAAACGCTTCAATGAGTTGCAGCCTGAACCAGCGTGGTGACCACGGGTGCATCTGGGTTTAGATGGATTTCGTTCAGGAGGGAGGGGGGAGGGGAGGGAAGAGGGACTAGCTATAAAAAAGCGGGGAAACGAGATCACTCCGGGGTTGATTTTTCATCGAAAATTGGCCAGAATTGCATCTTAGAGCTTTAAAATTTCCTAAATTTCTGGGGGAGGACCCCAAGTGGATAAATAAACGATGGGAGCGGCACTTTCGTCCTCGCCCACAGGCGGCAAAAGGGTAAATCCGAGCCGGGGAAAGAGTATACAATGTTTTCTTCTTTTGTCGGCCATCTTGGAATGCTTTTTGAACTGCGCGCCACTGAAGATGACGCGGGAAGCGAGTCGAGCATAAGATTAAATATAAGTACCTTGCCCCCCCCCCCCCCCAACATCTATTTCAATTGAGCTCTTGCAAAGTTTTGCTATGGACAATTGGCCTATCAATTATATTGTAAAATGCTGCGAAAATAACGATGAGACCATTTATAAAGTCCAAAATTCACTCCTCGCTGAGAAAGCTAAATTCAAAGTTCAGATGGACCACCCGAGCGTATGTTTGCACAACGTAAGTTTTGCACCCCAAACAAAAGAACAGGATATAAAATCAAGTGCCGTCTGCAAAGAGTAAATAAATAAGAGTCGCAATTGCATTGAAAGCCAGCGTGATGGTCAATGCTGATAAGAGTCGGCTTCTGATTGGGCTGGAAATGGAGGGAAATCGTGGTGTCAAACTTTTTTCGACCTTTTGGAAATATCACGGGGTTTTCGTTCCGGGACGTTTATCTCGAAACTTGTTCAAAATTGCCTCTAAACAATAATACGAGTCGATTTAGCAGAATTTTTCAAAGGAAATATCACGGGGTTTTCGTTCCGGGACGTTTATCTCGAAACTTGTTCAAAATTGCCTCTAAACAATAATACGAGTCGATTTAGCAGAATTTTTCAAACAAATTGATAGGTCACAAGTACTAGTATATTGCAAATTCGAGAAGACTGTCTCAGTTGAAAAGTACACATAATAGTGAATTACTCAAACACACGCCAAGCATGTAAACACACTATTGTGCGTACTTTTCAACTGAGTCAGTATTTTCGAATTTGCACTAAAGTGGCACTTATGACCTATCAATTGTCTGAAAAAATTCTGCTAAATCGACTCGTATTCAATGACGTAGCATGCAATTTGGCAACGTGGTATGGTGTCCATTCACGTATTTCAAACTCATTAAAAATATCGAAATATTGGGTGTTCGGTGAACACCTTCGCATTCGATCTTTTACAGAGGTTTAAATGGACACATACCAACGTTGTCAAATTGCACGCTACGCCATACTGCTCGTATTAATTGTTTAGAGGCAATCTTGCTCAGGTTTCGAGATAAACGTCCCGGAACGAAAACCCCGTGCTAATTTCCATAAGCTCTAAAACAGTTTGGCACCACGCTTGCAGCCAATCAGAGGCCAGCCCGCGTTTCCGATCCCTTATCTGCGTTGACCGCGCCAGGCCTTCCAGTCAATCACGACTCTTTGATATTTCCCTACTCTTTGGCCGTCTGCTTTCTCGTTTACAACGCAACGTAGAACTTTTCTGTTGTTACTACCGTGCTCCTATAGCGATCAAATATGTATAAATGGACCTTCAAACTTTGCCATTCGATATATCGAAAACCAAAAACGATATCGACCCGCGAATTGCGCAGAAATGTTTAGTTTTATGTGTCCTTTCGAGTGATGTAAGTACCTATCACTTGAGAGGGGTCGTGCCTCGGAATTTTAGAGATAGTTCCTATGAGGGGCAATTTTTTTAAAAAATGTTAGGGGGCTCTAAAACCAAATATTCACTACACTAATGTCAAAATCGTATTTTTTTTCTGAAAAGTACTTGCTTTTTAGAGTATTTACGACTCCTAGTTTTTTAAATCCCAACTTTTCAAATGGGAGTTCTGATTTTTTGAAAATGGGTCGAAATCGAACTTTGACAATCGATATATCGAAGACGAAAAACGATATCGACTTCTGGTTTGCGGCAAAAGTCTTGGAATTTTATACCCTTTAAAACGAGTTATCACAAGAGAGAGGTTGTCGTATGAAAATTTTGAGTTAGGGGGAGAAATCCGCCCTTAGAGGCCCTTTAGGAAAGAGGAAATTTAACAAAATTTTCCCTTAGAGGAAATTTTGGATACGCCACTAGTAGTTCCTATTAAATTATAAACAACCCCCGAGTTTCCTTTTTTTATCTTCAACCGTTCAAAAGTTTGACGGGGGGGGGGCGGGCGGGGGGAGCTCTTTTGAAACACCCTGTATACGTCGGTTGACTGTTGACAGTGTTGACTGGCGACTGTTCCAAAAACATTTGTTGAATCTGAGTTAGGTTAGAACGACTACGCAGGTACCTTTGTTTACGTTAGCAAGTCGATTTCACCACGTTATTACTTACTGATACTTAAAATTTTAATTTGCATCAAGCCGTGACCAGTAATTCTCCTTTTTTCCCCCAGTTATTGACTTTTATTTAGATCATCATGGTTTGGCTTCTGCCTCTATGTGAAACTTTTATGAACGGTACGTTGATTTAAAAATAGTTGATTTACATGCTCCTTAACGGGACCAAGCAAGGCCTACTTTCTCTCTTGACCTTAAAATTGTTGTTTATATTTTGTTCATTTGCAAGTTCCGACCTTTTCGTCTTCACAGTCTCCACCTTCGCATGTAAAGGCTCACCTTACAGTGCATGTAATAAGTACCTAGATTTTTTAAGCCTCGTTTTATAATCACTCACTCCCATACAGTCTATCCCTTTTCTCTAGCCTTACTGTTGTGTTTCTTCAATTAGTTCATGGAAATTTGTTGTAATATGGTAATTATTCTCTCCTTAATGGCTGTGTAAACGTTAATGTTTCATCTCTCAATGATGATTGAAGGGGTTATGCAACTTAAACAGGGTTCCTCCTTTTGATTGCTCCAATAGTGTAGTTGATATTCTGCGAACAGCACCTCTTTTACACCCTCTTTCCATAGCCCATAATATGTGATTCATGTGGATACTTATCTGAGGAATCATATCTCTAATTAACTTCAATTAAATTTTCACTGTTTTTGAGAATTTCGAAGTCCATCTGAGCTCATGAGGTTCTAGTATTTAAGGTTCAAATTATATCAACAGTTCCACTGTTTGTTGCTGATTGATCTTATTCTTCTCATCGTTTAGAGAAAGTTTTCTTCTTCAGCGCTGTTTTCACTGTCTTCCATTCTAATTATTTGAGAGTAGTTTGAATCATTAGGTAATCAAATCATCATACTTATTAAGTTCTTACCTGGTAACCGTAGCTTACTAAGTTAGTAACACACCATGATTTTTCATCTTAAGCTACACCGTTACAAGTGAAGAGACAATTTTCTACTACAAATTAAATCTGTTTCTCGCTACATCCTTGTATAGGCTGACAGTTTCTTTGATCTAAAGAATGTTCCACAGAGAAGTTGGTGGGAAACCGTTTATTTTAGCCGGTTTGCATCTGCATGGAACTCATAGAATGCTCAAATTGGGGTAGAGTGAGGTTAGGTTTTACAAGATCAACTTCATGACTGCAAATCTTAGTAAATAATGAAACGTCTAGAGCAGGACCATTTTGAGTATTAGGTTCCGAAAAGTAGCGGTACATGTTTCCAAACTGCATCGAAACGCATTGGTGAGCGGTTTGTTAGCACAGAGTTTGACTCGTTGTTAATTAACTGCGTTGTCGATCGGTGAGCGAACACCGATGCGCTTTAATGGGGTTCGGAAGCAGGCACCGCTACTTATCAGAATCTGATACTCAAAATGGTCCTGCTGTAAGAAGTAACAATTGTTAACATGATTTCGAGACCTTAATTCGAAGCTAAAGATAAAGACGTACCTATTTGATTGTATCGTACTAAAGTGATCAAATCAGGTTACTAAATAAAATTTGCCTTTAGATTCATTTCCAAAGGTTTTTGTTTTTGTTTTTTTTTCCAGAAACCTGAATGTAAACCAATTTTTTAATTCTTGTCATTCTTGATTTTTTTTCAGTTTATCAGAAAAAAGCTGGTGAAGAGTTGGTATTGTTCATTGTTCCTGCAATGTGAACTCATTCTAAAGTAACACACATGTGGTATTCCTGTCGAACATGTCAAACATAACTAAAAAACCGTTATCATCAGTTGCTAGTGTGAATAATCATATAGCAAAACTACCACCCGTAGCGGAGCCCGGTTTGGTCCCGCCAAAATATCAGCCGCCTCCGCAACCTGTAAAAAAGCCTCCAACTTATCTCATCCCTCAAGATGGCCCTCATCCGTGTTTGATCCCAGATCCTGCGAAACAATTTCAGACTGTCGCTGAAATTGACAGGTGTGTATTTCTCACGATTTCCAATCATCGATGTGATGTTTACAAACTAAGAACAACCTGTTTGAATGTTGTTGAAGAAGTTGTACCCTTCAGAAATGCATTTCATATTGGTGTATTGCTGATATGATTAAATGGAACAAGCAGCTTTCCAACTAAAAAATTGATCTCTGTATAATTTTAGACCCTCTCATGAAAAGATGAGGTTTAAATCAGCCTGGGGTCACTCTAGGATTTGTTTGAAAGAGCATGCCTCATTTTTAATGGGCTCCTCTTCCAGATCAGACAGTGGCTCGCGGTTGAAATAGTGGAGGGTTAATTGAGGGTGAGAATGATTTAACTATGGGAAAATAGAAAGAAGAGTGAGAAAGTGTAGTGGCTAGGTATGAAGTGTTATTGCGTAGGGGAATTTGAGTGGAAGAAAGGTTGTAGTTACAGGTGAAAGAAGTATGGGATAAATTTTTGTTGCTTCGATCTAATTTGGTAGTGTATAAGTTTAAACTTATTAAACTAATGTTATCTGATTTTTAACTTAAAAAAAAGAAAAATTAACTTGACTAACAAAGAACAAGAGTAAAGAAAGGAACATTAATAATAAAAGGAGAATTTATAAAAATAACAAATTAAGTATAATTGAGAGCGGAAAATTAAGAAAGTAAGGATTTTGCAAAGGTTTTGCTCAATTTGTTCATTATTTTTTTATATTCTTGAATTTCAGACATCATCAAACTGTGGATCAAAAGCGGGCGCCTCCCCAGTATCATCCACCTCCGCCTCCTCAAGATATGCTCAAATTCGTACGAAAACCTGATGCTGAAGCTTCCAGGGCTGCGTCCGAGCAGGTAATTATCACATTAGACAATTTCAAAGGCATCAGGCATTGAATTTATCAGAACCTGGTCTTCGTGACTCTTGAGATCCTTTTTATTCTTATCAAAGACATTCTAGAAGAAGATAGGGTCAAAGCACTGCGGAATGAAGTCGGTCTTAGTGATCGAGGGAGTGAGGGGGTATGAACCAATTTAACTTTGGGGCTTAAGGTTTCATGTCATAAAACTCTTCCAAAAGAACGCATATTACTCTTGTTTTTTAACAGAATGTTGTTATGATACGCAGCTTATCTTAACTCTTACCTCTCATTAGGTCGGACGTTTTCATTTACCCATTCCACTCGTATGTCAGACGTGGTCCGACAGGAAAGTTCACCTCTCCCAGGCTCTCCCGAGCTCATTTGTCCAAAGTCTTTGCATTTGTTGGATTGACTTCTCCGGCAAATGCAGCGCTCTAGCGGACATCTGAGGTAATACCATAGCGTGTCATATGTTTTATTTTGACTGGACCGATTTTAACCTTGCATTTTGAGACTTGTTGTTGTTTACATCTGAGCTCGATTTTTGCATTTATGGTGGCTTCTACCCCGCGTGCAATGATCCCGGGGGGAGGGGGCGGCTGACAGGGAAATTTTTGAATAAGTGGTAAGGGTTAGAGCTTAAATTGAAACGAATTTTTTGTTCAATTTATCAGCCAGATATTTGTGATAGAAAGTACAGCAGAGAGGTTATGGGTGCCAAAGTTAATGACTGATGGATCATTAGCTTCAATTTTCAAAGAACCTATGTTTGATATCCCAATTTTTGGTTTAAATGTATGGTATACTATACTGTACAACATATACGAGACTCGACGTACCCCTGACCGAGTAAGTGCCTGCCCATCAGCCCCAGCCATGACTGGCTTCACTTTTCCCCCGTGTCATGAGGTAGCAGTGTCTGTGTTCTTCTATGATGTTTTTGATTGCGATGAACTTTATGATGAGGGACCTCATCTTTCTGGGACATATGGTGCATTTTTTTATTCACCGGAATCCGCATTGGTGCAGTAACCCGGAGCTTTTGGAGCTGCACCGAAGCTGTATGGTGCAGCGCGGAAAGTTCCGGAGGTCCAGTCCGAGTGCATCGGTCTTCAACTCTGATGCATTGGAGCAGCCCAGATGCATTGCACCGCTAATAAAAAACCAATGCGGTGCTGGGGCACTGAAATAAAAAAACACTGCTGTGCAGTGGAGCTGCACCGGTGCGCGCACTGGTGAATAAAAAAACACACCAACTATCTACAGGAGAGATGAAAATGTGATTTTGGATCTAGGCCTTGGCAACTTTTTGTTTGACGCGTTTGTACAGATTGTAAAAAATTTGTGAAATTGCAAATAAAGGTTTATTATAGTTATTATTATTATAACTTTAAGATTTTGATGAGTTCTAGCATCTTTCATTTAGCAGAATTGGATGCTGATTATTTATGACAGAGTGAAGATGGCGTTGACTCTAAGGAGAGAAATTTAAGTTGACTCAATTGATATGCTGATCTCTCGACTTAATTTAGCAGAAAATTTATTGAACCATTTGTGTTATGATGATCACCCATTTTGATCAATTGGCTTTCAGCCAAATCTAGTCAAGATTGCCACTTGCGAATCCAGGATATTGTCCTTCTCTCTCTCTCTCTGTCCATTTGAATACTTGTGTCAGAAAAGAATAGAAGAGGGGGTGAAAGTCACTGGACTGTCCTAATCTATCCTTTTCCAGTACATGTGATCAAATGAGCAAAGAGAGAGAAAGCCATATTCCTGGATCCGCCAGTGAAAGTTGTAGTGGTTGAGACAGCTTGATTTGCTCCCTTAATAATCTAAAGTGTTATTTGCTCAGAGACAATGTATAATAGAGACCACGCACTAGCCGTGCGGGTGGTGACTTACTTTTTTTTAAAAGCTCAAGAGGAATTAACATAGGGAGCATGAAGGAGCACCATCCAATATGGATCATACGTTGACTGATGCAATTTCGGTGCCTCGGTCTCAATAGGCAAAAATCTCAACAATTTTTCTCATCAGTCTACGTATGGTCCATGTTTTCGGTGTTCTGTTGAGACCCCAAAAAAAAAAGTTGCCACCGCACACAAACGTGGGCAAGATAGATAGTGCGTGGTCTCTATTGTAAACTGTCTAATAATCTGAAGTGTTATTTGCCTAAAGAGAATATTAATAAGCGTGTTCTCTTCTGTGTTTTCTTCCCTGGAAAGATCCGGCGAATGGCAGCAGAAATTCAGGGTCTGAAACAGGAAAAGCAACGACTGAGCGATGATAATCAAGAATTGCGAGATTTATGCTGTTTTCTGGATGATGATCGACAAAAAGGAAGGAAGTTGGCGAGAGAATGGCAGAGATTTGGTCGGTACACAGCGAGTGTCATGAGGCAAGAAGTGTCAGCCTATCAAACCAAATTAAGACAGCTAGACTCAAAACAACAAGAACTAATAAAAGATAATTTGGAATTGAAGGTTAGTAGCGTACATTTTTTTTTTTTTCAATTTTGAAATCTGTTGCTTCTGAAGATGTGTTCCTTTTGTTCTACTTTGGTAATCAATACGTTTATTTTTTCTGACCCCCGTAGAAATTACTCAGAGAAAATATATAATACAGTCCTACACGCACTATCTATCTTTCCCATGTTTGCGTGCGGTGGCAACTTTTTTTTTGAGGTCTCAACAGAACATCGCAAACATGGTCCATACGTTGACTGATGAGAAAAGTTGTTGAGGTTTTTGGATATTGAGACCGAAGCACTGAAATTGCATCAGTCAA
The DNA here is from genome assembly GCA_011764245.1 of Trialeurodes vaporariorum. NCBI lineage: Eukaryota > Metazoa > Arthropoda > Insecta > Hemiptera > Aleyrodidae > Trialeurodes > Trialeurodes vaporariorum. The sequence continues at coordinate 37,794,162 of VMOF01000001.1, forward strand.
GGAATGGTCCATGTTGGATCGTGCTCCTTCATGCTCCCTTTGTTAATTCCTGTTGAGCTCCAAAAAAAGTCAGCCACCGCAAGCAAGGCTAGTGCGTGGTCTCTATTATATATTGTCTCTGAAAATACTCGAGTCCCTATATGTAGAGAGTTAAGGTCATTCCTGACAAAACTTTTCAGATTTCTATCCGATGGATAGCACCACTCGTCACTCGTGGGAAAAGTTGTGTTTCTGGCATTTTAAATTAAAAACAGGGAAAACCCGCAAAATCCAAGGACGTCGGCACCTGCATAATTGTTTCATGGATTTTTCGAGCCCAGAAGAAACAAAATTGGTTGACGATTAAAGCCGTAATTTAGGAAATTCATTGTATCACAAGCTTTGGGAGTGCAATTGATTCTATGTCTAACTGTCTCACTCGCACTTGTTGAGGCTTATGGGAAATTTCGTTTTTCTTTGTTTCTTTTCGCTTTGTTTTTGAGTGTCACAGCTTGAAACTTTCATGTTATCTTCCTGAAACATGCTCGCACGAGCCGACATTCCTCAAATTTGTGCTTTTTGCATGTATTCATCAATTTTAGCTGAAAACTGTTGACTTTTTTAAGCAGTTTGATGTGGTGTCCATGGTTAGAATTAATCGACCCTGGAATCTCACCTTAAATTTTGGACTGTCAAATCTTTGAATTTTTTTTTCCTATTTTCAAACAACTCACATGGTTGATCATCTGTTCTTTTTTTATTTTAAGGAATTGTGTTTATATTTGGATGAGGAGCGAGGTGGAACATGTCGAGCTTGTGGCGCAGGGTTGCGCCGTGATGATGGCGATGGAAGTAGTTCAAGTACAAACCCGGATGATCAAACGCCGCCGCATCCAGCTTATCATTCTCCAGGTAATTTTACCGTATTAATGCCAAGTACATGTCTCACCTTAAGTTACCTAAGTTACTTGGGTTAAGTTACTTAAGTCAACAACGAAGCTAAATTACTAGGAACCTATATGGACAAGGACCTGAAATAAAAAGCACAAATTGAGTACTCTCTGTGGAAAATTAGCAAAATGTATGTATATGATGAGAGCACTGAGATCACAACTCAAGCTTGATCTGCTGAGAGTGACATATTTTGCGTTTGTGCAATCGACGTTAGCATACAACATCATTTTCTGGGGTAGTGCCACAAATATTGGGGAAGTGTTAACCATCCAGAAAAAAATTATAAGGCAAATGGTTGGCATCAGAGGTAGAGCATCTTGCAGAGGTCTCCTCAGAGGGCTCCAAATATTAACGATCACCGGATTATACAGGGTGTAAAAAAAAAAGGAGCAGCTCCGAATAACTCGAGTTTGGGTTCGAATTTAATAAAACGCTGAAACACGGGTTCCATTATTTTGAGGGGGACATCTTTTAGGGGGGTTGCCAAATTCCAGGCCCCCCCAGGGGGCGGGTACGGGGGTCGCCGCCCCCCTAAATCACATTTCTCAAATGGCGACCCCTAATTTTTATTACATAACTTTGAAGAACATCAAATTCTAAGCATTTTGGCGCAAACCGCAGGTCGATCTCGTTTTTCGTGTTCGAGATATCGAAAGTCAAAGTTCGACTTTGACCCATTTTCAAAAATTCATAACTCCCACTAAAAAAGTCGGAATTTAAAAAACTATTAGCTTAAAATGCTCTACAAAACAAGTACTTTTCAGAAAAAAATACAACTGTCCAGGAAATTTGAATTTTTGACTCCGAAAAAAATATTCAAAATTTTCGAAAATTTTGAATCGGCGATATTCTTGTGAAACGGCCAGAATCGACAATTTTGGCTTAAAACCTGTTGGCTGAGTCCAAATGAGCGATGCAAAGCTCTCTAAAGTCCCCAAAACCCCATTAAAGCCCGAGAGAGAGGTGTTTCCTGACTCTAAATTCAGCAGTGTTCTCAATACTGAGTTTGATCATTTTAAAGGTAATTTTGAGACTTTCTTGAGCTTTCAAGCGCTTTGCATTGCTCATTTGGACTCAGCCAACAGGTTTTAAGCCAAAATTGTCGATTCTGGCCGTTTAACAAGAATATCGCCGATTCAAAATTTTCGAAAATTTTGAATATTTTTTTCGGAGCCTAAAATTCAAATTTCCTGGACAGTTGTATTTTTTTCTGAAAAGTACTTGTTTTGTAGAGCATTTTAAGCTAATAGTTTTTTAAATTGCGATTTTTTTAGTGGGAGTTATGAATTTTTGAAAATGGGTCAAAGTCGAACTTTGACTTTCGATATCTCGAACACGAAAAACGAGATCGACCTGCGGTTTGCGCCAAAATGCTTAGAATTTGATGTTCTTCAAAGTTATGTAATAAAAATTAGGGGTCGCCATTTGATAAATGTGATATAGGGGGGCGGCGACCCCTGTACCCGCCCCCCTGGGGGGGCCTGGAATTCGGCAACCCCCCTAAAAGATGTCCCCCTCAAAATAATGGAACCCGTGTTTCAGCGTTTTATTAAATTCGAACCCAAACTCGAGTTATTTGGAGCTGCTCCTTTTTTTTTTTACACCCTGTACATTCTGGAGGTGGTAAAGTTTGTAATTAAACACCTCAATGTATTTATTAACTTTCAAAGAATATGCGACCATAACACCAGAGGGTCCATCAATATTAAATTAATGAAAGCAAAAAGAGTATACAATACAACAATTTACTGTGTATGGGGCAGAGTTGGGCAACTGAATAATCAGAAATAATGAAATCAGTCTGGTAATGGGGTTGATGCTTGAGGTGTGACACCATTGCCTGCGAGGAGGTATGGTCAATTGACCAAATAAGCCGGCGAATAATCTGATTTCATTGAGCTGCCAAACTAGACAGATAACTCGTTGAATAATATTTGCCCAGCTCTGATCTGAGGGGAAGAATTTTTAACAAGCTTCGGAAATCCCTGAAGGGTCATCTGCAGGATACCTCCGCCTATTGCAGTGGGGCCTCTTGAAGGCTCAAATTTTCTTGCTTGAAAACGAATTTTATTACTTGCAAGAGTATCTCCTGTAAACTGTGTTGTTGCTTATCGGCTTGTACCACAACTTTTGTAAGGTTCCTTTGTACCAATCTTTAACATGTTGAATGCCACGTCGGGCTCATGAGGCCGACACATGGGAGGTCCCGTGGCGACGCATCGGGCTTAAGAGGCCGACAAAAGGGGGGAGAAAAAAGCAAACCAAAATCAGAAAAACCAGAAATTAAAAAAAAAATGGAAATACCCTTGGCAAAGTGGGACATTATAAAAAATAAACCTGATGGCAGTCAACGTGTTAAATAGATAAATAAATAAATAAATAAAGTTGTGCGGTTGATGTACGCAACCAAGCCCAAGAAGCATCTTGCTTCGTTTGAGAAGTGGAATCCAGATTGTGACCAAATGAGGTTGAAACTTGTTGGTGTGAATAACTGGCCACAGGTTCAATTTTTATCCATCCATCTTTTTTGTCACAATAGCATTGTTTTTTATACAATTTAGCAGCAATTTGCCTACTTTGAATCATGGAGGCATCCCATGACCAATTAGGCTAGTCAACCTTTTGAATGTTCATCGTTTTATTACATATTTTTTTTCCATTTCATTATGTTTTTGTCTTTTTCATTTTTAGATCAGTCAACTCTAGAATATGTTCAACGTTTAGAAGCACGTGTCAAGTCTTTAGAAGAGGAAAATAGATTACTTCTCAAAAAAATCAATTCTAAGTCAGCAAATAATTGGGATATTCATTCAGTTGCCGTAAGTAATATAGTTTTTTTTTTTCCTTTTATTGGTGCCCGCCCACTGTCATTGTATTTTTATTGTAATGTAAATGTGACGCGTTGTGACAACACCGACCTTATCTTCACCCAGACAAAAATAGAGGTATTGGTGTCACTGCATAGTATAGGTTATGTCAGCCTGTTCAAGACCAAGAACACACGAAAATTAAAAAAATTGACGAAATGGGAGCATTTTAAATTTTGAAGTTGAAGAAACATGATTTTGAGATAAACGATGTTAAAGTTGTAAAAACCTGAAAATCCACAAGAAAATGCAGTTTCAACTCAAAAACTCCCTGTGAAGTCAAGGTTGGTTTTACCTCTCTCATTAAAAGTACATATATTTGCTATGCTACGGCCGAATTTTGAACTAAAACTTTATATGCTTCATCGTGAGACTACTAGAGAGCGTTCACCGGCAAAAAGTGAAATCCCATAATTTCGACCCAATCATCTTATTTTCGCTCTCCTGAAAATTTTGGTCTGTGAAGATAAGGTTGGTTTTGTCAGAACGCGTCATAAATATATAATTTAATAATGGTTTTGATTGTTAAAAAATATGAAAAAATTCCTTGCACCTATAAAAATAAAAAAATAAAAAACTGTAAGAAATCATTTTAAAATTTAAAAACTTTTTATCTTAGTTACACCTATGAAGCTGCCTTTCTTTCAAAATCGGTGTGGACCTTCCTGTAAGTGTTTCATCGGGATTCCAAAAATAAAAGTTTCGAAGAAGTTGTCTGTGGGAGCCGAAAATTGAAATTTAAAGCAGGGTTTGAACCAAAAACCGCTCTGGACCACAAATCGAACTGTTTTGCAGAAAAGACCTTTCCCTTGAACTGCAACCCGAACCGATTGCACTGAACCAGTTTTGAACTGGTTTGCCAATTCTCAAAAAGGGTTCAAGCTTCTACTACTAACGACTCTAAATAGTTCTTGTTTCTGTGAACTGATATGTTATTGATACAGGAAACAGCTAAGGGAAAAAATAATGGAAAATTGATGCGTGCCAAGGTACCGTAGCTGCGACAGAGCATTGATTGCCAACTTTTTCCAAATTCTATACTTTGATAGGAGTCGTTTCACGAAAGTTGGCCGATGACAGATGGGTTTGTTTACTGCGCAGAGACGAGTTTGCGTTTTTGCGCATGTGCAACAACGCCAAACCAAAAATGTTACCGGTTCAAAGCACTGATTTAAAGTATGAGCCAGAGGGAAAGGGCTACCCTCCTTTGCTCTAATGCAATGCAATGTTCTGTCGTGTCGCTATGCTGTCCCGGCTCTCCTGACCCCTACCTTCTGTGCTTTACACCATTTTGAGTTCTGATCATGCTTGCTGAATGCGATGTTTCGCATTTTTACGGCTTTTTACAGAAGAATTGATGCTTAAAAACGCTCTAGCCAAAGTTTGCAGCAGACCCATTGTGAATAAAAGGAAAGACTGCTGTCCGCTTTTTCCACAACTGAAGCGTTGAAATATATAATGAGGTATGCGCCATCAGTTGTTGCAAAGATTGTGCATCTTCTCCTTGATTATCTAAAATACTGAGTGTGTTTACCAAAGCTGGTTTTTTTCTGGAAAAAATCATTCATTAAAGGAGAAATTTTATTTAAAAATTCTGTTTCCCTGAATGTCATCATGGGTAATCTGTTTGACAAAAAAACAACTGCACAATCTTTGTAACGTTTAGTGGCGCTTACCTCGTTTAATATTTCAACCCTTCAACTTATTTTAAGTTAAAGAAAGCCTCAAATAATGTCTTTTGGAAAAATAATTGTCCGAAAGTTTTTACATGCTTCTTATTTTATTTTTGTTTTTTTGTTTTTAGTCTCAAGATGACAACAATGGAAGGAGAGAGGCTGTAGTTCAAGCATTACAGGTTTTAGAAGTTCGGGAACAACTAGAGCGCGGTAGCTCTGGGCCTCACGAAGACACAATCCCACCGATGGATGATGGTGAGAAAGCACTCCTCCGAGAAATGTGCAATGTAAGTAATATTTTTATCCTAAATCATGTCTAGAAACAAAAGCCTAGTTATTGCGAGAGATCTGAACCCGGGTTGAGATGCTGGATTCCAATCCCGATTCAAATCGGAGTTGAGTCGACAAACTTGGGTTGAGATTTTGCGCCTATACACCTCGGAGTCCCACACAGGAGTTGGCAAGGCATCGATGTCACCAAAACAAGCAAGGTGAAACGCACGTCTTATGCGGCCGCACTTGTTCTTATTGCACCGAGCATCACCGCCATTTTCATCAAAAATGTAAGCAAACCCAGAGAAGAAGAAGGAATAATTCCTTCTAACTCAAGTTCAAATATCCGGGTGTTTATGTGCTAACCGGAGTTGGGCCCGGGTTGAAACTCAACTCGGGTTTGCCCAAGCCAGTTTGAGTTCGTATGAACGAGGCTAATATATAATAGAGACCACACACAAATCCACAAGAGTGAGCAAGATAGAGCATTTGCTTGGATCCAATTTTGATCGTGACATCATCACTAAATAGGTCTATTGCAATAGACGCGTCCTCTAGTTCTATAATGACTGATATTCATCTGTTTTCTGCCCTTTTATAAAACACCTTCTTTTCTATTTCAGGTTGTATGGCGGAAGTTGGAGGAAGCCCAGCCAAACATGCAAGAATAAATGTTACTCATTTCTTCATCAGGCTAGTGGCTTTTCTTGTTTTTTTTTCTTTCTTTTTTTCACAGCTGTATTTCTCTCTGTTCAGTTGTTTATGAGGTATCAATGAAACTTGCTCCTGTATCAAAAACTGATACACAGACCCATGGTCGGACCTGTTTCATTTCCAACCAATTGCCCGATTGATCGATCAGTGTTTTTTCTTAAATCGCAACGGAAGTGTTCCCTGTAGTTTCGGTTATTCTTCAACGGATTCAATTGATTGCCCACCATTCTTCTCACTCCCTCTCTCTCTTTTCCTCTCCCTCTCTCTCTCTTTCCTCTCCCTCTCTCTTGCACTCACTCTCTCTGAAATTTGATTGGCGGATAGATTAATGCCACCTTAATTTACAAATCACATTTTTCCTAACCGTTTCAATTGAAATCGTCTTAGTGGCAGCGAGTTGAACCAATCGTCTGCTGTTGATGAAGAACCTAAGAACAATGCTGATTTCTCAGGAAGAGCTTGCCCGTTGTTTTATGGGCCCTTTTTCCGGAAATGGCCTCAATTGATGAGCTGGATCAAAATTTACTAAAGTACTTTTTGCCAAAGACTCATAGCTGAAATAGCTAAAATGGTCGGTTCCAATTAAAAAAATTGTCCATGCCCTGGGCGAATTTCCTTGGTAATAATTTTGTGCAACATTTACACAATGGAGCTGTTGCAAACTATTGCTATAGGCTTATTAATGGGGTTATTAATGCTTATTGATTATGGTGTAAAACCCTGTTAAAATAATGACAAGCTCAATATAAAATCACGAAATCCACTCCCAAACTCATAAAATGCTTTCAAACGCGAGACTGTTTTACATTGGGTTTCCATATCTTAATAAACTCCATTGTCCTGAGGTGTTCTCACGACACCACGCAAGAAGGAGGAAAAGCATACAATTGCCATAAAATTTAGGCGGTAATCACCACCATTCCGGTCTCGCGTTTGAAAGCGTTTCATGAGTTTGGGAGTGGATTTCGTGATTTTTTAGTGCGCTCATTGTCATTTTTAAGGGGTTTTACACCTTAATCAATTTATTAATAAGCCCGTAGCAAAAGTTTGCGACAGCGTTATTGTTTGTGTATTTCAAGACTTGTTAATTTCTGAGTTGAATAAAAAAAATTCTCCTTGTGTTTGAGAAATTTTAGAAAACTTTTATTTGAAAACCCAGCATAAACGAACTACTTTGTTTTGGCTACTGGACTTTCCTGCAACTACCACTACTTTGACTATACTGCTACACTACCATTCATTTCTTTCTTAGAGTAGCAGATCTACTAACAGGCTCCCAACTTCCATCAATTTCAATTACTTAATCACTTTTATAGTTATAAATGAATGTTATGAAAGCGTGAAAGCATTTCAAGAAAACTTGCTTTGAAATTATGTTTGATTGTTACTGCTAAGATTATTTATTTTTTACTTCTACTTTATATCATCCTAGTCTAGATATATCATGAAGTCATGAATTTTTTATGTGTTTTATTTGAATTGGTTTTTTCAAAGTATGAATGTCACTAACAATCTGGTTCCTCTTTGTGTAAATTGTATGATGCAATACACATCATTGGGGCTTTTGCTAACTTTTCCTTTAAGAGATTGAACTGTTGATTCATAGGGAAAAACCAGCAAATATGACGATGAGTGTACGAAAAAATCACAAAATTCACTCATAGACTCACAAAATGACTTTAAAGTTTAAGGTGTAAAATCGGAGCTACGTAGGTACGATTGGAGATTCCTATCTCATTCGAGACTTTCTTCTGTGTGTTTCTGTCGAGAGAGAGAGACAAGTTATATAGGGATCTCCTATGATACCTACATAGCTCTGCCATCTTTGCTCTTAAATGGCGGAACCATGCAGATGTCATGGGGCGTTCCTGTCTTATTTGTCCCTCTCTCTGTAGTTCTGTTGAAATACATAGAGGAAAGACTCATGTTAGATAGGAATCTCCCTCGGTACCTGCGTTGCTATATAATTACACCTTAAACTTTAAAATCATTTTGTGAGTCTGTGAGTGAATTTTGTAATATTTTAATGTGCTCACCATAATTTTCGCAGGATCTTACTCTTTTTGTAACTATTCAATCACTTTTAGCAAAAGCTATCAAGAGCCCTGTTGGATGGTTCTTTGCAGAGAAGAAACAAGTTCATAGGAAATGTATAGCAGTCGGCTCTTTTCTGCATAAAGCCGTCCAACTATCTATCATGTCTTCCAATCAGAGGCTCAACAAATCTTTTTATAACCTTATATATTTTTGTACGTAAACGCTGTGAAACTGTTCTTCCAACTTTTCTTTTTTGCGCAGAAAATCAGATTATTTTTTCCACGTCATTTAGCAGCTGCAGTTGTAAAGATTAGTACTGTCTAAGTGACGCTTTTGGTGGGAATGAATTATCGACAAAAACGCATTCCATTGTTTAAAATATGACATATCCTGGCAAAAGGGTCTTTAACTTGCATTTAGTGATAATTGAGTCGTCCGCGTGAAAAAGGGTTTATCAAGCAACAAAAAGCATTCTGACAAAACCTACCTTATCTTTACAGACCAAAATTTTCAGAAAAGCAAAAATGAGACGTTTTGGTAAAAATTATGGGTTTTCATGTTTTGATGCCAGATGTTTCCTAATATCCTTAAGAGTAACCACACAAAGTTTTAGTATATAATGGAGCTGTTGCAAACTTTTGCTACAGGCTTACTAATAGTTGATTAGAGGGCAAAACCCCATAAAAATGACGATAAGCGCACTAAAAAATCACGAAATCTATTCCCGAACTCATAAAATAAACGCCGGTAATGGCGGTTTGAAAGCATTTCATGAGTTTGGAAGTGGATTTTGTGATTTTTTTAGTGTGGCTATCGTCATTTTTATAGAGCTTTACCCCTCCATCAACTATTAATAACCCGGTAGCAAAAGTTTGCAACACCTCCATTTAACGAATAAAAGCCATCAAAATGCATTTGAATTGATTTATTTTGCTGTTGATTATTGACTATTTAAAACATTCACCCTGTCTTTCTCAAAATCACATAATTTCTATTTAAAGGTTCAAAACACTGTCATTTCCTAAATTTGTGGAATTTTCGCATGTTTTTGGTCTTAAACTGACCACCATTACTCCTCTTTGGAAAAGGTACCACTATCTCAATTTTTGTGCTGGTGAAGATAAGACACGTTGTATCAGAAACATTCAACAGTCACATTTTTAGTTTTTAGTTTCCTTCTTGAAAATAATACTCATTTGATACTCTAAAAAAGTCACCTCATGTCATTGATGTGAGAACAAACTTGGAAACAAATCAATCTTAGTTTAACTGTACTTCAGTATTCATTGCTCTGTGATAAGTTTTGCATTTTCAGTATTAAAAAACTTTTATCCTATCTTTTTAGATCTTCCGATATTCTACTTAAAGTTATCAGAATTTTTAAGAATACTTCAGTCTTTGTAGTTTTTAATTGAATAGTATTTATACTAGTATTATTTTTTTCTCACACTAAAGCCTGGTTCCCAATGCTAGGCAAGGTTTCTCATTAAAACGCACTGATGTGGCCAAGCTGAGAAACGTTCAACTTCCTGCGTTGTTGTGTAGCAGAGAGCTTGAGTCAGATCATGATGTCTCCTCTGCGCTGGACTTAACTGCTGGGCGCGCTTATTTTTTCGCACACTTTTTGAAATCCTGGATGGTGATTGGTCAATCCTTGCACTCTTTGGGAATGGTTTTTGTTCTCTTTTTTTGCCAGTTGAAGGCAAGCTTCACAATGCTACAAATTGCAAAACCTTGTGTCTCATCGGAAACCAGGCTTAGTGCCCCCACCTTCCCAACTTGTTTTTCTCTACAAATTTATCTTGTTGATTTTATTAGATAGTGAAGAAAAATCCAATCATACTCTTGTCCATAGTTCAAAAGCCTATCCATTTTTAACGGGAAGAAATATATTTGGCAGAAGCATAAGTTCAGGCTTTGAAGCATTTATGTGTTATTTAATTGCAGCTACCTTTGATGACACCGGAGGAACATTCATGTATTCATGTAGTATTCGAACAAGCATCTCCGCCTTCTGTTAACTCTAAATTTTTCACGTTCTTTGTCCAATGAGTTGTTGCTTAAAAGACAACCCCACCTGTCTGCAATAAATATGTAGATAGGTTGTGTTGTTCCCGAAAGAGCCGTGTGTCCTCACCCTCAATCATACCAGTGTGCTCTGTGTCCTTTCAGGACAACATTTTTGATGAGAGCGACAAATCCTCCACGTTAGCCTTAGAATTTACTCAAAAAGAGATTTTCACTGACACAATCTTTGTGCCTTCACTCGCATAAGGTCCAGTTGAATAGTTTAAAGAAATATTTTGACTGTAAATATTCTTTTTTACTGTTTTGTTTGTATCTTTATTGATGTTTGTCGCAATCTTTATATTATTTTTAACTGTACATTGTTTTAATTATTTTATTATTACTTGCGCCTTTGTTTTGTTATTATTGTTGGTATCTATTTTTTTCAATTTTTTTAAAATAATGGAACGATTCTAACCTTGCCAAGATATTTATTTTAAATAATATGAGATTTTACTAAAGAGAGGAAGTTTTTTGAATTTTATTCTGTTCATCACACTTAGACAAGATTCAAGGATCAATTTCGATTGTTGCCGACCCACGTGACATCAATTTCTTTTGAATATTTCAGGGCATGTTTAATGTGCGGCAATGAGAAACTTGTTTTAAGGGCAAAGGTCAAGTTAAAAAGTTTGATTAGTTTTAGGACCAAAATATGCATTGTCCAAATGATGTTTCAACCTAAAAAATTTCAAGATTAACTGCTGAAAGACTTCTTGTAAAAACGTTTTTGTAAAACTTGCACTCTGCCCATTCAAATGTCTTTTAGTTCAAATATCACGTTTGCCAATAACTTAGTGATATGTTTAAAGCTCCCTTTTCCTTTTAGGGCCCTAGTTTCAACCAGCATCGATATTTTAGTCCATCCTATAGACAAAAAGCGTGTCAAGTGATGTTCAGGGTTTTTAATGACATAATAATAAGTTTCAATCATACTCTCTTTATGAAATAAATATATTTTTTTTAGTAATTTATTTATACAAATAAATGTATCTATTGTTGTTACTCTATCTTGTTTTGTTAGTCTGCCTCATATCTTTCTACGAGGGTCATTCAGAAAGTAAGTTCCGATTACGGTTTATACCCTTCCCTAAGGAATTGAAGAACCATGTTCCTACCCGGGAGTGGGAGGCAAGGGGAAAACTGATCTCGAACACCATGCCGGTCTTTTTAATATCCGGTCCCACCATTAATTCCTGGTTTTCCTCACTGCTGTTATATCAGTTGAGGAGGCAAGCTGCTGTTTCAAGTGTGTGTACACTATACAGACAATTTGCTAATTTTTTCCGGTTTCCGATTTCCACGAAGCTCATCAATACTTGCCCTCAAGAAATTTGGAATGTTCAACCTTTCTGAAACACTAAGCAACACTATTCCTATCCTCTTATCGGCATAGCCAGTACAATTTCGCGTCTTCATACCGAGGTTACACCTCCCCCCCCTTATGGGAGGAGGCGGTGGCTTGAGTTCATGTAAATAGACGATAAAAAATTTAGAATTGAACTGCAAAATCCGCTGAAACATGCCGAAAAAAAAAAAAAAAAAAACCCAAAAAATTGCCGAAAAAAAAATATGAAGTTGATGTTTTCCTTAAAAACACCAAAAGCGCGTGGAGAAATAAGAGAATAAATATTAATTATTTACTTCTTTACTGTTATTCTATAGCATATTCCTTAGTTATCTGGGCTTATTTACTAACATTCCATTACGCGTGTTTTCTTTTCAATGAAACATCATGCGCCGTGATCAGTATGCAAAAAAATCACTACGGCTCCTAAAAAATTGTAGATGGCCCCTATTAAGCAAACGTGCCGGTCAAGTGGCTCCCAAAACTGAGAAAGGAAGCAGCAACACTGTATACAAATAAATGTATCTATTGTTGTTACTCTATCTTGTTTTATTAGTCTGCCTCATATCTTTCTACGAGGGTCATTCGGAAAGTAAGTTTCGGATTACAGGTTTTATTACCCTTACCCCTAGGACATTGAAGAACGCATGTTTCCTAGCCGGGAGATGGGAGGCAAGGGACATAACTGATACTCGAAACACCATGCCACGGCTCTTTTTTAATATCCCTGGTCCCACCCATCAATATGTCCTCGGTATTCCTCACTGCTGTTATGGGGAGGGGGGGGGGGGGGGGGGGGGGGGGGCAAGAGACTGCTAGTCTTCAGGGAGATGTGTGTACACCCATACCAGACAATTTAGCTACATTTTTATTCCTTTTTCTCTCATTTCCACTGAAGCTACATCAATGACCTCTGCCCTCAAGAACAATTTGGAAGTGTTTCTATAATCTGAATACACTTGAAGCAACACTATTCCTATCCTCTTACGCGCTGCTCATCAAGCCAAGATCACAACATTCTCCTCTTCATATGTTTACACTTCAGGTCCTCTAGTAGTACGTAAGAGAAAAGAAACTTACCCATATCTTCTTGCCTATTAAAATCCAAAAAACGAGGAGAAACCAAGAAATCAAAAACTGGAAAACCGATGACCGAATAACCGAAAAACCTAGACGCGAATGGGTTTTGGCTAAAGGGTCTACTTCCATCTCTCATCAAGACCCAATACTCAGGCGGGACCGGCCTCTGGCGATGAGACACACGAGAAGGTCCCCATCAGTGACAGCATCATGAGCAAATTACCTGTTTATACCTTCCCTCGCAAGCCACCACCAATTTCTTATCATTACCCAACACCAACTAATCTACCAACAAACTACGACTACTAACAGGAAACAGGTGCTCTAACTACACAGTGGTGTGTGGTGGCATCCTCCATCTCCACAACCTGCCGCAGGAAAAAAGGGACAAAAGATAAGGTTTTCACTTCACCTTCCATCCCTCCCTCCCCGATGCACAAAATAAATAAAAGAAAACTACCGCACTCCACTATGACTACATGCCGCACTTAGAACCCGCCCAACTAATTTATTTATACAAATAAATGTATCTATTGTTGTTACTCTATCTTGTTTTGTTAGTCTGCCTCATATCTTTCTACGAGGGTCATTCGGAAAGTAAGTTTCCGATTATTATAGTCTCCGGAGGAATTTAACATAACGAGCGACTGAACTATGGTTTTCAAAAGACAACGGCACCATACCGGTCCTTCTTGAACTAGTATCACTCTTGTACAGTTTCATCGATCGGTTTAACTATGAAGTCTATGATCAGCTTGCAGGTGAGAAAATTTTGCTTGTTGCTTTATCAAGTAAATCCTTACAAAAAAAAAAATAGTAATGTCATTTTCGGTGTCCAGATAACCACCACTCCAAAATACTTGCACCTTCATTTCAAACCAATTTCAGATTGATCTGTTCCAACTTTTGCTTTGAGGTTGAAAAATAAGAAACGAACAAACTAAGCTCAAGTAAAATGTCTACAAGAGATCATTGGCGGATCCAGCCTTCGCAAACCAGGGGATCTTCAACCCCCCCCCCCCTCGAGTAACCCCCAATGAAAAAGATTCCCATCATGGCTGCCTCTGTGGCATCTATCAAAGACAGACAGAATTTTAATGTCTTGGTTTTTTTTTTTTTTTTTTCTCAGATATCTCTCAAAAAGGCCTGGGAGAAGTATATTTAAATACTTCAGTAGTAGTAGAAAAGTCCAGCCGCCCAAACTATTGTTCATTATGCTGGTGTTTCACAGCGAACAACTAGACCAAGAATAGAGGGTTTTAGTAATGGCGGCAGCCGGTGATGAGCGTTTCAAACAAAGACAGTTTGTCTCTCTTGCTCTCACGTAACCCCCATGTACTGCCATCTCACTCTAATTTAAAAAATCGTAAATAGAGACATCTTTCGTGAAAATTTTGGCTGAAATGAATTCCTCGAGGCATTTTATCGCGATTTTGATAATAATATGTTGTAAAACAAGGCCCTGTATACGAATTTCAAACTAGAAAGAGATGGGTATACATGGGGTCTTGGGAGAGTGAGTGAGATATTTTTGAACGCTACGCAAGTTTTATCACAACCGATTGCGACCGATGAGTGCATTGTTGTGGTTGTTGGCTAACCGTTGACTTCATACTAAAACCGTGATACATTCATAAAAAAGTTATTGCTCACACTGAAAGGATGCATAAACAAGGAAAAATAATTATTGAATCAACAGATAAAATTAAAATCTTTATTTCATTTATTTGGTAAGAATTTGGCGTTCAAGAGAATGCAACACAAAAAATAAATAAAACTAAGTTTATTTATTTCAAATGAACAACAACATTCAAAAATTCTAAGATCAGAGCTACTGAAACTTGACCAGCAAACAGGCTCTAGCCTTGAAAATAAAATATTTAAAATGCTTTTTTTTAGTGTCAACCTACATCAGAGTAAATAGACAAGACTTGGAAGTAAAAAATATAAATCGAAAAAATAAATAAAACATATTAAGATATCATTAAAACGATAATTAAAAACTCTAAAACATATTGCATACTGTTTTCAAAAAGGAAAACTTCGCAGTCCTATTTCGATCACTGCGAAGATTTAGGCCATTTATAACGAGTCAGTTTCTCGGAGAGAACCAAAATATGAGTAGGACTGAGAATTGATAAAAAAAACTAACACTATTACACATGAGATTCAAAACTAAACTATGTAAAAGATGAAAGTAAAATGTGGTACTTTAACACCACTACATGAGTAACAGCAAATATTGATTATTTATCACAAATAATAATGAAAGAGATTTACAAGAACTATGTGAGTATAGTTCTCTCTTTGGCTATGAGAGCAGCAGTTAAAAAGTGACGGATTTCAGGCATAAAGAATCCAACAATGTATTCATACTGTGAGAGAGCAGGAACCAATAAATGTTCGGTACAGACTGTCCTGCCCCACCTAAGGCCATTTAGATACACACGTAAACGCTCACCAGCCAACGTCTTTCGGGGACCGCGTGTACCGAACATTTATTGGTCCCACGACCATTTTGAGTGTCAGGTTCTGACAAAGAGCGGTGCCTGCTTCCAAACTGCATCTTCACGCATCAGTGAGCGGATGGTTAGCGCAGAGTTTCGACTCGTTGCTAATCAACTGCTCACCGATGCGCTTTAAATCAGTTCGGAAGCAGGCACCCCTAACTTGTCAAAACCCAATACTCCAATGGTCCAACTCTATTCATAAACCCTTTAGGTACCAAACTCGAGTTTACTCAATTTACTTTAATTTGTTCCTCGCACTGGTTTCAATACATCGAATTGAAAGTAGAGGAACGTTGGACAGTGAATACTTCAAAAGAATGCATCGTTGAGTGCCTTCAATTTATGGTGTAGGCAAAAATAAGTACAGTCAACGAATCAAATAATGTCAGTCGGCTCCTTAGATTTAGGTGTAGATGGCAATCTGCAATATTTGCCACAATAAACTTGAGCATTGCACGTAGCCCACCTGACCCAAAATTTAAGGAGACAGCTGATAATATTTAATTTGATGCCAGTACATCGGAGTAGGAATTTTTATTTAGTCGCTTGATTTGTACAAGGCAGCGGTAAGTTGACTCAATAAACTTGATACTGAAAGGGTTGGATCAGATGAAAACGAGTTCAAAATATTGAGTAAAATTTGAAAGTTCAAGAGCTTACTTCATAAATGCATACAAGTAAATAATTTGTAACAACCAAATCATCAAATTTTTCAATTTATGCTCATTATTTTAACAATTTTAACGCAAAATAAAAAGAAAGGACGTGGCACAATGCTTATGGGAAATGGCCTAAGGTCAAATTTAATAAAAGTGGCATCATTTTTTTCGTCTCGTCATCCTGATCAAAAAGTCTCAGGGGCGCAAAAAATTATTATCGCTGGTTTTCAAGATAATCGAGCTTAAAGTTTGCGCAAATCTCGATCGCCAGGGTCTAATTCGCTCAAGAATTGAGCATACGTCCTACCTACAAAGCGGCTCACTGCAGACTGGCGATGGCCGCCGCTACTATTGCTCACACTCCTCTGGGAGTGGGAGAAAGGAGGGCGTCAACTCCGGACTGAGTGTGAGCAATAGTAGCGGTGGCCATTGCCAGTTGGCGGTAAGCCGCTTCGTAAGTAGGATGCACGCTCGACTCTTGAGCGAATTAGACCCTAGCGATCGAGATTAACTCAAACTTTAAGCTCGATTATCTCGAAAACCAGCGATAATAATTTTTTGCGCCCGTGAGACTTTTTGATCAGGACGACGAGACGAAAAAAATGATGCCACATTTTTTAAGTTTGACCGTAGGCCATTTCCCATAAGGATTGTGCCACGTCCTTTCAGTTTCAAGAACATTAAAAAATCTCACTGATAATCGAGGTCATAAGATCTTTGAGTTCAGGTTGAAACAGTCTTTTCCAGAAAACGTGGCACACAGTTACGAAAGATTTAGGCGAATACAGCAAACAGTAAAACGCTTTGAAAATTCTGCCATTTTTTTTGTAAATGGCATGAAAAACAGCTGAGACAAATGCATGACACTGGACGCTAGAAGGACGTTGGAGAGTGATTCAAATATGTAGTAAAAACTTGACTCTACAACTATCATTCCTCAGAACATTCAGATCAGATGCAGTCAACATTTCTTTGCCACCTGACAATAGGTCTGTTGCACACTTTTGCTACAGGCAATAAAAGGTTTAAGGGGCATTTCATAAATTTAGGAGTGGATTTTGCAAGTTTACAGTGCTACCATCGTTACTTTCAGAGGTTTTTACAACTGAATCAAGGAGAACGTCAAGAGGTATCCATAAAGTACAAAGTAGAACAGCATAGAGAAAAAAAATTGCAGAATAATTTTCAAACGCTCTCATTCCCGTATCACTCAATTCACATCTTTGCATCCTCTGACTCACTTGATAATTGCAGTTGAAAGGTTTAAGATACGAACATTTTTAAAACAGCTGGAACGCTCCTTTTGTAAAATTGTAAGATAAACTTAATTATCTATCCTAAGCCTTGAGCAAACTCTCCACGGCAAAAATGTGCCGTGATCAGAGGTAAGCCTTACACCCTACACCTACGTGAAACAGAGAAAATCAAGTTTACAAACGAGGTCTAAAAAGCAGAAAGCAAGATTATTTATAATGAATGAGCTCAACCACTGTTTTAAAAGCACTTTCTGAGGTTGATACAGAAGAATTAAAAGTTTACAGCTTTCGACACATTCGTGTAGGGGCTTTTTTTCGTCTTTAGTACAGGTTGTCGTGACCAAAATCTGTGCAAATAATATGCATTCAATGTTTCTACAGACTGCATTGGCAGCTAATTGCGCAAACGACGGAAATACACCCTTCCACGCATGTTTACAAAGAGCAGTCGACAGCAAACTCTTCTGACACGACTTCTACCAAAGAACTCAATTACAAATAATTCAAGAAATTGCAAGAAAAAAATGGAGCTCTTGCAAACTTTTGCTGTAGGAGATTGAAGAGTTGATTCTTGCATAAAAACCTGTAAAAATGACAATGAGTAAACTAAAAAATCACAAAATTCACTCTCAGAATTGGGCTTAATGGCAAAGAGACACCGGTATCATGGGAGATTCCTATCTAAATTGAGACATACCTCTGTGTTTCCATAGAGAAATTGACATCTTAGACAGGAATCTCCCATGATATCTGCGTTGAACCGCCATTACGATCTTGCCGTTAAAGCAGTTATGTGAGTTTATTACTGAATTTTAGACTTTCTTAGTGTGGTTTTCGTGATTTCCGCTGGTCTTTACATCAGATTGGACTATTTATTTGCTAACAGCAAAAGTTTTCAAGAGCCCCATTGGAGCAATATTGACTCAACAGCTCAAAGGAATTTATCTGGAGGTGCCCTCCGTTATGACAAAAAAAAGATATGATTCCAAAACAATGATAAAATTAAATGATCTCTTTTAACCGCACACAAACCTAAAATAAAGTATTTTAAAATTAAAACTCCAAAAAATGCATACGAAAATTAAAATAGAGTAAATGTGATTTTCACAAAATAAAATAAAGGCTTGGATGAAACTTAGCACTTGACAATTCAAGGCTGACTTCTGTAGAATTCTATCTGTTTCAGGTCAAATAAAAACTTGAAATCCCAATGAGAATTCTTAGAGGGAATGGCTTAAAAATCTATTCAATTTTTCCTTTTCTATACCTCTTCAAAATTTGAATGCTCATACCGATCAATTCACTCGCTTGATAGCTAAAAAATTTGACCCATTCCGAAAAAGTGAAAAAAACAAGTTACACTTTTAAAAAAACATACGTAAAACATTTTCCTCAAAATAAATGTTTCTGGATCGCAGCAATAAATTGATCACAACAGGCAAACAACTTTTAAATGCGTATAGAATCACTTCAAATGGAACAAGAGCAAGAAATGGATAATTTTTTCTTTTTCTTAGATAGACAGATAGATAAATCGACAGATGGATAACAACTCTGCCGCCCTAGCATACAGAAATAGCTCTTTTGTCCACGATTTCAGGGCGAACAACAGGTAAGACCATGTTAGAAGGAAAAAAGGATGCGGAAAACACACACTGGGATAAGAAATGGACAAGTTTGTTTTCCTTTCAAAAAATTGAAAAACTACAATTGAATAGAATATTTTTCAAAAGAAAAACATGAAAGACAAAGAAAAGTCAAAACTCTAAAATTACTAGGAGGCAAATAATAAATTAGAGGGGGTTTCCAATACTTGAGTATGGAAATTCTGGCAAGACCAAATCATGATAATTTCAAATGTGAAATGAGTAATCAAGAGAGTATTGATGTTCAAAATCAGACATTGATACGACAACAAATTTTGACAGAATAAAGGACAGAACAGAGACAACTCGATTCATGGTTGGTATATGGATGGGCATTCTTAAAAAGAGCACATGTGAAAAAACCCAATTTTTCAGGAGAGACAAAACCATGCCACCTTTACAGGAAGCATTGCTTTAACCCGTTGACGTACGCATTTTCGGTATAACAGATAAAAAATAACCAATTTCAGATTCTTCATGAATATCCGATCAGAAAGAGGGTCTAAAAAGAATCTGTAAGATATCTCAACTTTCGTGCCTCAAAAACGAAGAGGCAAAAAGAGTGTAGAGAATTAAAATCGAAAAAAATGTACTTGAGTCCTTTTTTCGAATACCCATTCACGTATTGACTGAATTTAGCCAAAAATGGACTTGAACTGGGCTTTGTACTAAATTCTACACTTTTTTTAACCAAAAAATTGTGCGCAAGAAAGAATTGATGGAGTATTTTGAGTATTGAGGCGTTCAAAATGAACCTTTCAGGAAATTCCAGTCAATTAAGTACGTCTTGCATAAGCTGGAGGAGAAGTCTAAACAGAGTCACAAACAATTAAAATTAAAGTTGAGAGAAAAACGAACAAAAAAATTGATGATTTCCAATTTTTAATGGAAGATAAAATATGTGGCATATCACTGGCGGCGTTTTAAGAACTACCTACTGATAAAGAGCGAGATGATAGGAAGATGAAATCAATTCTTCATTGATGAATATCATTAGCCTTAAATGATTACCTAATTAAAGAGTCTTTATTTTGGCAAGAAGTTCTTCTATGAAATTCTGAAAACAGAGGAAAATTACGATCAAGCAATTAGATTAATCAATTAATACAAACAAAAGATGCATTTTCAATCAAAGTCAGCCAAGTCCATAATCTCCTACTAGGGCTCTTCCTAACTTTTACTGAAAGCAATGAGACTCTCTCAAACTTTTACTACAGGTGATTGAAGAGTTGATTCTTGCATAAAAACCTGTAAAAATGGCGATGTGTACACAAAAAAATCTCAAAATTCACTCTCAGGCAGAGCTATGCAGGTATCATGGGAAATTCCTATCTAAATTGAGACATATCTGTGTTTCCGTAGAAAAAGTGACAACTTAGACAGGAATCTCCCATGATGCCTGTGTTGAACCGCCATTACAATCTTGCCGTTAGAGCTGTTTTCAGAGTTTATTACTGAATTTTAGTATTTTTTAGGGTGATTTTTGCTGGTTTTTACATCAGACTTAACTCTTAATTTGCTTACAACAAAATTTTGCAAGAGCCCCATTGAATAGTGAGTTGTGCTAGAGTAAAATCCAGCAAAAAATACAATAAGAACATTAACAAATTACGAAATTTACTCACAGACTCACAAAATGCCTCTGAAGTTTAAGGCGTAATAGCAGAGCTGCGCAGGAATCATGGAAAATCCCTATTTGATTTGAGGCTTTTTTAATTTGTTTCTAGGGAGAGAGTGGCAGACTAGACAGGAATTCTCCATGACTTCTACATAGCTTTGCCATGAAAGGCGATTTCTATTTAATTTCTCTTTCTCTCTCTCTCTCTCTCTCTCTCTCTTGCTTTCTGTAGAGGAAAGTCTCGAATTAGATAGGAATCTTCCGTGGTACCTGTGTAGCATCGCCACTACGCCTTAAACTTTTAAGTCATTTTGTAAGTCCACGGGGGAAATTTATGATTTTGGAATTTAGTCATTGCCATGTTTGCTGGTTTTCACGCAAGTATCAATTAATAAGGTACATGTCTTATTTAACCCATTCGCTTAGTATTTTTTTTTACCCCGCCGCACCCGTTGGTAAATCATGAAAATTTTGTGTATAAGTTGGTCACACTGCATGCTATAACATATGGAATGATAGCAGTGGCGCTATCTATCGGAGAGACCAGGATCTACGTGCTGAAAGAAGGCGGAGTTTCTATGACGAGCGGCGCTCGTCATTTCATTCCTGGGCCAGCGCGGCTTGGACGAGCACCGCTCGTCAAACTAAGCGAATGGGTTAATTATGGCTCAAAAAATCAAACAAAGTATTAAGCAGGTGCTGACAGTCCGATTTTTTGTCTATTTTTCGTCTGTTCAGAGAAAACAGCCGAAAACCGTAAAAAAACGGCTATTTTCGGAGCCAGCGACAAGTAACGCCGTCTATCGGATTAAAATTGCCGAGAGTTTGCCATAGAATCACCTTAAGGGTAAATCCACAAGAGTGAGCGAGACAGAGCATTTGTTTGGATCCAATTTTGATCATGACGTCATCCTAAACAGGTCTAGCAAGATAGGAAAAGGGTGAAGCCACTGATAAGATAACAAAGTTATGAAGAGGTGTCTATAGGAGGAGGCAAAGCGTGTTATTAATTAGGTTTCAATAAACCAAAAGATTATATCAAATCCAGTGGGTAACATGAAAAACAATTGTAAATTGTTGGTCATGAACAGAGATAGTTGAATAAACAAGCAAAATAATACGTCTACTCCTGCATTTTTTGACTAAAAAAATATGCACAAAGCACCACCACGCCGCAAATTGAGATGAGTAATCAGTTATTTCAGTTATCAGTTATAGTAAATAAAAGTGGATAGCAGCATTTTACCGACTGCTTTGAAGTAATTTTTTTGCATTGAGCAACGAAAAGATTGCGACGACTGACCTCATCGCTGACTTCATCTTCAACTGAAGTTTTTTATCAGCCAACTCAACTCATTAGTTATCACTTTATCAGTGAACAAATTAATTTTGCACTTTTTCCAACGCGAAGCTTTAAATAGCAACTTTATCAAAGTTTAGAGGATGGAAATAAAAACACAAATTTTCTAGAAACTGCTCTCTGATTAGAAAACATAATATTTGATAAATGATTACCTTACTCTTCTGGAATTTAACGATTAGGCAAGACTACCTAAAGGAAGTAGGTTAAATTGAATGACTAATTGAGGAGAGAAAAGGAGATATTATCGAGACTTAGGCAAATGACCTTCATTTTGTTGAGGAAAATAAATGCTTACTTTACTTCTCATCCAGAAAGAGTTTCCAAATAATTTTGCTGTCTAATTGAATGATTTATTTATACAGTGCACGCTCTCTAATTCAAAATAGTAGGGACCAAGGATTTATTCTGAATTAAAAGGTTTTCGTTCTAGGAGATTTCAAATTATAAAGATCGCTTACAAAAAATTTTGATACAAAAGGATTTGTAAAGTAGCTCTACAATTCAAAGTACCAATCTACCGAAAGCTCTATAATTTGAAATTTGAATACTGAGAGAGAAAACTCTGAACTCAATTTATAAGTTTAATTACATTACTTCTACCTGCTAGAGTTGGTTTTTATTAATGAAAGTAATAAGTACATAAATAATAATAAGTTTTGAAAGAAGCTTGATTATAAAGACAAAATTATATGATTGGAAAAATGATCAGATCGAAAAAATGGTTTGATTAGGAAAAATCTACTTTGAATTGAAGTTGTACTTTATCGAAACAATCACTAATTGATCACCGATACACTTTCGAATTACAGCGGGTTTGGGCGACAAGATTTCAAATTACAGAGAATCCGGACAGTCAACTTAAAATACAGAGCGCGCAGAACCGGACACTTTGAATTATTGAGTTACTCAACGAGCCTAATTGCCATTCAAAATTTTGAATTACTAAGGGGGACAAAATACGTTGAAATCCTTCGAAATAAAGTTTTCTTTAAGGGGATCAGAAATGTCTTCAAACTATAAACGTTTTCAAATTAAAGAGCTTCAAATTAAGAGTTCTGTAAAATCCCAAAGTTTAATCAAATTCTACCCCTGCCACTTTCATTTAATGTGTGTGCCTGGTTCTTAGAATGGATGAATCAAAAATTGTGACCAATATTGAGTACAGTAGTCCCTCGTCATCTGGTAGGGGTACGTTTGTTTCTGAAAACCCTCGCGTTTTCTACGCTCACGTCAACTTCTAAGTCGTGTTCCACCGATTCAATCAGATAGTCCGTAATATCTGCCGACTCTCAACGAAAGGATTTACAAGAAAATTAAAACAAATTCAAACAATTTTAAGCTGATCATGCAAATTATTTTAATATTTACTTACATTAATTTCATGGGATGATTTTTCGCACATGGCCAACTGTTTCTGAAAAAAAAACGAAAAAGAGAGCTCAAAAAAATGTCGTTAGGAGAGTTAAAGTAATAAACAAGCAAAATAGTTCTGAGTGTTACAACTTGCAAAGTGTTTATTGTTCAGCTCATATAAGAAAGTTTAATTTGTGCAATATAGAAGTATGAGAGGCCTGCAAAAATCAAAATACCTCGTTGCTAGTTGCCCTAAACCACGAGGTACAAAAAGTGCAAACCAGAGCTGCCGTTTTGCTTATGATTAATGACATTTTTCAATCCACCAAGGATTCCACCGGTTGAAAAAAGATTACACAGTTCAGTTCAGTGTATGACTAATGCACAAAAATACTCGCATCTGTAATCTTTTCTCAAGCAGTGGAGTTGTCGATGACTTTAAAAAACTAACAGATATTTTGATAATTAATGGTGTTTCCACCGATTGAGAAAAGATTACAGATCAGAGTATTTTTGTGCAGTACAGTCATACACTGAGCTGAACTGTGTAATCTTTTCTCAACTGGCGGAATCATCGGTGAATTGATTAATTATACCAAAGCGGCAGATCTAGTGCGAACACTTGAAAAGCGAGAACATTTTAAAATTTGTTTTTCCTTTGATGATTCGCCCGAACTTCAAACCTTCTCTTGCAACAAATACTCATACATGGACCAGTGAACTGATTCTTGAAAATCCCGACTTTTGAATGGACTGGATAAGAATGGAAAAAGATGATTGGTGGAGACAAGTCACGTGGTTGCCAAGTCTAATTAAAATATGGATTTTATCCCAGATTGGTTCGAAGGAAGCCAAAAGCGTTGATTTTGACTCTACTTCTTTAGATTTTAACAGTGGCTCTAGCTCTGAACCCTGGTCTTATCTCTTTATCAGAACAGGATGTTACGCCTTGGTATTTATAACACTGAACCATGAGCCAAGTTAACTACGGAACAATCAGTGCTGCCATTTTAAGGAGAAAAATTATCCAAATTTTCCATTTAACTCAATGTAAAATTTTATAATTTCTGCGACAAATGACAACACTGAGAACAATCTTCATTAGTTTGAAAAATGATCAAACACTGCCTTCCAAGACACTTGCAGCAGCTTATTGGGGCAGAGAGATAACAATGAGTACACTTACGAGTATATGGGACCTCCTTTCTTCACAGCTATCCATGTCCAATAATTCATCAATATCTACTTCGACATCAGCACTTTCTACTGAATCCTGCAGGGGGAAAAAAGCAAAGAAACTATTAAAACCCTGAGTACAGAGCTTATTAACTTCAAGTAAAACATGGGTGAACACCAGCAGGCTGATTCTGCTCGTTTGGACGAGAAGGGGCGAGATAGCGAGAATCGAGCAAACCCATTGGTTTAAATAGAGTCACGTGACAGATTTGAAGTAATTCGAGCGGTGGATCGACGGGATCTGAGTCATTCTTTTCAAATTCATGACTCTGGTCCGATCGATCCACTCCTCGAATGACTTCAAATCTGTCACGTGACTCTATTTAAACCAATGGGATTGCTTGATTCTCGCTATCT
Source organism: Trialeurodes vaporariorum (assembly GCA_011764245.1). Classification (NCBI taxonomy): domain Eukaryota; kingdom Metazoa; phylum Arthropoda; class Insecta; order Hemiptera; family Aleyrodidae; genus Trialeurodes; species Trialeurodes vaporariorum. Next base: position 37,819,155 of record VMOF01000001.1, read on the forward strand.
TGTCTCGTCTCGTCCAAACGAGTAGAATCAGCCTGCAGGCCCAGTTTAAGGTATGAGCAACATGGATAACTGCCGAGGGCGGCAAATTTTTGAAAGCAAAGGGAAAGGAATAAAAAGAAAATGCAAAAAAAGGGAAAGAGGAAGAAAAACAAGAAAAAGGAAACGACACAAATATAAGGGAACTAGGGCTAGGCGACTATCTTGAAATAAACTGTAGGGAATACCCCACAAACACTTTCTCACATCTAACTTAATCTGGGTTCTGGGGGAGGGACGGGACCCCCAGACCCCCGTATAGGTTCTGGGGGAAACCCCCAGACCCTCCATTATTATTCTGGGGGAGACCCCACACCCCTCCCCAATAATTTTCTAGTAGAGACCCCTTGAGAGGTTAGTTTTACAGTAGGCTGGTTGCAGAATTTATTTGCTAATTTTAAACCGCTACATTTGAAATATTCCAATTTTACCCATTTCCCCATTGGTTTTTATGGAAACCTTTCATTCTTCATGACTTGCTTTCAATTTAAAAGTTCAAAAAACCAAAAAAAGCTCCTCTGGGGAATGTTAAAAGCAACTTCTCTGCAAAATTTTGATGCATACGGAGCATTGATTCAAAAGTTATGCTGGGATACAGACGGACAGACAGATGCGCCATCACAATACTTTCTCAATTTCAAACTTGGTTAAATGTGAGAAAGTAAAAATACTGCTCACTATTTTAAAAACAAAGCACCAACATTTTTGTTTCGCTTTAAGAGCATATAAATAAAAAGAAATACAATAATAGTGTAATAGGAGGTATAGGTATAAAAGGCGAGGGAATATGATGGAGAAATGGAAAGAGAGAGAGAGATAGACAAAGTACTGCATCCACCCATGTGCAGAATTTCATCAAACTCAGAGAATCCACGGCCATAAATCAATTTTTTTTGGACAGTGTAGGCTGTTTTAATAGAGCGATATATCGCATCGATTGCCGTCTAAGGGCCTATAGTTCCAAACAAACTCTGATTCAATGTATTTTCCCCATAAGCTCATTTTTTAACTGAAATTTAGGCTAATAAATCAAACAATTAATGCAACCTTTTCGCGATTATGAATTCAACATCCTTAAAAATGCTTTGCAATGCCTCGTTCCTCGACAAAAACTGCCAAAATTAACAAGGTATTACAGATTAAACGATGCATTTGGAGGTTGGAACTACCCAAATGTTACTGTTGTGGAATTGGAGGGATTTCGGGCGATTCTAACTTTTAAATGCAATGTTCAATCTATCAAATCTTATTAATTTGGGCAGTTCTAGAGAACCAGGCATAATTAAGCATTTTTTAGGATGTAGAATTCATAATCGCAAAAAGGTCACATTAATTTCTTGATTTAATAGTCAAAATTTCCATTCAAAAATCCGCTTATGAGGAAATTACACTGAACCAGAGTTTGTTTGGAACCAGAGGCCCTCGGATAGCAATCAATACAATATACTGCTCTACTAAATCAGTCTATTGCACGTGGAATAACTAAATTACAAATTCTGCAGGGAGGAACGTACAAAAGTTAAATGTTAGAAAAATTGAAAGAAAATTTTACCACAGGTTTATTATACAATCTCTGGAGCTCATCGTAGAGCCACATTTCGACAGCCAATCGCTTCCTAATTAAAGTCATCTGATGAGATCCATATTTGGCAGTAAGGAACTTTTCTCGCCTTTCCTTCACCTCTCCTTTCTCCGTAAAATTCACATGGAGTCCAGTCTTCGAAGGACTTCTTTCTGTCCTCACGCCATTTGAAGAGGCTGATGAGTTCTGAGAACCAGGAGAATTTGTGGAATAGTTTGATGCCACACCACAATCCATTTGGAAAGACTGAAAACAAAAATATCCCACCGAAATTATCGTAAGAAAACAATCTACATTAAACACCATAATGGGGAGAAATGGGTTCTGCTCTACGAAGGACGACTATGGTGTCCAGTACTACCGTGCTAAGAGAGAACGCCGTAAGTGACACGTGTTACATAAACTGTTTTAGCAATGTAGCTCAGGGTCCCCATTCATAAGCTTACCCTCAATCTTAAACCTCCAATGCCTCAAATTTAGATTTATTTATTGGCAAATAAGATAAGTAACATAAACAGTAAAAATCTGCTCCGCTTGCCGTAAGTTAGACTTGTGTGGCAAGTTTCACAAAAAAAATAAGTAAATAAAAATTAATTCAATAGTTAAAAAATAAAAATTAATTGAATGAACAATGAAAATCAATTAAATAAGCAATGAAAATTCAATGTAAAGAAACTGGAAAAAGTTTGGACACACCTCTTTCCAGCCTTCAATTTTGCCTTATCAGTGTTGACTATGCAGACAGGTGGCCTGTGAAACATGGCAAAAGTGGATTCTCTTCATTTCCATTTAAGGTGATTCTATGGCAAACTCCCGAAAATTTTAATCCGATAGATGGTGTTACTTGTCGCTGGCTCCGAAAAGAGCCGTTTTTTGGCGGTTTTCGGCTGTTTTCTCTGAACACACGAATAAGAGACGAAAAATCAGAATGTCAGCACCTGCTTAATTTTTTGCTTGATTTTTTGAGCCTTAAACGGGCCAAATTGGTTCTAAAATACAGGCGAAAGTATGCAAAGAAAAATCACGTGTATTTGGAGTTGTACAGTAAGATTACAGGTGAAACAGAACTGTAATCTTTACTGATACACTCCAATTACACGTGATTTTTTCTTTGCATACTTTCGCCTGTATTTTAGAACCAATTTGGCCCGTTTAAGGCTCAAAAAATCAAGCAAAAAATTAAGCAGGTGCTGACATTCTGATTTTTCGTCTCTTATTCGTCTGTTCAGAGAAATGAGCCGAAAACCGTCAAAAAACGGCTATTTTCGGAGCCAGCCACAAGTAACACCATCTATCGGACTAAAATTTTCAGGAGTTTGCCATAGAATCACCTTAAACTACATAAAATAATTGACCTTTGGAGGATTCACGGCATCCCTGAAATATTGATACTTTTACACAGATTCAAATGGCAAAGAGAAAGATCCATGGTTGCCAAATAGCATGAGCAGCCACTGCTGTTCACTTTCGTGCAACCTCTTCTTTACTCTTCAATTACAGATCCCCAAAATAAAAGATCAGAGGCCTGTTGGAGAGGGTAAAAGATGGGTAGTAAGCTCTTAACAAAAGAAGATAAAATTCAGGTAAGTAAGTAACATTGCCTACATCGATTAGGCCTTGCCTCTATTTTCATTTGATGATCAAATTGATTGAGATGACAAGAGATAAGATGATGCTATGGAGAGAGCCCAATGGGGCTCTTGCAAACTTTTACTACAGGGGATTGAAGAGTTGATTCTTACATAAAAACCTGTAAAAATGACAATGAGTACACTAAAAAATCACGAAATTCACTCTCAGAATCCGGTTTAATGGCGGAGAGACGCAGGTATCATGGGAGATTCCTATCTAAATTGAGACATATCTCTGTGTTTTCGTAGAGAAAGTGACATAATAGACAGGAATTTCCCATGATACCTGCGTCGAACCGCCATTACCATTTAGCCGTTATAGCAGTTATGTGAGTTTATTACTCAATTTTAGACTTTCTTAGTGTGATTTTCCTGATTTTTGCTGGTTTCACATAAGATTGGACTATTTATTTGCTTATGGCAAAAGTTTGCAAGAGCCCCATTGAATTAAATTGAAATAAATCTCCTTAGAGTTGAAAGAGAATAGATCAGTCCAATTCGTTTCCACTTGCTGACCTAAATCCAAGTGCAATATTCTCTAATTCAATTTAATGTTTCAACTGATTCCCCATCATTGCTGATCGACGTGGTAGGATTTATTCCCAAAATTTAAAAGAAACAAGTGAAAGCAAATGCTGGAGAACAAGCAAAATTAAATTTGACGAGGACTTAAGGGCCCAAATTGTAGCTAACTTCAACTCTAATGCTTCAAAAATTAAGTAAAAGAATAATAAAAAATAATTTCACATTGTGAAGAGAGCCACTGCAACTATGTGATGAAACTAGTGATGCCAATTTAGTGGAAAAGATTGGTTTTTCAAATTGAATGGAATAAGGCAAAAAGAAATCAATTCGAATCAAAAATCGTCCTCTGAAGATTGAATCCGTCACAATTTACGAAAAATCGATAATCGATTCAGCTCATTCACTCACTGTCAGAGTTGTCACCTGATATCAGCAATATCAAAATTCTGTTTTTCAGGGAGGTCATGACCTGAGTTCTTAAGAATAAATGGAAGGGTTTTATATCCTCCAATTTCCTTTTCATACATTTCTCCCTTACCTCTTTCTCTTCAGTGAAACAGTAAACGGAAAATTTAATGCGATTTGAGACGGTCAGCTTTAAAAAAACTTTTTTTTTTCCGACTAGGTATGAAAAAGATCGATCCACCAAAAAAACCACCTGATGCAGATCAATCCGATTTGATTGGCTCCGAAAAATAGATTAAAAATCAGTATCACTAGCTGGAATATTATGTTGATTGTAGTGTCACCCTCCACAATTTGAACTTAATTTCCTATTACTCATTCTATTAATTTCTAAAGTTTAGAGTTGAAAATAGCTGCAATTTGCACCATATCCTCACCGAATTTAATTACGCGTGTTTTCCAGCATTTTCCCGACGTTCACTTGTTTTTTTCATGTCAAGTCGTCGCTGGTTAGTTTTTGTCTCATTCTTTAATTCTAACTGCCTCAACAGGAGTCTAACAAAATTTACCATCAGCTGCATTTAGAGCTAAAAGAAGTTTAGTTTAGTTTAAGTATTCTCTTTACATAACAACAAATGAATTTCTAATTTAAGGAATGAACACCAAAAATGTCATGACAGATGCAAGGTGAGTTGATGAGTTGCAGCAAGTCCTATCAACAACCCAAATTCGCATCAAACTGAATCCAGACAGATTCTAAAAATGATCTATGCACCTGATAACGAGTAAAACCAAGCAACTTATTTTCTAGCAAGTTATTACTAGCAAATGCATAGTAACGATTTCCGAAAAGGCACGTTAAATAATTAGACTTGTCAGATTGAATTAACGGCGATCCTAATTTTTCCCAAGATTTCAAGATATCAGATTTGATCGAGCGTTTATCCTGAGCACAATATACATTGAACAGCTGTTCTTGAATAAGTATTTAAATGAGTCTGACTGAGAGAGTTTGAAACCTACATTTGAAAACGTCTGATGCAGCTAAACACTATAATCAGAACTCATACTTTCAATGAAAACAGGCACATACTTATGGTGGTGACAATGAACTCTGGAGCATTTGGTTCAATCATCATTTTTAGGTTAGGAACAAATTCTAGGATAGGATCGCCGAGCTGGTCTAGCACAATTTTTACTATGGCTAGGCGGCAAAGTCAGGTTTAGGAACCGTCTCATGACAAAGGAAATGCCCCTAATTCAACAAAGACACATGAAAAAGTGCCAGCCTATTAAATACATAACACTTCTTCAGTCGAGAGAAACAAAATCCCGACTCATTCGACTAATAGTACAAGACAGACAACGAGGCCCTCTCGATAAGCCAAATTGAACTGACATTAAAATGAAAGAGAACAGTGAGGAGACAAACTAGCCACTAAACGCATCAAAATAATTAGGGGAGGAAAAAAACAAGGCAATTTCAAATTCTTTGGAATTTACAGTCTGCTTTCTCTAGATCTCCAAAATAGATCAACTAGACGTGTCCGGTCCGAATTCAGAACAGATCTTACCTAGATTAGATGATCACTTAATTTGAAGCATAAGATGACAATCCGGTGATGAATCAAAACTTAACTTTAGGACTTGATTAGAAAAACACACAGACAAATTAATGGAATGTAAGGATGTTGACTTCGTTTCGAACGACACAAAGTAACACTAAATTTCAAAAGTAAACACTTATCTCACTACACGAACAAAAACGGGGAAACTGCGATAGATATCCGACATAATTACTGCGATTCATTTAGTTTACGTTTCGGGTAAAACTAGTAAAATTGAGATGGATCATAGGAATCAAAGTGTCTTTGATTTCGAAACACTTTCACGGCACAACAAATCGAGATGACGACTCTGCTTCACAACGTTACAAACTGCTTCTCTATGTTCTCTATTATCCTGTGTACTTCTTTCTCTTTTGTCCAAGATAAGTCCATTCCCACATTCCTCTGTTGTTTACTTTTTGCGATTATCAAAAATGGTGCTAGAGAAAGCTGCTGACTCTTTACATTACATTACACAGTGCGGCAAACGGAAAACGACGCGACGCGGTTCGACCACGGATTTCATCTGAACTATAGACGCGACGCTCTGTTGTCGGCGCGTCGCGTCGCTGTGTCCTACGATCGCGGCAGACCCATGCGACGCGAACCACTTCATTCAAGGTCAAACAACGCTCCGTTTCGTCTGTGTGCTTCCCCTCCAACCATCCCTCCCTCCCTCGTTTCTCCTGTTGAGCGATGACTAATTTTTTCTTTAATGAACCGAGTTCTTCTTAACCTCCCCCTCGAATCCGGAGTCCGAGTTTGTACTCCACTTAATATTTTTCAATCTTTGAATTAACGAAACGAGAGATAGTTTAAAGATTTAAAACTTCCGTTAAACTCCGCCCCATAAGCGGTATCTCCGAGCCGTATAGCTGAGCGGCTGAGCCGGTCTCCCTCTCCTGTGTCGGACCGTAAGAAACAAATAAAGCGTGTATTCTGACTCCGAGAGAGAGAGAGAGAGAGATCCATTTAACGATAGCCGGCGGCAATGTTTAAGCTTTTTTTTTTTTTTTTTTTTTTTTTTTTTTTTTTTTTTTCACCAGGATTTGTAAAATACTCGCGTCATTGTTTTAGCATAATAGAGATCGTGAGTCATCAAATTGCGTGTCACAGGAGCATTGCCCTATACATAATGACTCCCGACCCTGTTATTTACTTTCGAATTAGACGTATTTCGTGTCCGTAACAAAGGGTTGCGAAATTATCCTTGGTACAGTCATGTCTATCGACAAAATGATCGTTCTATCATAGTAATTCCGGATCAAGCACTCTGCATTTATCGATTAATTTACGGCTGAGGCCTCTGAATGTAGCCTCTCTTAAGTTTATTGAATGAAAAAAAGAAGATTGAAACGTAACCTGTGACGCGCCTTCAAGTTTTCTCAGAATGCAAATCCTTAGAAGGAACATTTTTATCCCATTACAAGATTTAAGTATGCGACCAATTTTTCGGGTCGAAACTACTGGCAAGAAATCGTGAGTTTGAAGGTTTCGTACGAATTCAAACTATATCAAGATCATAGATCAACACTCAAACTCTGTATCAAGAGTTGAACAGGCTCGCCTTCAATTTCAAACGATGCAAAACCATATCCAACGAATAGGAATAGTTGCTGCTGCTTTCATTCATTTTTACTCGCAGAATATGGAAAGAAATAGACCTGTTTAGTCTGACGTCACGAAAAAATTGGATCCAAACAAATGCTCCTTCACACTCGCTCTCGTGAGTTTTTTTCCATAAGAAACAAGATCCAAATTTTCAAATGCAAATTCGTGCCAGTAAAAAACAAGAGATCTTAGATTTTATTACACCATTGGATTGGTGCAGTCGAAGACAAAATGGATGTAAGGCATATCCTTGCAGCAAGCCACCCGCAATACTGATCTAAATGAATTTAAGCATTGCAGGTGGCCTACCTCAAGGAGCTGTCTGACATTTTTTTTTTTTTTGTCTCCGACTGTACCTTAAAATATATTCACGATTCAGCAACATTTTCGAAACATGACGCATTAGTTTACAATCACAGTTATATCGAAGACATAGTCCTATGTTTTGTCCTTGTCTCGCTCACAGTTTCTTATGGGCACAAAACCTAGGATATGGGCTCATCGGCACCATCACACCAAGTGTTATAACTCGAACAAGTTTCGATTACGAAGAGAGGTTAGGATGATTGAGTGTCATGGCGATGTTACGCCCTTAAGATACCGTGAGTAAGATAAGGAACAAACATAGGACATCTTTCGGTGTAATTGTGATTGTAAATTCCTTTGCGATCTTTCATGAATTGTGTCGGAGTGAAGATATACTTTAAGGTACGAGGAATCTAAAAAACTGGTTGTTTAGTCTGTTTACTACCATGAATTTGCAGTCGAAAATTTGGATTTAATTTCTTATATGGGTAATAAATCCACGACAGTGAGCGAGACAGCATTTGTTTGGATCCAATTTTGATCGTGACGTCATCACTAAACAGGTCTACAGAGAACACCGATTGAGGCTTGGGGGAGTTGGGACAGAGCTTGGGATTAGTTGGGACAGGGCTTGGGAGCCGGGCGTGATTAGATTTGAATTTTTTGCTCTGCTCGGCAGAAAACTGTGGGAATACTAAAATGAGTTGCAATTTATCATTCAAATACCGAATCAAAGGCTCTTGCACCAACAGAACTTGATTTCAAAGATTCGGTTTCAAGATATTGCGTTACGAGCTCTTTAAAGAGAGCACTTTTTGGGAGCCGTGTTTACTGGCGGATACAGGGAATTGCCTTTCTCTCTCTCTCCTCCCATCTGAAAACGTGGGTTAGAAAATTACAGAAGAGATAGCCAAAGTCACGTGATGGCCCCCTCTGCTATCCTTTTCTAACACATAAGTTCAAATGGAAGGAGAGAGAGAAAGACAATTCCCTGCACCCGCCAATGACCGTGCTCCCTAAGAGCTCCCAACGCAATAACTTGAAGCCGAATCTTTGAAATCAAGTTCTGTTGGTGCAAGAGCCTTTGGATTCAGTATTTGAATGATAAATTGTAAATCATTTTAGTCTTCCCATAGCAGAACAAAAAAGTCAGATCTAACCACAGCTCCGGCTCCCAAGCCCTGCTTGAGACATTCTACATAATCAACGGAGTTGAGCACGTTCGCCTTCAATTTCAAACGATGCAAAACCATATCCAACGAGTAGGAATAGTTGCATCTGTTTTCGAAAATATACTCGCGTCCTCGCATCAAAGAATTCAATTGTGTGAAAATAAAATGAACAATCTCTGATTCTGATCTGTTTCCAAAAACGAAAGTTACCATTCTTGCGGGGATAAAATTCCATGCCTCTCAATAGAGGCATATTTTTCCTCAAAAGTTCAGACACTAACGGATCGAAGTCCAAGAGATTGCATTTTTCGCTCTTTGCCCATTTAAACGCCTGTGTTGGAAAAGGACAAATTAGGGGCAGTCGCGTGACTTTCGCCTCCCCCTTCTTTCCTTTTCTAACACATTCATTCAAATGGGCAGAGGAAAAGAGAGAGAAAGAAAATCTCTTGGATCCGCCAATGAGTTTAGGAGGAGCAGGAGTCTCATTTAGGTTTCTGAGAAGTCATATGAGATCTCTGTTGCCTAGTTGACGTCTGACGATGTTTTGTTTTCTTTCTGTCCAATCCAGGGGCTGTTGCAAACTTTTACTACAGCGTTATGGAGAGGCGATTCTATGGCCGTAGCCTCCAATTAAAGAGGGAACTTATCTTGCCCAGGGATTTAAGACCCAAGAGGCGTAGTAACGGCCCTGTCATGGCTCTTTGCTATAATGTTGGCGTAAGGATTGAGAAAGCCTACGGAATGAACAGATATATGCTTGTAGTTGTAAGTCTGTTTTCCCATTTCAAATAACATTGAGGAGGCCCCGGAAGAGCAAATGGGACGTTTTGAAAACCCTATGCCATGTAAGCGTTACGAATGCACCCGAGATGCCCACCAGGTCTGCTCGTAAATCTATTCTGCCATTTAAAATAAAGTTGAGGATGTCCCGGAATAGCAAAAGGGAAGTTTTGAGAGCTCCTTACATGTGCCCTGGTAACACTGAGCACCAAAAAGCACCTAACATTGTTCCGATTGTCACCAATCACCAAGAATTGTTAGTGATATCACCTAATTTAGGTGACGATTGGAAAAATGTTAGGTGCTCTTTGGTGCTCAGTTTTACCAGGGTGTTGGCTTTAGGAAGCATCCGAGATGAACAGGTCTGTTCGTAAGTCAATTTTCCCATTCAAAATAATGTTGAGGATGCCCCGGAATAGCCGAGGGTAAGTTTCGAGAGCCCTATGTCATGTTAACGTTAGAAAGCTCTCCCAAATTAAGACATTCAAAGATCCATCCATGCAATTCAGTGTGAGCAATAACTTTTCTATGAATGGATAGACGGTTTTAGTATGAAGTCAACGGTTAGCCAACAACCATAACAATGCAGTCATCGGTCGCAATCGATTGTGATAAAACTCGCGTAGTGTTCCAAAATATCTCACTCACTCTCCCGTGACCCCCATATACAGGGTGTTCCTGGATTAACACGCATAAATGCTGGAGGTGATTTTTCAAGGAAAACTAAGACTTTTTTTTTCTATAAACATAGGCCATAAAATGCTTTCCCTCTGAGCTATGATTTTTCAAAGTTGGAAAAAAAATTTGGTTTTTTTAACACTACGGCCAATGTTATGGATGAAATTGAATGAAAATTGGTCTCTTAACGTATTTTTTGGTAAAAAATTGAATTTTTGAGTCGACGAAACGTTTCAAGGAGTTTAAATGGGAGTTTCAGAGGGGCGTTAATCTTAAAATTGAAAAAATTTTTGGTAGCCGGTAAATTTTTTTTAAAATTGAGGGCATATTCGGATTTTATGAGCAAAACAAAGGTTTTGCCCCTTCCATTTTTGTCCCCCGCCGCTTTTTTAATGGCGAAAAATGGATTTAAAATTTTTGTCCGTTTTGGGTATACCCTGCTAATTGAAGGCGCAACTTCCGATGTCACCGTCCCGAGAATGTAAACTCTCCGCGCCAGCGCGAAGCTATGCGTTCGGTGGTGTCCCCCCTCCCATCATCTTTGAAAGTAAGTGTAAATTCGCAAGTTCATCAGGTTTTAGAGGTTGCCTAATGGGGCATTTAAATAAAATAAACAATGACTATCATTATTATCTGTTATGATTATTATCAAAAACAATTACGCACATTAAACAATCAAAAAAGCATACATTTTTTCGTCAAATTCATCCCAATTTTTTTTTTTTTTTTAGAAGCTTGAAATCCTCATAATACCCAGTGGCTTAGTTTGCAATCTGACAACGCTGAATTGTGGTCTCTTTAAACTCATGTAAAATAGCAACAATGGGTATTCGGTTGACATTTTTTGATGCGACCTTTTACACGGTTTCAAATAGACAAACACAGCGTTGTCATCGCTTATTTTCTTAACCACATCGACAGTACGTAGTTGCAACGTTCGCTCTCCAATGCAAAAAAAAAGAAACAAAAAAGAGGTATGCATAATGTGACAAATCAGTAAAAAAAAAAAAAAAAAAAAAAAAAAAAAAAAAAAAATCAGGAAATAAATCAAATGAAAGAGGTAAACAAATAAAAAACATCGAACTCTCCTTATTCTTATGTCGTTTTTGTTTTGCATCCGCGTTTTCCACTTAATGCGAAAAATTTTGAAAAAATTTCGGACTAAACCATGATATGACTTTTCCTTGCGTTTTTGCTAACACAGTTTTGCAACGTTGTTTGCCGTGCACCAAATACTTGGGCCAAATCAATCACCGCACGAAACCTCACGCGTTATCAACAAAACCCGATCCCTGACGATATCAGCGTCAAGATGAGTTCGGTGCAAAAACAATACTTTTGCAAATGCCTTTCAAATGTATGAATCGCCGTTATTGCACTAAATTTCTTATTTCATCAACTTGCTGGTCAGTTTAATCTTCAACGACAGTTTCCTTTTCTTGTCTAATAAGACGACGAAAATCAGACCTTAAAGTCAATGATGATTACGCACCTCCAGAATTCACAGTCAGTGCATAACAATAAAGTGCGGCTTTACTGTCCTGTAATTTACTGTCCTGTAATTGGATTTTGTACGTTCGTGCTTTTTAACAATGCCCAGCATTTTTGAAATTAGCGAATACGCGGATATTGTTTTCGTATACGGGCTCTGCGATGGAAACGCTGCAGAAGCAGCCCGGCAATACGCGTTACGATTTCCACAACGACGGACTCCCAACCGAGATGTTTTCACAAGAACTTTTCAGCGGCTGAAAGAAACGGGTTCAGTTGCGTTGAGACCACGAGGAGACGGACTTTTTTCAGTTTTAAATGATGAGCAAAGAACTGACAGAATCTTACATCATTTTGAAGAAGATGTGGAATCGAGCATAAGAAGGTGCAGCTTGGAACTTAATGTATCCAAGAGCACTGTGTGGCGGACAGTGCACGCCGACGCTCAGTTTCCTTATCACAGGCAAAAAATCCAGCATCTTACAGCGGAGGATCCTCCACGCCGCATAGAGTTTTGTGAATGGATGCTAGCTCAACACGATGCGGATCCAAGATTTGAAAGAAACATTTTATGGACCGACGAAGCCACATTTACGAGGTATGGAATTTTCAACCAACGTAATTCCCATGTTTGGGCTCATGAAAATCCACACAGTATTCATGAGCACCATTTCCAGAATGGATTCCAAGTAAATGTATGGATGGGCCTCTTAGATAACCAGATAGTTGGCCCTCATTTTTTACCTCCCAGATTGGGTGGAGAAAATTTTTTACAATTTTTAACCAACGACTTGCCTGAGTTATTGGAGGACATCGATTTGCAAACGTCGCCAAACCATTTTGTTCCAGATGGACGGGTGCCCAGCACATTGGAGCTTAGCCTGTCGAAACTGGATGAACAACAACTATCCAGAAAGGTGGATCGGCCGAACATCTCAGCACGACAACAGCTTAATGTTTTGGCCACCACGGTCACCTGACTTAACGCCGCTCGACTTTTTTGTTTGGGGTGCCGTCAAACAAAAAGTGTATGCTACGCCCGTTCCTGATGTTCAAACATTGCGCATCGCATTGGGAGGTGTGTGCCGATTTTAAATCGGACGCAATGCAGATCAGCTGTGACGTCTGTAATAAAGAGGTGCACCTCTTGCGTCAACCAAGGTGGTTTTCATTTTGAACATTTGCTGTAAAATTTCAATTTTGATTGTCTTGTTGTTACAGTTATTACGAATTGTTTCGTTTACATATTAATAAGTGTGTAATTTTTTTTTTAATCATAACAGATATGAAGGATAATTATGGTTTCATTATTATACATTTTTATTACATCGATAAATATTATGATTATCATAAATTCATGGTTTTTTTTATTTAAATGCCCCCTTAGGAACCTCTAAAACCCGATGAACTTGCGAATTTACACTTACTTTCAAAGATGATGGGAGGGGTTCAAGGATGGGAGGGGGGGCACCACCGAACGCATAGCTTCGCGCTGGCGCGGAGAGTTTACATTTCGGGACGGTGACATCGGAAGTTGCCCTTCAATTAGCAGGGATACCCCAAAAAGGAAAAAATTTTAAATCCATTTTTCGCCATTAAAAAAGCGGCGGAGGACAAAAATGGAAGGGGGCAAAAACCTTTGTTTTGCTCATAAAATCCGAATATGCACCCAAATTTTTAAAAAAATTTACCGGGTACCAAAATTTTTTTAATTTTAAGATTAACGCCCCTCTGAAACTCCCATTTAAACCTTGAAACGTTTTGTCGACTCAAAAAATTTAATTTTTTTTCCAAAAAATACGTTAAGAGACCAATTTTCATTCAATTTCATCCATAACATTGGCCGTAGTGTTAAAAAAACCAAATTTTTTTTCCAACTTTGAAAAATCATAGCTCAGAGGGGAAAACATTTTATGGCCTATGTTTTAGGAAAAAAAAGTCTAGTTTTCCTTGAAAAAACACCTCCGCATTTATGCGTGTTAATCCAGGAACACCCTGTATACCCATCTCTTTCTAGTTTCGAAATTCGTATACAGGGCCTTGTTTTACAACATATTATTATCAAAATCGCATAAAAATGCCTCGAGAAATTCATTTCAGCCAAAAAATTTCACGAAAGATGTCTCTAAGTCCGATTTTTGAAATTAGAGGGAGATGGCAGTACATGGGGGTTGCTTGAGAGCGAGAGAGACAAAGTGTCTTGGTTTGGAACGCTCATCGCCAGTAGTCGCCATTACTAAAATCATATTTGGCGGAACTCTCGGAAGAATTCAGGTGGTTCCAACCGCCTTTAAATGCATCGTTGTGACATCTTGTTTATTTCGGCAGTTTTAGACATGGAATCGGGCACAATGGAGCTATTGCAAACTTTTGCTACAGGCTCATTAATAGTTGGTTATGGGGTAAACCCCTGTAAAAATGACGATAAGCGCACAAAAAATCACAAAATTCCCTCTCAAACTCGTGCGTTCAAACGCGAGACCGTACTGGCGATTATTACCGCCTAAATCTTATGGCAATTGTATGCTTCTTCTTCTTCTTGTGGGGGTGTCACGAGAACACCTCGTGCGGATGGAGCTTATTGAGATATAGGCAAACCCAATGTAAAAGGTGGTATTCACCGCCATTACGGTCTCGCGTTTGAAAGCATTTTATGAGTTCGGGACGGGATTTCGTGATTTTTTAGTGCACTTATCGTTGTTGTTATAGGGTTGTACCAATTCACGAACTATTAATAAGCCTGTGGCAAAAGTTTGCAACTGCACCATTAAGAATTTTCGAAGACGTAGAATTCATAATCGCAAAAGGGTCGCATTAATTGTTTGATTTATTTGACAAAATTGCCGTTCAAAAATATCTACGCTTCTGGAGAAAATACGTTGCATCGAAGTTTGTTTTTATAACGAGAGGTCCTCGGATAGTAATCGATACGATTCGCTCGCTCGAATAAAACAGTTTATATAGTCAATCGCGGGCTTGCAGCTCAAGTCCTTACAAAAATACATTGCCTTGGGAAAGTTAAACTGCTACGACATAAAATCTCTATTTAACTATACTCACGTCGATCAATCCGTTACCCCTATAGGTATACGTCATTTTATGTTTTGTTTGTGGAGGGCAAGGTTACGCTTTATCCGACATTGAATGTTTTCCGCATTTTTGCGCGCTCAAAGCCCTTTTTTATTTTCTAAAGGTATACGATTTTTTTTTCCATTTTGCGAGCGCGAATCCTTTCAGGAGTTCAAGGAGAATGATTGCCTCCCTCCTTTTCCACCCCTTTTTCCAACTCTCTCGCATCAGGCGTCACTTTTAAATGAGACGTCTCAATTATTTCTCGTCTATTCAAAAGCGGACACTTCAATTTTGTATACAGTGCAGTTTGAACCTACTTTGTTTTGCTCGCGTATAGAGAAACCTGAGAAACGATAAGGATTTCAGCTTTGATGGGTCTTCTGCAAACTATCGATGGAGGTCCTTTTAGAAGTGCAGTGGCGTCACTAGACTTTTGCATTTGGGAGGGCAAGATGTGAGATCCCCTGTGGGAAGTCTCCACCCCCCCCCCCCGGTTAGCGGGGGTCCGGTTGTCCATCCCCAGCAAATTTTGAAAAGTTGAGGTTTATTAAGTAAAATCTCGCTCTATTTTAAATTTTACTCTAAATCACTGACGAAAATGACCAAATCATCTCCTTAGTTCCACTTGGAACGATTTAAAGATTTAGGTCAGTATCTACGGTTAATGTTTAGATCGGTCACGATGAAACTTTGATTGGATTTAAAATCCTTTACTCTGAGATTGTAAAAAAAAAAAAAAAAAAAAAAAAAAAAAAAAAAAAAAAAAAAAAAAAAAAAAAAAAAACAAAAAAAAAAAAAAAACAAAAAAAAAAAAAAAAAAAAAAAAAAAAAAAAACAAAACAAAACAAAAAAAAAAAAAAAACAAAAAAACGCAGTGTAAACCTTCGAGCTCCTCTAGTATTTATTCATGTAGTCAGTTACAGTCAATATCCTTTCCTTCCCCTTTCCCCCTTAATTTTCTCCTCCTTTGTCTCCTTCTCCTGCTATTTCTTTCTGTTTCTACCCTTTATTTTTCTCTCTTTCACTTTAGTTTTCTTTTTCTTCTCTTCTTTTCTTTCCTTGTACTTTCCTTTACTTTTTCATACGTTTTCTCTCTTTACCGTTTGCCTCCCCCCCCCCCCCCCCGTGACGCCACTGTAGAAGTGTAGGCGCACCAATACCGCTAATCTTTAGACTTTTCCAACGTTATTTCTCATATTACATATTAAAATTAATGATAATTAATTCAAGTGTTCGTTCTTCATTGAGGAACGCTCTAAAATAAAATTTAATTATCAAAGTTGCAGACATTTTTTTTTTTTTTTTATATTTGAAGGAATGAAAATTGAAAATTCGCCAAAGTTTAACAGTAAGCTGCGCATACACTTCTGAAATGAGCTCTCTTCCCATAAAGAGTATGAGTTCGTTCCTATGGGCTTTAACCCTTTAAGGACCCGGTTAGTTCAAGAGGACTCCTACGTTTCTATAGGGAAGGTAGTTAACTGTTCGTACTCGGTGGAGTTGGAATTGCCTATTCGACGAATTGAAGGCACCTGACGAGACCCTATCTATGGGGCTGTTGGCTGTTGCACACTTTTGCTATAAGCGATTTAATAGTCGATTCTAGCGTAAAAACCTTTAAAAATAACGATGGCAGCATTAGAAACTTCCGAAATCTACTCCTAAACTCAAGAAATGCTTTTATTTGCGCGGGCGTAATGGTGGCTGAGGGCAGTAATAATGCGAGAAACAGTGGCGTAGCGGAAACTTTGAGGGCCCCCCGCGAACATTCAGTCCCGGCCCCCTACATTTTTACACAGTGAATGAGGGGTCCATGGTCCATGACCCCCCTCCCAAAGTTAGAGGAGGTTGGGGGTCCTGGTCCTTCACTAATTTTTTTTGAAAATTGAGACATTTTTTCACGCTACCTATTTTAGCTTAAAAACTCGGTTTCTTTCCCCCGAAAGGCGAGAGCTGAATTTTCTCTTAATATTCATTTAATACCACGGAAAATGCATGGCCAATTTACCACATCTAACAAAGCAATATTCCTGTTTATTTTAATTTATGATCCCACTGATTTTTTTTCTTTTTTTTCTCCTCCATCTGTACCTCTATTCTTTGTTATATTTTGTCAAATACCGGATCAAATGTAAACTAGAGGCCCTCATTAAGGGGCCCTGCGGAGGCCATCGGTACACCATTGCCTCAAAAAGTCTCAAGACCCACCCACAGTTCACAAACTCGAATATGTTTAACCAAATTCAAATGTGGCGGTCGAATGAACGGGTCATAATCAGACAATTTATATAATAGCGACCACGCACTATCTATCTTGCCCATGTTTGCGCGTTGTGGCAACTTTTTTTTCCGGGTCTCAACAGAACACCGAAAAACATGGACCATACGTTGACTGATGAGAAACGTCGTTGAGATTTTTGCCTAGTGAATCCGAAGCACCGAAATTGCATCAGTCAACGTATGGTCCATGTTGGATGGTGCTCCTTCATGCTCCCTTTGTTAATTTCTGCTGAGCTCCGAAAAAAAAGTCAGCCACCGCGCAAGGCTAGTGCGTGGTCTCTATTATGTGTATATTGTCTCTGGTCATAATGGAGGAGTCCCATCTAAATGTAGCTTTCTCTGTGACAAATCACTATATCAGCGGCATAGAAAGTTGCAATTAGATAGGACTCCCCAAGCAATTAGGAGGCATCGGGGAGTCCCATCTAATTTTCCATGCTGCGGTTGGGGAGGACCCCCGGACCCCCTCTCACTGGGGCCCCCCAGACCCCCCATATTGCATCTCACAAAAGTTGGTCCCCCCCTCCCCCAATAAAAATCCTAAGTTTACGGCACTGGGTAGTGGGTATAGCTGGTTGTCCAAAAATATCCTAAAGTTGTGAAATCTTCCTCGAGTCGTCTTAGATACGATGACAATTTCGGGCAGTGTTGCCAATAGTGGACAGATTCGTTCACACGTTTGATGAGAAACTATTTTGATGAGAATACAGCCACAACTGTCCACAACTATCCACGCTCCCGCCCCCGATCCTCTATCCCTATCTACAGTGTGGACAGTTTTCAACTCGAAAACTGTCCACGCGTGGACTATTCTACCCCGTCCAAACCTGGCAACATTGATTTCGGGTCATTAAAGGTATTCGGATTTTGATCGCGGAGTCGACCGGCGATTTTTCCTTTCCCACTATTTTAATTAGGATGATATCAGACGTTGATACGGGAAACCAGCGGGTCCACTGTCACTGTCCGCGGGGCCCACGGGCGTCCGTCTGTCCGCACGTCCTGTCCTATCCTATCGGGTGGGTCGGTCGGGGGATCGAATCGGGACCCGTTGCACGTTGAGGGAGGGCACACAGCGACAGCACACAGCTCATAACACGCCAAATTCTAAATTTAGACGCTCCGTGCCCACTGCTCCTCCCCCCCTCCTCACCTCCTCCCCTCCTCCACCTCTTACGATGTGTGCGTGTGTTTAAGATTCCTTGTTCTGTGTCCGTGTGTGAGTGTGTGTCTGTAATCGTCGCACACTGGACCGAGACATTGATTTTGCTGGACCAGGAAAGTAATCGTTTTTTGCCTCTGGCGGATCCAGTGGATTTTTCTCTCTCTCTCTCTCTCTCTCTCTCTCTCTCTCTCTCTCTCTCTCTCTCTCTCTCCCTCTCTCTCTCTCTCTCTCTCTCTCTCTCCCTCTCTCCCCCTTTCTCTCTTTCTCTCTCTTCTCTCTCTCCCTCTCTCTCTCCCTGTCCATTTAAACGCGTGTGTTAGAAAAGGATAGATGAGGGGGCGAAAGTCACGTGGCTGCCCCTTATCTGTCCTTTTCTAACACACGCGATCAAATGACCACAAAGAGAGATGGAAAAATTCTTGGATCCGCCAGTATTTTTTGCTTTAAAAAACAAGTTCTAGTTGATAATTTAGTAAACTAGTTATATTATTAGACTGATTTTTAGCTCTAAATTGAATTATTCCATTTTTGCTGTCTGTATATTGTTCATGATATTGAGTTTTATTTGTTGAAAATTTTGTCCGGGAAATTGCGTGTTTTGACCCACAGTGTGCCGTGTTCGTATGTGTTGGTGTGTTTCAGGGGGTACCGTACCTACTCCGTAAGTCTGAACCCGCGAGAGCAGTCGCGTTCGAGGATTATTATGCGAATCTAACGAGAGAGGAAAAATCATAACAAACAAACAAACAATAATAAATAAATACCAAAAAATCGCATCCGTGTTAAAAATTGTGTGTTCCAAGTTTTTCTTTTCAGCCCGACCCGACTGAAATTTCTCTCCCGGTGAGTTTTTCGCAGGGTTTTTTCCTTTGTTTTCTTATTTTTGCTTTTTTTTGTTTTTTTTTTTTTCTCCAGATTTACATAGTCTAACTTCCTCTCCACACGCTTTCACTCGAACGGTGGATTATCGGGTTGCCCTCCCCCCTAATCATCCCCTCTTTACTATAC
Organism: Trialeurodes vaporariorum; assembly: GCA_011764245.1. NCBI lineage: Eukaryota > Metazoa > Arthropoda > Insecta > Hemiptera > Aleyrodidae > Trialeurodes > Trialeurodes vaporariorum. The sequence continues at coordinate 37,838,504 of VMOF01000001.1, forward strand.
TCCCCGCACCCTCTTTTGAATTTATGAAACTCGCGCCCTCTCTACGTATACCCAAAGCAGACTTTTCTTTTAATTATTTCTTTATTTCATCTATTCATTATTAACAAACAAAACACGAAAATACCGAAAAAATTGTATCCGTGTGTACAAATTGTGTGTTCCAAGTTTTTCTTTTCAGCACAACCCGACTGCACTTTCTCTCCCAGTGAGTTTTTCGTAGGGTTTTGTTCTTTATTTTCTTGTTTTTTGTTTTTTATTTTTTGTTTTTGGTTTGTTTTGTTTTGTTTTGTTTTTTTTTTTTGTCTCCAGATTTACATAGTCTAACTTCCTCTCCACACGCTTTCACTCGAACGGTTTATTATCGGGTTGCCCACCCCCTCCCTAATCATCCCCTCTTTACTATACTCCCAGCACCCTCTCTTGAATTTTTGAAACTCGCGCCCTCTCTACGCGTATACCCCAAGCAGACTTTTATTTTTATTTATTACTTTATTCATATATTCATTTATAAGAACAAAACACGAAATACCGACAAAGCGTATCCGTGTGTACAAATTGTGTTCAAGTTTTTCTTCTCAGCCCCGCAGCTGACTGCACTTTATCTCCCGGTGAGTTTTTCGGAGGGTTTTGATTTTGGTTATTTCTTGCGCCGCCCCCCCCATCAGATTTCAGTTAATTCCTCCATACGCTGTAACTCAAACGGTTGATTACCGGGTTGTTCCCCTCTCATCCCCTCGCGACTATGACCCCTCCCCCCCGCCATCCCCATGCAGTTATTCTTTTGATTTTTGAAACTCGCGCCCTCTCTCCATATCCCCCGCAGACTTTATTTTTTATTTATCAATTCATTTATTTATTCATTCGTTCGTTTATTTATTCATTTATCGATCTATTTAACAATTTATCTATCATTTATTCATTGATTTATTTATCTATTTGTTTATTTATTTAGTAGTTGTAGTATAGAATACGCAGTTACGCTTAAGAGGTAGAGGCACAGAATAGGTAATACAATCAGAACGGAAACTCTGTCAGATTTTGAAGCAAATTCATTTCGCGTCCGCCATGTTGGGATATAGGATGTTTACATCTGGATTCGCACGCGAAAAAAAAATATAGGACATGATCCGCGAAATTTTTATTCTGAAATGCCAATAGAATAAAAGTGAGGCCGGAAACTTAAGATTTCTTTCCAGAATTTACAGAAATAAATGAGTTTCAACACAAATCACACTCGTCCGCCATGTTGGGATATAGGACCACAGCGTTTCCTATTGGTGCCGTTAAATTCCAAACTTGCTTCCATTGGCTCTTATGGGAGTTAGTTTCCGTTCTGATTGTTTTATTCTGTGGTAGAGGTACCTTAGCGACCTCGGCTATTTACAACTCCGTAGTCTAGGTCTGAAACTAAATTTTAAACTCTAAAAGGCTATTTTCGTAATTTTAATTCTTGGATGTACGCGAGGATCCGGTTTGATATGATTGGTTGGTCTGTTGAAAGTAGGCTTTCTCTCTGTGTGTTGGGTTGGTTGAGTTATAAATTATGTATTTTGATTGCTCCTTCCGATATTTCGGACAGTCTAATAGGATGTGTTGAACAGTTGAGTTGAGTTGTTGCAAAATTGGCAGATTGGTATTTCTTCTGTGAAAAGCAGGTGGCTGTGCAAAAAAAAAAAAAAAAAAATGTGTACTCGATGCGAATAATTTATTCATTTATTTAATAAGTTATTTATTTATTTCAATTATACATGAAGTATGTCCATAATTCATGTATTATAATGATCTGGTACAAGCAACGAGCTATACCAATGGAGGAGCTAGACCAGTGGCGAAGCGTGCAATTTGACAAAATTGTAGTTCGTCCATTTAAACCCATGCAAAATATCGAACTGTTGGGTGTTCGGTGAACACCTTCGACCTTTTACATGGGTTTAAATGGACACTTTACAGCATTGCCAAATTGCACGCTACGCCACTGAGCTAGACTATGTTACAAGTCCGATCCTAAATGTAGCAGCAGGGACGATCTATGATTCTAGTTGCCTGACTCATTTTTTTAACCTTAAATCAAAAATTGTAATTAATTCGGGGAAAATTGGTTTTAAATGAAAGTGTGAGTTTAAGTGGCTCTCTGGACACATAATTTCAATACAACTACCCAGGTGAGGAAATTTTGCTTGTTTCTGTCATGAGTCAGTTACTTTATCGTGCAAATCCTTCCAAAAGAAATGGTTACATTGATTTCTGTATCCCAATAAAGCCACCCGACGCAACACTTGCACTTTTGTTTACAACCAATTTCAAATGGATTTGTCACTTTTTTTTTTTTTTTTTTTTTTTAAAAAATTTAATTTAACGGTTAAACAAATTGAGGCAACCAAACCGAGCCAGCGTGAGATGCCCATGAGAGATTCCCATCATGCCTGACTCCTGGGTGTTCCACTATCTCGTGCCATGAAACCCCTCTACTGCGGTAAAGCTCCGTTGGGTACAAGTCATTAAATTTAAAAAAAAAAAAAAAAAAAAAAAAAAAAAAAAAAAAAAAAAAAAAACTGTATTTAAATTGAAAATAATTGTTTTTAAATTGAAAATTCGGCATTTTGATTCAATGATTTTTTTTTTTTTTAATTTAACAAAACTTAGTTTCAATTTTAAAATACGTCTTTTGGTCAAATAATTCAAAAATATTTATTTTTAAAATCTAAAACATTTTTCTTTCTGTGCACGCTACGCCACTGATATCCACTCCCTGAAGTCTCGGCATCGAAGTAAAATTTAACGACTGAAAATTATTTTCAAACGGAGCGCGAAAGTATTCGCCCTTACAGTTTAGCCCGCGTCCACAGCTTCAGACTTTCAGAGCCGATCTGCGTGTTAGCTAATTTGGTGAGAAAGTTTATGACTAGAACTTTTCCGAAGGTTTAAAAATATGTATGTTTTCTTTACGAAAGTAAAACACACACATGCGCCTATAAATGCGCGCAAAGCAAACGAGGTGACGGCCGTCAAAAACAATTTAACAATTTAACGACTTGCCAAATGTGGCCGCCTGCGGGGTGTCTAGGATGTCTCCAAAACAGCACTTGCTTATACAGGGTGTAACAATAAACTATATACAGTAATTTTCAGGGTGTGTTTTAGAGGTAAAAATAAGACTTTTTCCCCCTATAAACCTGGGTCCGAAATTGTAGTCTTTTCGAGTTACAGTGTTGCAAAGTTTCTGAAAAATAAATTGAAAAATTGTCATAACTCCCTCGTGAATTTTTCTTAATGCTCGTAAATAAGGGCTCTGATGTAATTTTAAGCGTTCTTGCCGATTTTGACCGTGAAAATGCTGTATGCAAAAATTTGAGGGGGGTTTTGGGGGTTTTTCTTGATTTTTCTCACTTTTTTTGGCCAAATTATGTAAAAACATGCTTTAGGATTCATTAAACCTAAAAACGATTAGCATCATTCGAAAGTTCGTAAAAAAAATACCTACGCATTTTCGGTCCTTACAAGTTTTTCCCTCTCGCAAACCATTTCCAAGAAAATCGTCCCTGAAGTTGCAGAAGTCGGCCAAGAATTGACAAAATCAAAGGAAAGGCGATTATTGGCCGACCTCTGTAACTTTAGGGACGATTTTCTCGGAAATGGTTTGCGGATTGGAAAAACTTTTAAGGACCAAAAATGCCCATTTTTTACGAACTTTTGAGTAATGCTAATCGTTTTTGGGTTTAATGAATCCGAAAGCATGTTTTAACATAATTTGGCCAAAAAAAGTGAGAAAAATCAAGAAAAACCCCCGAAACCTGGCCCCCTCAAATTATTGCATACAGCATTTTCACGGCCAAAATCGGCAAGAACGCTTAAAATTACATCAGAAGACCAATTTACGAGCATTAAGAAAAATTCACGAGGGAGTTATGACAATTTTTCAATTTGTATTTTGGAAACTTTGCAACACTGTAACTCGAAAAGACTACACTTTTGGACCCATGTATATAGAGGAAAAAAGTCTTATTTTTACCTCTAAAACACGCCCTGAAAATTACTGTTTGTAGTTTTGTTACACCCTGTATATACCAACTACCGCCGCTCGTCTCAGAATATGGTCGTGTGGGTAAGCTGAGCAAAGCTGCCGTTCCGTATGAATTCAATGTCATTTTTCAAATCACCGATGATTACACCGGTTGAGAAAAGATTACACAGTTCAGTTCAGTGTATGACTGTAACCAACGAGGTAAAACAATAAAGAGGCTGATACATGTTTAAAGCCCTATCCCAAACTGAGGCAGCATGAGCGATCTTATTCTGGTTATTGTTTGCCTCATAGTTTTTAACCTTGATCAAATATCGAAATTAATCTAAAGAAAATTGGTTTTAAATGGAAGTGCATCAAGTGCTTTAGAGTGGCTATCTGGACACAGAACTCCTATGCAACTATATCCGCAGTTAAGAAAATTTTACTTGTTCCTATTTTGTGTCCATTCCTTTATTTTCGTGCAAATCCTTCGGAAAGAAACAGTTATATCGATTTCTGTGTCCAGATCAGAGACAATATACGTATAATAGAGACCGTACGGGCGTACGCGCTAGCTGTGCGCTCGGTACGGCTGACTTTTCTTTTGGGACTCAACAGAATAACATAGAGAGCACCATTCAGCATGGATCATGCGTTGACGGATGCAACTTTGGTGCTTGGGTTTCCCTATGGCAAAAATCTCAACACCTTTTGCTCATCGGTCAACATTTGGTCCAAGTTTGTGATGTTTTGTTGAGACCCCGAAAAAAAAGTTGCCCCCGCGCGCAAACGTATGGGGAAGATAGAAAGTGCGTATGGTCTCTATTATATGTATATTGCCTCTGTTCCAGATAGCCACTCTAAAACACTTGCAATTTTGTGCAAACCAATTTCAAATGGATTAGTCTCAACTTTGTTTTTTGTTTGTTTTGTTTTTTTGTTTTAAAAAAAAAAAAAAAAAAAGGTTAACAAATATGAGACAAACAAACCAAGCCTGTATGGAAATGTCCACAAGAGATTTCCATCAAGACTGTCTCTGAGCTACCTCAAAATATAAAGGACGTCCCCAAAAAACGTCCCCAGGAAATCCTCTTAAGTGTATTGACAAAGTTGACTGTACCGCCATAAAAAAAAATCGCATTTGTAATAATCTTTTCTCAACTGGTGGAGGCGTTGATGACTTTAAAAAACTTTCGGATATTTTGAAAATTTAACAGCAATGGGGCTCTTGCAAACTTTTGCTGTGAGGAAATGAATAGTCCAATCTGATATAAAAACCAGCAAAAATCAAGAAAATCACTGAGAAAGTCTAAAATTCAGTAACAGTTAAACTCACATACCTGCTGTCACGGCAAGTTCGTAATGTCGCGCGCCGGTTCAACGCAGGTATCATGGGAGATTCCTGCCTATTATGTATTTTTCTCTACGGGAACACAGAGATATGTCTCATTAGATGGGAATCTCCCATGATAGCTGCATCTCTCCGCCGCGCCACTAAGCCCGATTCTGAGAGTAAATTTCGTGATTTTTTAGTGTGCTCATTATCATTTTTACAGGTTATTTTCACGCAAGAATCATTACTTCAATCATCTGTAGCAAAAGTTTGCAAGAGCCCCGGGCCATTGCACCGATTGAGCAAAGATTACAGATGCGAGTATGTTCGTGCATTACAGTCATGAACTGAATTGAACTATGTAATATTTTCTAAACCACGGGTGGAATCGTCGGTGCATTGGAAAAATATCATCGAATATACTTGAACGGCAGCAATGAGGCTGAGCGAAAATGAAACGCGAGGGTTGCGAGAGAGAAAAGATCTTATCACAAAGCGAGAGCGTTTTAGAAGCTCCGTAGCTCCGTGTGAGTGGGATGCAACCGGCCAACCGTGCTTGCTTTGTTGCTCAGATTGCGAGCTTGCGTCTCAAAAGAAAAATCGAAGATAAGCAAAAGAAATTCAATTCAAAGTATTGGTATAGTAGTGTTTGGATCTATTCCTCCACCAGGGGGTGGAGGTCCTTAACCACTTACGGCCAAGCCCGAGTAAACTCGTTTTTATCCTCTAGTCTGTTTTACATATTGATTCAGTCTTCATTCTAGATAAACGCAAACATAGATGAAAACACTACAAGATAAGGTCTCGTGGGGCGCCTTCAATTCGTCGTATAGGCAATTCCAACTCCACCGAGTACGAACAGTTAACTACCCTCCCTGTATGAATGGAGGAGTGGTGTTCTCTTGAACTAACCTGGTCCGTGAAGGGTTAAATCTACATTTCGCTATCCGCCTTTGCCCAAGAAACGCTCCGGTAGGGCGGTAATTCGCTTCCGAGAAACTCGCAGACTTTCGAAACGGTGAGACAGTTTGTTAATTCGCTTTTGTTCAAACTCACAGTTGGTCCAATGTAACGTCTAGTCCAATTGGTCAGGTTGTCCACAAGTCAAGTTTTACCAAAAAAAAAAAAATGTCTAAAATAAACAAAATATTAAAATCAACAGTCGTTCAATCAAGACTGATGAGGCACACAACGGCCGAAACATGTCTCTGGTTTACTTGTTGATTTGGACAGTTCCTCCCTTCCGTGAAATGTGAAAAAATTTATTCAGTGTGAATATAATCCAGACGAGTATCAATTGATAAAACTGGTTTCTTAAGACACTTCAATTGGAATGCTACAGCACGTTGGCTGAAAACATAGTTTTTCAACTAATTTTCGTTCGAATATTAAAATGACCAAATGGTAAAATGGGCCGATTATTTCTTTGGTCAAAGGCAGACTGCGTCCAAATTAAGATAATTTTTTCACCAAACCATAGACCAAATTTAGCATTTTACATTCTTTGATATAAAGGACGAAGATATCTCCTCTACTTGGAAACAATTAGAAAGTACCTAAAGTCCATTGATTGGGAAAAAATTCACCATAGAAGTTCTTCTTTTGTCTATTTTTTCTTCGCCGATTAGTTTTTCATTGAATTGGACAAAAGAATATGTTGCCAATATTTGCATGAAGACGAAACCCTTTATGGACAAACATGTGTATTAGCCTAAATGTCTTGCCGCCTTTAAAACCGAGGCAAGGTTAAGGATGAGATTTTAATGTTCTTCGGTTGCAAATGGGACCTTGCCTACTTTTGCTACAGCCGCTACTGGTGATTGAAGAGTTGCTTCTCGCAAGAAACCCTGCAAAAATGACGATAAGTACACTAAAAAATAAAAAAAATTCACTCTCAGAATCGGGCTTAGTATAGTGGAACTATACGCATGTAGCATAGGAGGCTCCTATTTAATTTGAGACATATCTCTGTTTCCGTAAAAAATAGACAAATTAGACAAGAATTTCCCATAATGCCTGCGTAGCTCCGCCATTACAACCTTGTTGCTACAGCTGTGTTCTGAGTTTGTTTCTGAATTATAGACGTTATACTGTGATTTTCTTGATTTTCTTTGGTACAAAAACATCAATTACATCAAATTTAACAACTCATTTGCTAATAGCAAAAGCTTGCAAGAGCCCCATTAATGGTGAGTAGAATTACGCTCTATACAGAGCTTTGCACATTTTTCGGGCCATTCATGACTATAATAATGACCGTAGACCCATACATTGAATCCTTAGACTCTCAAAGAGAAAAAGTATAACTTGCATGCAATAAATAAATGGGACAACTGGACAAGAATCAACGTTAGCGGATCCAAGAGATTGTTTTTCGCCCCCCCCCTCTCTCTCTCTCTCTCTCTCTCTCTCTCTCTCTCTCTCTCTCTCTCTCTCTCTCTCTCTCTCTCTCTTTCTCTCTGCCCATCTGAGCGCGTGCGTTAGAAAGGAATAGACTAGGCAGGGCTAGGGTAGGGGCAGTCACGTCATTTTCGCTCCCCCTTTTTTTCCTCTTCTAACACATGCGTTCAAATGGGCAGAGAGAGAGAGAGAGAGAAGGAGGGGATGACGGAGAGAGGGAGTGAGAGAGAGGGAGGGAGAGAGAGAGAGTGTGAGAGGGAGTGGGAGGGGGAGATTGGGTGGAAGAGAGAGTGAGTAGGAGAGAGAGAGAGACAATCTTTTGGATCTGCCAGTGTGAATCAATAAGGAAGATGCGATCAAATCTAGTTTGATTGTTTCCGCCCCATCTGGCAACAATAAATTCATTTAACCGGCTAATAAGATGGAAAACTCGGCCACGAGACGATGGGCGGCCGCGGCATGCGGGATGCAGCGCGCCGCACAGTGGTCCCGAATGAAATGGAATTTCCTGGACATATTTTTTACAATTTTTACAAATAAAAATCAAGTTTGTAAGTAAAGCAGTGCACGGCAAGGATAACCTGAAAATTTGTGAAATCATTCGTTTTTTTCGAGCTTTTCAAATGAGTCAAATAACAAAATATCAACGCTAATATGTTTTCAGATAAAAAAACAAAACAAAACAAAACCGACATTTTTTGTTTGTCCAGGAAAGTGTACTTTTCGACTCAGTGTGCGGTGGCACGGCGTGACACTCACTGACTCACCGGCCGGTCGGGTGTGTTAAAATTTAAAGATGCTCTCGCCAATCGTTAAATCATTTTTCGGTGCAGCTATAGGGATTAGGGATTCTGGATTCGCTGGTGAAAAACAACGACGAGAGATGCTTTACACCCAGGGCTGCCGTTTTGCGTATAATCAATGCTATTTTTCTATTCACCGATGATTCCACCGGTTGAGAAAAGATTACACAGTTCAGTTCAGTGTATGACTATAATGAACTAAAATACTCGCATCTGTAACCTATTCTCAACCGGTGGAGTCGTCGATGACTTTAAAAAACTTGCGGATATTTTAATTAATCAACGGAGTTTCCACCGATTAAGGAAAGATTACAGATCAGAGTATTTTCGTGCATTACAGTCATACACTGAACTGAACTGTGTAATCTTTTCTCAACCGGTGGAATCATCGGTGAATAGAAAAATAGCATTGATTATACGCAAAACGGCAGCCCTGTTTACACCTATCTTCCGTAGAGAAGTGTAGGGAAGTACCAGATATCGTTTCTATTAACCTAACCAAATCTAACCTGTGTATGGATCATTATTATACCGCAGAAAAACCATTGGACAGATTCAAAAGATCATTAACTGAGCCAGAACGACTTCCATCAATGACCCGCCTTTTTTTCCAACTTTTTCCAAATCTTTCGTTTTTATTTTTACTTAATTCTTGATTTCTTTTTATTGCCCGGGGCAAATTTTTACCATTTTTACCATAATAACCATTAAAAAGTTTCACAAGATCATTAATGATTGGACCAGAACGACTTACATCAAGCCTTTTTTCTAACCGTTTCTCTTTGTTTTTAATTTTTGCTTTATTTTTAATGCCCAGGGGCAAATGTTTACCACTTTTACCAGAATAACAGAAATACCATTGAACAGATTTACAAGATCATTAATTGAGCCACAGCAACTTCCATTAATGACTCGCCTTTTTTTCCTGGCCATTATTCTTTCTTTTTCGTTTCTCTTTGTATACTTTCTTTTTATTGCCCGGGGGAAAATTTTTACCATTTTTACCCCAGAATAACTATTGGACAGATTCACAAGATCATCAGTTGGGCCAGTTGGGTTTTTCGTTTCTCTTTTTATTTAATTTTTGTTTTCTTCTCGATGTCCGGGGGCAAAGTTCTTGTTTCGCCTTGACATTGTCTGGACGCGTCAACTCGGTTCATAAACCCAAAGCTTTTTGGTTAAAAAATATTATATATAAATATAGAATTGAATAAGTATACGTTGGACTGGCTTGTTAAGTTAGATTCCACCTTGATTATTTTTATGATGCTATTTCCGAGGGTTTCCGGCCCCGCCACCCACCCGCCATCCCGGCCCGACACTACGCTCAGACGCCTCCTTCTTCCATCACACCCAATATAATTCAGCTTAAAAGGAGGCAGGAACACATGTTCGGAGTTTGCTCCACGAAATAAAACTGAGTGCGTAAAGTCCCCCCCCCCCACCCAGGTTATTCATCTTGCGCTGGATCTCTCCGATTTTCCATCTCGTTGGATCTCTTGATTCCACCGCTCAAACGGCAAACTACACCGATTCCAAACGTTCTATCATATAATCATAAACTGTCATTCTATCGGAGCCCTGCAGCGCAGCGATGCGCGTTTATGACATCACAAAAACAAGGCATACAATTTGTTCAATTCAAACTATCGGAAAGTCCGCGTGGATGAGACTATTTGTGTTATTTGATTTTCATTGGACGGAGCGTTTATTTAATTATCTTACTATGGGTTAATTTTTAATATGCACGAAATACGGTCGATGGAACATAATGGAACGGGATATACGCTTGCTGCTTACTCTTGGTTAAGAATCGTTTGTCTAGCGTTCCGATTTCAAATAAACTGTTGGGAATTACACCCCTTTTTACTTTCTCACTCTAACTAATTGTAATTTGTAAGATAGAAAAATTGAAAAAGTATTGCGATATCGCAGAGCTTTTTTAAGGTATTTGGTTTTGATACTTGGCCCACTACGACTCAGTAAATCATGATAATTACAAAATAATTGACTCTCATCATGCCTAATACTATCCTAAAGAATATTCATCCATGAAGTATCAATATTATGGAACCATATGTGGCTTGTAGGTGTAAATGAACAAACTTTCTGTGGCGTCTGTCTGTCCGTCTGTAGCCATAAAACGTGAAACCCAGCATAACTTTTTAACTATTGATCCATATGCATCCAAATTTTGCAGAGATGTTGCTTTTAACTATCCCCAGAGGAACTTTTTTTTTGTTTTTTTGAAATTTCAATTTTTAGGTTAGTTATGGATGAAAAATGGTTTCCATTGAAATCAATGGGAAGATGGGTCAAAAAAAGGACAAATTTAAATTTTTCAAAACTGAATCTTTGGATTTGGATAAAAATATCAAAGGGGGTTGGGGGCCTCCCCCAGGATATTAAAGGGGGGTTTGGGGGTCTCCCCAGGAATATTAAAGGAGGTCTCCCCCAGAATATTAAAGGGGATCTTCCTCCAGAATATTGAAGGGGGACGGGGGGGGGTCTGGGGGTCTCCCCCAGATTAAATTTGATGTGGGAAAGTGTTCGTAGGGTATTCCCTACAGTTTATTTGTAAATCGAAACGCTAGACAAACCACGCTCAACCAAGCCATCGTTATTCAGACAAAGGAAATGAATATTGTTTTTGAGAACAAAAAAAAAAAGGTAAATATATAATGTAAAAAACTGATGAAATGGCGTCTCACCTTACTTATAGACATAATCTCGTGCTCTGTGAAGACATTTTTGATACCTCGGCACCAATCTCCTTATTCCATCCAAAAAAAAAAAAAAAATATCTTTATTCTGGTTTCGGATCCAAAATCTGACCGCATTTTCGACTTGGATTGCTCACGAAATTTTGACCACCGACATACAATTTTAACGGAGAGAAAAGATGATAGTCATTAGATGCTAGGTTTAGTGAGTGGGGGCAGGGGAAGGGGGGAATTTCCCATTTAAATTGTTGCAACAGCGATTGGATGGTGGTGGTGTAATCAAAAACGCGGTCAACATTTGGATCCGAAACCAGGATAAATATTTTCTTTCGGATGGAATAAGGAAACTGGTGCCGAGGCCCGAGGTATCAAAAATGTCTTTACAGAGCACCAGATTGTGTCGAATAGTGAGGTGGGATGCCATTTCATCAGTTTCTTTACATTATTTTTACCTTCTTTGCGTTCTCTGAAACAATATTCGTTTCTTGTGTCTGAATAACGATGGCTTCGATTGCGTAAATGTTTGGGCCCACTGTGACTAGAGTCCCTATACAGGGTGTCAATTAAAAAAGGAGCCAGGCTTAGTATCTCGAAAACGGCTCCGAATTTCAAAAAACGCTGAAACACGTGTTCGATCATTTCGAGGGGGACTTCTTTTGAGGGGGTCCACAATTTCGGGCCCCCCTCCTGGGGGGCCCCAGGGGGGTCAAGTCCCATATTTCAAATGGGGACCCCCATTTTTTATTTGATAATCGGAAAGAGGGTAAAATTTTAAGACTTTTGGCGCAAACCGGAAGTCGATATCGTTTTTCGCGTTCGATATATCGAAGGTCAAAGTTCGATATGGACCCATCTTCAGAAATTCGTAACTTTCCTTTAAATAGTCCAAATTTCAAAAACTTTGTGTCTAAAATGCTCTACAGAGCAAGTATTTTTCAGAAAAAAATTCCATTTAAACAAAAATTTAGTCAAAATTTGGTTTTAAAGCCCCCAAACATTTTTATCGTTTTTGGCCCCCACGGGGGGCTATCAGAAAAATTCCGAAAGACGACCCCTATCGAGTGATACATCAATCGAAAAGGCGTAACAAACTGAGCATTTTGGCGCAAACCGGAGGTCCATATCGTTTTTCATATTCGAGATATCGCATTCTGTAAATCGACATTTGAAATTCGATATCTCGAATATGAAAAACGATATGGACCTCCGGTTTGCACCAAAATGCGCAGTTTATTACGCCTTTTCGATTGATGTATCACTTGACAGGGGTCGCCTCTCGGAATTTTTCTGATAGCCCCCCGTGGGGGCCAAAAACGTTAAAAATGTTTGGCGGCTTTAAAACCAAATTTTGACTAAATTTCTGTTAAAAGTGATTTTTTTTCTGAAAAGTGCTTGCTCTGTAGAGCATTTTAGACACAAAGTATTTGAAATTTGGACTATTTAAAGGAAAGTTACGAATTTCTGAAGATGGGTCCATATCGAACTTTGACCTTCGATATATCGAACACGAAAAACGACATCGACTTCCGGTTTGCGCCAAAAGTCTTAGAATTTTACCCTCTTTCCGATTATCAAATAAAAAGTGGGGGTCCCTATTTGAAATATAGGACTTGACCCCCCTGGGGCCCCCCAGGAGGGGGGCCCGAAATTGGGGACCCCCTCAAAAGAAGTCCCCCTCGAAATAATCGAACACGTGTTTCAGCGTTTTTTGAAATTCGGAGCCGTTTTTGAGATATTAAGCCTGGCTCCTTTTTTAATTGACACCCTGTATGTAGAGAGTTAAGACAAGAACGTAGTCAACTTCTGATTGGTCGATGAATTTTAGGCTCTACGGACGCCGCCATTGGATGCGATTTTGCACTTTCGTTTTGTTTACCAACGGTCTCTTACAGATAAAAGAGTTAATTTGCGATGAATCTGTTAATTTTAATCATGATGCACCACAAGAATGTCTATAAATCTCGAAAGAATCATTAAAAGCGTTAATACATGTCGATCAACAAAAGCAGGGAAAGATTACATCGTTACAAACTTAGTGGAACTGTAATCTTTGCAGTGGAGCAAAACACAACAACGGCCTCAGTATAATGTAAACAAATGTGCAAAATCGCATCCAATGGCGGCGCCCATGATTTCACTTGTCTTAACTCTCTACATATAGGGACTCTAACTGTGACGAAAGGTGGTCGCGGTAAAACAGCCGCCATTTTTTTAAATTTTTGAGTTATTGAAAATCCAAAAAAGCGTGTTAAAGCTGAGAATATGACGCGTCAAACCCTGTTTACAGATTTTCTCTAGCAGTTAGTAATACTTAAAAAAAAAAAAAAAAAAAAAAAAAAAAAAAAAAAAAAAAAAAAAAAACATAATTCTTACTTTTGAGACGGCCCTCGCACATACAAAAATTAGCCTCAAGTCAACAGGTATATTGCTTCTCAAATTTGGCATCCCTGGAGATATGGGCTCGGAGCATGAGCATGGCTCGTTACATACACCGCATAGTGAGGTTATGAGACAGGCAAGGCAGCATGGAAATGAGTCATTCGGAATCCCCCCCGCCACTCACCACCCCTCCCCACTCTACCCTTGGCTCCGAACCGCGTAATCCCATTACAAAAAATCAGCCGAACTTAACACATCTCAATAGGAAAGGGGAGAGAGAGGAGAGGGAGGGAGAGAGAGAGAGTGAGAGCGAGAAGGGTGGAGGAAGGGGGAGACTCGCATCGAAGAAGAGATCGGCCGGTCAAAAGCATTCCAAGAAAAAACGCTACGAAGCCCGAAATGGCGTAACCTCAAAATCAAATTTCGACCACGACCTTTTGAAGTAACGTTTAACAATTAAACATTTCGCCGGAATTTCTATTTAAAACGAATGTTTTCGGACGGCTTTATAATTCGCGATGTTTCGATATCAACGAACTCGGACTCCTGTAGGGTCATTCCACTGAAAATGTGACACCCGTAACACTTTAAAGTAATATTTCTCAGGTACCAATAAAATTTGTTGCATTTTTGAGGCTAAGAAAGAAACGAGCTTTAGTAGAATAATTTTGATTGAATGACATTATTTTTCTTCAAACCAAAAATGTCGATCAATAGAGTTACGGGTGTCACATGTACTGTGGAATGACCCTGTAACCGGGATTGAGTCGATATTTATTTCATTGAAACACATCGACTTGCATATAATTCGATACCGATTGGCCGATTGGCTTATTGGATGCTCCGAATTTTCGACGGTGAGCCACAACCCGAAGTATTGAATGAAACCATTCTCACTTTTCTTCCTCACCCCATTTGGCGTAGCGCGCAGTTCGGCAACGTTTCAGTTCGTCCATTTAAACCCATAAAGAAGATCGAACTGTCCGGTGTTCGGTGAACACTTTCGCATTCGACCTTTTATATGGGTTTAAATGGAAAAAAAATACCACGTTGCCAAATTGCACGCTACGCCTCTGTTCCTCACACCCAATCCCCACCAATAATTTCTAATTGTAAGTTTGGTTGACTTGGCAACTCAGAAAAGCTCTCATCCGAACAGCGTTGCCATTTTCAAGAAAACAATTAGTCGCTGCTTTTCCGGTTTCTAAAAGCCGGGCTCTTTTCGCCGTCAAACCGGGAACGCAGACTAATTTTTCTCATAAATGGCAACGCTGCATCCGAAGAGCAATGCGTAGTTAGTGCAACATGCACCTCTCACGCTCACCTCACTCGCAGCTCTCTTAACCGACGACGATTTTTAGCCGCAGGAACTTTGCCTTTTTATCACAAATATTTATAGAGCAACTAGATCTCGAAATTAGTTCACCAAAGTAAACAATCGAGCAGTCTTATGAGGATCTTCGGTTCTTATTCCTCTGAACCCATTCCCTTGTGCGAGTCCTACACTGCTACTATCTCAGAGCGAGCGAATGTAAATACTATAGGCATTGCCCGACTCGTTTAAGAGACTATTTTTAAGTAGAGCGATGTATGTATCGTATCAATTGCCGTCTGAGGGCCTCTGGTTCCAAACAAACTCTGATTCAATGCATTTTCCCCATAAGTGCATTTTTGAACGGAAATTTAGGCTATTAAATAAAACAATTAATGCGACCTATTTGCGATTATGTATTCTCAAAAATGCTTAACTATGCCTGGTTCCTTGACTAAAACTGCCGAAATCAACAAGATATTACAGATTAAACGATGCATTTGGAGGTTGGAACTACCCAAATGTTACTGGGTGGGTTGTGGTATGGGTCTGTTGCAAACTTTTGCTAGAACGATAAAGAGAGTTTCATCGTGAGTAAAATCGCCCGAAAAGTCCATTGGTTGCATCAGAAAGTCATGAAATGCGATAATAAACTCACACGAGACGTTTAATGAAATCCAAGATGGCGGTAAAATATCGAGCAATCTGTATGCGTGCATCTTTAACATCCAAGGATTGCCAACGTTGACAACCTCACAGCTTCAGAGGTTGTGTGTTTATTTACGTTGTGATTGGGTGGGATCGATATTGTGAGGTTGGCTATCCTTGGATGTTCGTGGTGCATGCATACAGGTTGCTTGATATTTTACCACCATCTTGGATTTCATAGAACGTCTCTTGTGAGTTTATTATCGCATTTTATGACTTTCTGATGCCACTAATAGACTTTTCACGCGATTTTACATGAGATTGAACATTCTATAGCG
This sequence comes from Trialeurodes vaporariorum, assembly GCA_011764245.1. Taxonomy (NCBI): domain Eukaryota; kingdom Metazoa; phylum Arthropoda; class Insecta; order Hemiptera; family Aleyrodidae; genus Trialeurodes; species Trialeurodes vaporariorum. The sequence continues at coordinate 37,854,443 of VMOF01000001.1, forward strand.
CTGTAGCAAAAGTTTGCAACAGACCCATTGGCGGGATTTCGGGCGATTCTAACCTTCAAATGCAACGTTTAATCTGTATTATCTTGTTGATTTCGGCAGTTTTAGTTTTAATTGTTTGATTTAATACCCTAAATTTCCGTTCGAAAGTTCGCTTATGGTTATGGGGAAAATACATTGAACCAGAATTTGTTTGGAACCAGAGGCCCTAGAACCGCAATCGACACGATATATCGCTCTACTAAAACAGTATATTGGCATTGTCCGACTCGTTCAAGTTGATCGTTGAGTGTGGCATCACGAAGTAGCGCGCCTCTGAAACAGCGAAATTGGGTTGCGCGCTCTCGGCCAAAAATCGATTTTACTCGTTTTCCGTGCGTCTTAGATCCTGAGGTTACCAACTCCTCTCATTTTCTCACGGGGCACTAACAAGTTTACAATTGGGCTCTTGCAAAATTTTGCTTTACAGGGTTGAAGAGTTGATTCTATTCATAGACCTATAAAAATGACGACGAGTACACTAAAAAATCACGGATTTCACTCTCAAAATCAGGCTTAATGGCGGAGAGACGCAGGTGTCATGGGAGATTCCAATCTACATTGAGACACATATCTCTGTGTTTTCGTACAGAAAGTAAAATAATAGGCAGGAATCTCCGATGATACCTGCGTTGAACTGCCATAACGATCTTGCGGTGTAATTATTACTGTCTATGTGAGTTTATTACTGAATTTTAGACTTTCTCATGGTGTTTGCGTGATTTCCGCTGGTTTTTACATCACATTGGGCTATCAATTTGTTCACAGCAAAAGTTGGCAAAAGCCCCATTTAAAAAATGAATCCCCCTCAAATCTCCCTTTCTTGACCATTTTTTAAAATTTTGACCGCAATCAAAAAGGGAGCATAATATTGCCCACGGATTCCAATTTTCATCCATTTTTATTAAGATCTCTGTTGCTTGAATCGAAGAAAACGGTTTTTTTTTGTCCCCCCCCCAAAAAAAAACATTGAGTGGCTGTTGCTTGGAAGAGGGGGGCAGTTTCTTACACAAGCTCATAGGGAAAGAAAAGTCTTTGACCCCCAAAAATACGTTGTAAAAATATTTACCTCCGTACAATCGGATACAGGTTTGATGCAACATGCATCGATGGGAGGTTCTGAACAAAAATCATTGAAGACACATGAAAAATTTATACAATTATCTCTTCTTTTAATTATTTTTTTTTTTTAGAATTATTAAGTCACTTAAATACTAATTAGATCCATACCAAATTATTTTATTAATTTTTTTGATTGAAATTGCTTCTTTACTGAACTTTAAACAAATTAAACTTAATTAATACGTATAAAAATTATTAGATTGAACAAATAGTGCAAGACAAAGGTAGACTCTATACTTGGCAATTAATAAATTAAAAACAACGGCATGAAAACCTTGACGGAATTTGTCATCCGTAAACCCACCTGCCTATAATGATGGAAATGACCGATGATTGATGAGTTGACGAGCCTCGTCAAATAATAGACTTCTTAACGATGATGAGTGGTGCGCCTCGGCCCCCTCGGGCCCCGGGTTCAACGATACCCGTTCGATCAAACCAGTTTGATCGTGTGTACGGATCCCTATGGAGAAAGAAACAGACTTATAGATAGATCAAATCCAGAAACGAAGCTGTCTTTACAGTCTAGCTTTGTAATGAATTTTTTCTAACAATATAAGATCGAGAGGCCGCATTTTGAAACTTTTCATTGCTCCGTCATTTTTCTAGCACTATTTTTCATGAGAATCAGTATTGCTTTTGTTTATACAGCTAAAGTAAGTGTTGCACACATTATAATATGGGTCTTTTGCGTACTTTTGCTACAACAATACACAAGCTTGATTCTTACAACAGCCCCATTTTGCAGATCGGAGAAAATTATATGGACTATAGACCGCCTCTTTTGTCGCCTTTGCGCCGCGATGCATTTTGGGAAAACCTATCGCGTTTTATTTGATGTATAGCAAACGTTTGCAAGAGCCCCATGATGTTGATTCCAGGAATCGCCTCCGATTCCCCAATGCTCATAAGTGCCCCATCCCATTCGCTCGCTCCTCTAGCACAAGCTAATAACAATAAGCATCAAAACTTGACGTATACTATAGTGACATCATCACTACACTGATTCAGTCCATTTTTTTCGTTGATAAATTCTTAGGCTGTTTTTACTTCCTTACTCTAACGAAGTTATAGAAAAATTCAGAAAGTATTGCGATGCGGCGCAGAAATTTTCGAGGTATTTTGTTTCGATACTTTGCCCACTACGACTAAGTCAATCATGATAATGGGTCTGTTGCAAACTTTTGCTACAACGATAAAGAGTGTTTCATCGTGCGTAAAATCGCCCGAAAGGTCCATTGATGGCATCAGAAAGTCATGAAATGCGATAATATACTCACACGAGACGTTTTATGAAATCCAAGATGGCGGTAAAATATCGAGCAATCTGTATGCATGCACCTTTAACATCCAAGGATTGCCAACGTTGACAACCTCACAGCTTCACAGGTTATGTGTTTATTTACGTGTCATTGGGTGTCATCGATAATGTGAGGTTGGCTATATCCGTGGATGTTCGTGGTGCATGCATACAGATTGCTCGATATTTTACCGCCATCTTGGATTTCATTAAACGTCTCTCGTGAGTTTTATACTGCATTTTATGACTTTCTGATGCCACCAATGGACTTTTCACGCGATTTTACATAAAATTGAACACTCTATAGCGCTGTAGCAAAAGTTTGCAACAGACCTATTATGGAATAATTGGCTCTCATCATGCCTAATACTATCCTCAAGAACATCTATCCATGACATTTTAATATTTCTTAATTATAAATGTGGTTTGGAGCGGTAAATGTATAAAATGTCTGCATATGGAGTCCGTGAGTAGTCCGTCTGTATTGATCCTTCTGGAGGAGACCCCCAGAATATCATAAAGGGGGGTCTGGGGTCTCCCCCAGATTAAATTTGATGTGAGAAAGTGTTCGTAGCGTATTCCTTACAGTTTATTTTAAACTCTCTGTGGTTAAAATTAATCTTGATTTATAAATGAGAAATTTATGAGAAAAAATTATTTCCGGATGTTTAGCCACTTTTTGACGATTTCAGACCGTAGTGTAGCCCCATGACAAATTACTTCTCATGCATTATACACTGTTACCAGATTGCTGGATCCGCCACTGCTCAATGAGTATGTGCCTCCTCCCACTCGCTTGCTCGTCCGGTGTAACCTAACAAGCATCAAAACTTGATGTATGAGTACTGACAATGAGTAGTGACGTAATCACTGATTCAGTTCATTTCTTTCGTCGATAAATTCTCAGGCTGCCCCCCCCCCCCGATCAGTCATTATTATTATTTTATGAATTTACTTTTATTTCTATATCTTTATATCTATTTTTTTTTTTTTTTTTTTTTTTTTCATAACTAGGCCGCGCATTCTGCGTGCGTCCATTCGCATTGCGAGAGAATACATGCATAGGGCGGCTGTCTTTATGGTCCCGCACTCTCATTACAGTTGTCGCTGGGAGAAGTCGTTGGTCGTTTTC